>JASVER010000015.1:5135163-5477127 GCA_030449065.1 Oceanodroma leucorhoa | reverse complement strand
GCACTGGTGAGGCCGCACCTCGAATCCTGTGTTCAGTTTTGGGCCCCTCACTACAAGAAGGACATGGAGGTGCTGGAGCGTGTCCAGAGAAGGGTGACRAGGCTGGTGAAGGGTCTGGAGCACAGGTCTGATGAGGAGCGGCTGAGGGAGCTGGGGTTGTTTAGCCTGGAGAAGAGGAGGCTGAGGGGTGACCTTATCACTCTCTACAACTCCCTGAAAGGAGGCTGTAGAGAGGTGGGTGTTGGTCTCTTCTCCCAAGTAACAGGCGATAGGACAAGAGGAAATGGCCTCAGGTTGCGCCAGGGGAGGTTTAGATTGGATATTAGGAAAAAATGTCTTCACCGAGAGGGTTGTCAAGCATTGGAAGAGGCTGCCCAGGGAAGTGGTTGAGTCACCATCCCTGGAGGTATTTAAAAGACATGTAGATGTGTCACTTAGGGATATGGTTTAGTGGTGGACTTGGCAGTGTTAGGTTAACTGTTGGACTTGATGATCCTAAAGGTCTTTCCCAACCTAAACAATTCTTTGATTCTATGATTCTAACTAAATAGTGGAACTAATTTTTTTTCTCCCCCTTATCAAGTAGAATTGTATCACAAGCTAGCCATGCAATTTAAGCCTGCCAGAAGGTGAATAAAGAGAACAATTTTTGGCTCAGGAGAGCACCAGTAGTAGCTTACTAATTGGTGTTAGCRTAGTGGAAACTGAAAAACTGCCAAGGAGTTCAGGGCTGGAAATCAGGGGTGAACTTGGCTGGGTTGGAAACAACGGCAGCATGAAGGAATTATCCTGAGACAGAGGAGATATTTATTATACGAAGCAAAATGTTTTGGTTTCTGTAGGAATTTGCTTCTCAACATTCCCCTCCGTCCCCGTAACCCAGGCTATCCCAGTGTGTCCAGTGGAAAGTTATTACCTCTCTAGAGAAATCTTACTCCCTCCTTACCTTCACAGAGCCTGGCCACAACATTATTGCTGCTTTTGTGGAATATTTATGCTTCCCAGAGTCTGTCCTTTGTCCAGCCCTTTTGTCAAACATCTTTACTCTTTGCCATCTTGTTCCTTCACTATTTCATTGTATTTACAGTCTTTTAGTTCTCCTACTTATGATCTTGTCTCATGCTTTAATAGCTCGACAACTGAGAAAGGGGTAAGAGAAAGTAAGACCAAAAGCTAGTTCTTATTCTTTTAAAGCTAGTTTGTAAAAAAGAAATCAATGTAATATCAATATTTGATAGGAATATATGGCTCACATAAGTATAAATGTCTTCAGCATAGCCAAGGTCAGGTTTCCAAATACTTAGTGTTTAGTGTCTGTATTAGCTACTTTATTATTATTGTTACGTGCCACAACATATTTAAAGTTTAGTCATAGAAAACGAATATGGCATATCTACCTCAASTGAAATTTCACAATTTTATGATGAAATTGGTATGAAAACAATCTCAAAATACTTTGCAAGAAGAAATTTCGAAGGTTTTTTTGAGTATATGATAATGACCTTAATGGCATATTTTCTTCCAGTAATTTGAGGTTGTGTCACTTCAGTAATTCAAAAGGTGCATATAAACAGTAAAATAGTAGTGTCATCATGTAAGTGCATATTATACTAATATAGTAGCATTTTTATGATATTTGTGGTTATTTTCATGTTGCTTGCTATTGTAAAGGGAAATCCAAATAAAGTAATCTTTATTAAGGCAGGGAGGATTGTAATGAACATTTAATTGGGCTTTCTGAAAAATAGTGAATATGGATTTTCATCAATTATTCTGCTTCTCACCTAATGACTTCAAGCTGAACGTACCTTTTTGGAAAGACATTTAGTCTTGATTTAGCAGCTCCCAAATGAAAAAGAATTTACCATGAGCCTCAGTAATTTGTTCCAATGGTTAATTATCATGCCTTAAATATGTACATCTTATTTTCAGCTTGCATGAGGTTTACTCATATATTAATTGTATATTTGATTGTAATTCACCTTATCTTAGCTAGTTAAATGCATTGCACTTATTTTTTTTTTTTCATTCCCTGATTGGATGACATCTTTAAATAACCAACTTAGCATGAATTATGAAGTTTTACAATCAATTATACAAATGCAAAATTCAAGAATTGAACTTCAGCTGAACCATCCACAGATAGTTTGTTCTGCAGTAGCCYTCCAGTTTTTGAATATGTGCAGGAAGGAAATGTCAAAGAAACCCTACCATGTGTTTATCCAAACATACCAATTTCTTACTGTTTCTTTTCCTGCTGATTTACTCAAAAAGCACAGAAATGCCTCCAGTGTGAAGGGACCAGAGCCTGTGAGCACTGAGTTGTGCTCATCTGATTAAGACTGGTGGAGTCTACTGCTGGCTCATATCCCTTAAATGTTTTGTTATACTGCTGCCTAAAAGTATCACATTGTGAGATGACCATATTTTGTGATGCTTTTAAATCTTTTGGGAAAGGATCAGTGGGTGTCAGGGCATTACATTGTGCCAGGCAGTGTAGAATAGGACCAAAGATATCTATGGCAGATGTCCTGCCACCACAATAGCCTTATCACCTATTCCTTTTCTATGTTGTCTGCAGAGGTTTTCAGCTCTTCCATGGGTATCTGCATATTGGTTTTGGTGGTTAGAAATTACCTCTGTGAGTCTATGCAGAAATATGCGTAATCAAAATAGTCCCGCTACAGTATTGATTAATGTCCTGGCTTGCACTATTTGAATACATTGTGATTTGTTTTTTTTTTTTTTTAAATTTATTTCTGCTTAGAGCTGGTTTCCATAGATTGCTCAATGTTACACACAGTCCCACTCCTCTGGCTGAAAAAGATCCGTATGAGATACATCTATGGTTTTATTGAAAACTTACTTGAATATTGCAATGTCAAAAGGACAGTTAGCTGAGAAGGGTCCTCCAGCTTCAATGATATCAGTTTTCTTTATGTTGTTGGAGCAGCATGACAGAAAATCTGGATTTTCTTATAGTAGATGCTATATTATACAGATGCTCAGGTAGYAGGACACCTAAATTTTTAGATAAATTGATAAAGAGATGATGGATTGCTGAGCACAAATCTTGCATTAATTTCCCTCTTACATGGGCAGTTCTCCTGAAGGTCCCTCAATCAAGTGAAAGTTATCTTTGAAATGGTGTGATAACTGTGCGCAGTTTCCAGACATTGATAACTCTGAAACCTAATGGTGACACTCTAAATATTTTGATTGCCAATATTTTACAGGTCTTGATTGGGAAGGCAGAGAGGGAAATAATTGGGCGTATGCATAGGTTCCTACAGCTGATGTCAGTAAGACTTCAGTTCATTTGAAGTGTGTTCCTGAATAAGCATGAAAGTATCCAGAGAAGTTTCCTGACTTGGGAAATAAACCCTGGTATGGGATTTGGGAAATAGGCCCTTATACAAAGAGTTAATATAGAGATAATATGTATGTCTGAGATAAAAATGGCATTATTTTTCTGGCCGCTTTTCATTAACTAAAAAGGGAACCTAAGGTGAGAAACTCATACGTAAATGAAACGAGATGAATTCTTATCCGTGTTCCATGTGCACACTTTGAATTGTACAAAAGAATCAGAGAAAGGAAAAAAAAAAAGGTAGATGAAACTTGAAAAAAAGACTAACATTCTCATTGAAATGTTAACCTTCATTGAGATGTTTATAATTCCATCAGGATTCCCCAGATTCTTCTTGCTTTTCAACCAAATTTTTTATGAAGCAAATGATTCACCAATCAATTTAATTCTTGTTGGCGTGATGGGATTTGGAGAGGATTGGAAAGGATGCATGCTGTGAGGGCCAAGGTGGCACTAGAAGTGGGACAATGTTCTGTATTGCAGTTGGCAGGATCATAAAGCAGGGAATAAAAGGATAAAGATTAAACAGAGAGAAGCTGGTGTCAAGGAAGAGCAGAAAGGCAAGGAAAGGATACCAGGCACGCTGGGCGGGAGGCATCTGCTCCAGTTTAAATACCTGTGCTGGTTTTGACTGGGATAGAATTAATTTTTTCCATAGTAGCTAGTATGGGGCAGTGGTTTGGATTTGTGCTGGAAACAGTGTTGATGATAACCCAGGGATGTTTTCGTTACTGCTGAGCAGGGCTTACACAGAGCCAAGGCCTTTTCTGCTCCTCACCCCACCCCACCAGTGAGCAGGCTGGGGGGGCACAAGGAGTTGGGAGGGGACACAGCCGGGACAGCTGACCCCAACTGACCAAAGGGATATTCCACACCATATGGTGTCATGCTCAGCATATAGAGCTGGGAGAAGGAGAAGGAAGGGGGGACGTTCAGAGTGATGGCGTTTGTCTTCCGTAAAGCGTGATGGAGCCCTGCTGTCCTGGGGATGGCTGAACACCTGCCTGCCCATGGGAAGCAGCGAAGGAATTCCTTGTTTTGCTTTGTTTGCGTGAGCAGCTTTTGCTTTCTCTATTAAACTGTCTTTATCTCAACCCACAAGTCTTCTCATTTTCACTCTTCTGATTCTCTCCCCCATCCCACTGTGGGGGGAGTGAGTGAGTGGCTGTGTGGGGCTGAGTTGCCGGCTGGGGTTAAACCATGACAGTACCTAAAAGGTGGATCTCTAGGTTAGAGCTGACCACCTTCATCACCCTTGCAGTCGAAGGGAATAAACAAGTGACGCCAGGGAACAATGCTTCCAACCATTCATGTGGCTAATGTTCATTGCCTTATGTGTCAGTCTCTCTCCACTGACTATTAAAGAGAGCCTGGTGCGATTACTTTGAGGGTAGACGAATCCCCTGTCCCTAGTATAGTCCATATTCCCTCCCAAAAGATGATGTGGAAGAGGCAGCTGATTTGCCTAATCTATTCTTAATAACCTACTAAGAAAGGAATTCTGTGACTGCAGACAGCCTGTTAGCAGCAATCTGCAGAGGGTTTTTCCTGTTATCTAATATAACTCTTTGCTGTTGGACATCAATTGGGTTGCACCTTGCACTGGATTACATGAGAGGCCATACAGAATGACTGGTCACAACTTTCTTTATTACCATCTTGATTGCATGTTGCCACACCTGTACTCTTTTTCCTTTTCCTGCTTAAATAAGCTCAATCTGCTTAATCTTCCCACAAACTTTCTTTGAACTTTTTATCCTATTTCTCTGTTTCATGATCTGGGACAGTTCATGGTCCTCAATTCATTATAAACTCAATTTCCATACCTCTGTCAGCTTTCCAACCTCACTTGGACTCACTACAGCTGAGTTCCTGCCAGRCCTCCAGCCTAGGGAAGAACAGAAAACATGCATTTAACATTAGCATGGGAACATTTTCCATAATCCAAAGTTGTGTATTTTTTGTCATTAGCTACAGGCATCCTTCTCTCACCTGCTCCCACAGGACTACATCCTGAGATGTGCAAATGTGTTACCGTGAGAGCCCACCTCATGGAGCTGCAATCTGAAGAGCGTCCAGGGAAATGCCTTGGATTCTCTTCCACTGAGCAAAGCAGCCAAGAGATAAATGTAACAAAGCACCACATAGAAWTGCTTGATTCTTAGCGCATGCGATGAGACACACATATATAATGCAGGCAGTAAATTGGGTTAATGGGTGTAAACAAAAGGTTAAYGTTCAGAGGGAAGAAAAGGGCTGTAAATTGCAGTGTGAGGGGCTAATTTTATATGGCAGAATATAAATCCCCCACACTCTCTCTGGGGAGAGGTCACTRTTGAGACCCCCAGTGATGTATTTCCTGGCCTGGATGCAAGGGAGCTGAGAGGTGGAAGAGAGCAGGCCATCCTCTTCTGTGGTCAGAAAGCCTAAGTAAATACTTAGTTTAGTTTCTGAAGGCAAGTTGTACATACTCTGGAAAAGCCCATTACCAACTGGGGGTTACTTGGCGAGTAAAAGCCACATTACACTGATGTGTGATGGACARTTTTCTAAGCTGGGCAAGGTTTCTGTGCTTCAAGGCACCTGAAAGCTGGAGATGGGACACTGGGCACGTCCAAGGTTCCTGGGTAGTGTGTCCTGCTTATGCTTTCAGGTTTATTGCATTGCAAAGCTGGAGTCAWGAAGAAGTCCCAGTCAAACAAATGTGGATTATTGTGTGTTTTTCACCTCCTGCTATAACATAGGGTATGGTCTGCTTGCCAAAGCATTGTCTGGGCATTTCCATCTAGTACATTTCCTTGTTCTCACCACAAAACAAACACTCTTGATCATTTCTGTTCATCTCCTGTGGTGCTTTTGCAGCTTGGGAGACTAAATGTCTTATGCTTGGAACACCCTTAGGTGATTGCTCTTGTGAGGAAGAGGTTTCAGTGAYGGCCAGGGGCTCTTCTGGTGTTCTGTTTTTATGTTATTTGTTTATACTGTCATCTTTGCTTGGACGTTCAAACTGCAGCTAATCACAATCCTATCTCGGGACCATGCAATCCAAACAAGTCTCCTTTAGCAGTAGATTAATCTGTGATTTGCACTTCCCACCATCAGCTTCTCAGTATATTCAAGRTCATTCTCTACTGCAGTTATCTTCCAGAGTACTGGTTTCTCCARTTGCTTGCTCTGACCATTCCAGAATCAGGGGAAAGGAGAAGTGTGGAAGTGTCCAATCTAGTATATGTCTCTCCATGGTTGAACCAGATCATTGTAAGTTAGTTGACAGGATGCTTTCCTCAAGTTTCTGCTTTCCCAAGTCCCTGTGATAACAGTGTGATGGAGTCCATGTAAATAAGTTTGTTTTTTTCTTTTTTTTTCAGTTCACCTTATAGCCTTTTATTAGGTGCAAGATTTCCTGAAAAGAGAGACTTGAAAACATGCAGAGGGATAAAGTAAAGGGTTAAGATGAATTCTGTTKACTCATATGTGCTAAGTGGTACAGAATCAAGTAGATCATGACCTTATTTCTGAAGTTAACAGAAACTTGTTATGAGAATATGACCTTCAGGTTCAAGGTCTAAAAAGAAGCATCTGTTTATTTTCTTTTCATTTACATTTCATTGTTTTTTTTCCTTGTGTTTARGTTTCTATTGATTACTGTTTGACACAAATCACATTTGTGTAGTTCATGGTGAATTCCTTATTTGTCCAAGTATTTGCTCACATAAGTGTACTCCTTGTTCTGTTTTAATTGAATGCCTGGCAAAGTCAGTGTTCTTGAGTCACAAGTAGATATTAATCAATGATAAGAGTAAAAAGACTAGATGCCTCAGGATGTTTTCTTTATTTATGACAGTGAATGTGATTTAGATGCGTGGAAATACATGAAGATCCAGAAAAAAGATAGATACACGTTCACACAGAAAGACAAACAGCAGCCTGGGGTCAACAGAATGTTCTCTGCACGGGTCCTGTCCTTCTAATGAGAAGTTGGACATCGAACAGCAAGACCTGTGCTGACTCCTTTGAGCTTTGCTTACGTGACTTTCAATATTTTCTACCTGCATCAGGTCATCACAGTTGGAAGAACCCATGGCCCATGTGCTTGCAAAATCCTCCCTGATTTTTTCTTCATTTTCGTGGGAGTGGGGAAATGAGAGCATAAGATCAGCTTTTGCAGATCCCGCATATTGGAACTCATCTGAGCTGTGGTGACTTATGAATTGTCTGGAGAGAGGATGGTGCTTGCCTGTGCACTTCCACCAGCTGCAAAACACAGTTGCTTGTCTTACAGAATCAATTGGATTAGCAAAATGTGAGCTCACGGGATCATTTTCTTAACGTGAAGGAAGAAAACAGAAATATTGCTGGAAACAAACAGTCCAAAAAAATTCAGAAGAAGCCATGACTGCTTCAGTTCACTATATCGATATGGCCAGATCCAAGCTAAATGCACTCTCTGGTTTTCTTTTAAAATAGCATCACAGATCTTGATCTCCGTATTCAGGTTTTTCAGCTGACTCTGCCCTGCTCTCTCAAGGCTGTCAGTGGGTGTATACCCTGGCAGCAATTCCAACATGAACAACAAGAGAAATAAAATTCCAGAGTAAAAGCCTGAGAAACTTATTACTGATTTACTTGCACACACCCTTCCACCACTACCAAGGCTGTACGCAGTAGGGGTGAGCCACTTTAAGTTAAAATTGCACTTTAGAGCAAGAGTTCGATGTTTGTAAAATCTATAGGAATGACTAGCGCTTTTCTTCCACAAAGGTCAAACAAATTCTTTTAATTATTGCAGGTTATAACACCCTTGGCCAGGCTGGGTGAATACCTAAGTATTCCACACACAATTACTTCCATTTTTAAAATAAATTAATTTGCCTGTTTCCAAACTTTTGTTTGCTTTCTATGAATACTCTAGTGAATCAGCTTTACCTCAAAATTTTTAACTTGAAGGGGACGTTTCAATTGCAAATTAACCTTGCATTGATTGCATAACCTTCAAATTGCATTGATGTTGTCCCTGGGGAAGACTCAGTATGTAGGAATGTCATTGCAAGAGTTGCTGAGACCTAAGATGCATTTGGAGACTCAGGCTCAGAGGCCTCAGCAGTGCAAAAACCTTCATACCTCTAAATGGTTCCTCAGTGTCATGCAGATGCAATTTTACTGATTGATTAATGCATAACTCAACAGTTACACAGAATAGCACAGGACCAGCAGTAGAAGTGTGTGTTGAGAATACACCCAATGGGGAATTCAAAGATCATAATACCATGTATTAATTGATAAATAAACCCATGAACCATTCTGAATAATGGGTAGTTTTCAGAATATGACATGCTGAAATTGGAAACAAGGCACACTGTTCACTACACAATATTTATGCTTGTCTACAGGATGGAAAAATGTGAATGTTCAACTACAGAGGCAAGGAAAATTGGATGTGCTCCAGGGAGCTCATGATCCATGCATTTCATGAGATGAAACAGATGGATGAAGCAGACACATGGAGCGGGTAGGAGGAGGTGGGAGGATATGTTAAAGGAAATGGCTTTGTAGAATTAGCAGCACTTCATTTTCCAGCACAGATCTCCCTATGACATCAAAGAAGTCACTTAAGACCAGGGTTAGACTTTAAAAAAAAAAAAAAAAAAAAAAAATGGCTGAACAGATATTTGGAGGAATTTTAAAAAGTGAGGAATTTGGGAACTCTAATAGAAACCATGAGGATCTGGAGATGTTTGTTCTTCTGACATTGCACTTAGAAATCTTGCTCACTGTCTCTTATCCTGACGTCCAAAAGGTAATGGACAGTCACTGATTGAAACGGGCTTTGGAATTAGGCCCTACACTCTCGGTGTTATCAAGTTTATGGAAATAAATCATTCCTTTTTATAAAGACTTTGGAAATCTGTAAGTGAAAATACCCAAGTTATAAGGTATTAAAGAAAGAAAAAACCCCAAACCACCATCACATGTACATACTTGTCATGGTTAGATACCTTTACATGTCCCTCTTCACGTGACAAATGACCCCGGCATCTCCAGAGTTATTGCTGTGCTTAACCACAAGGGCTGATTATGCGTGAAATATTTCTGTTCATTCTTGCTAGAAATGTCCTAAATGGCTGGTTGGATGCCCAAGGCAAGGAATTATCTTTCAACGAGTCCTGCCCGTTAGAAATGAATTACCCTTTTCCACTCCAATTCTTCCCCAACTTCTCYGCAAAGCAGGAACCTGCCTTTTCGTACCTCTAAACCAGCACATTGCAGAGGGTTTCTACTGTCCCAGTGAAACAATAAGCTGCTTTGAGTCCCAGGCATCGGTATTAATTGATGGTTGTTTAGAAGCAAGAAACAGGAGAAAAAACAAGTGTGTGAACTTCTGGTCTTCAMAAATCATCAGAAATTTGTTCACCTCTGGTTAGTTAATAGGGGTAGGGTCTGGCTCAGGAAAGACATGCAAGCTCGATTCAGGTTCATAGGTGTTGCCTAGTGTAATTTGAGAGGCCCTAGCACATACCAGACATCTGTGCAGGCTAATAAATAAGATGTAGGATTAATGGGAGACCTGTGCCCTTCTAAAGCAGGTGTTGGAGACCAGWCATCATGCACTGGAGCCTCTTAAATCACATCAGACACTTGTTTCAGCAACTAAATTGTGTCCTTGATCTCTAGTAACTGTGATGGGAATTCAGGCACCCAGTGCATGTACAAGACTATGTTTAGGTGCCTTTAATCTGCGATCAGATCAGTCTTATCCTAACTATGCACTTGTCCTTCTCCCCTTGCTCCATCCACTTTTTCCCAAAGCTCATTAGGGACCATGCCCCTGCACGGTCTCTGTGAGCCGAGAATTGACTGCAGAGGCAATTCGGCTCGCAGTGCCCCTGGGAATGAAAGACCTCAAAGGCACAAGCACATCACGCCTTAGCAAATCACTGCAGCACTTTTCCATGTTCRTGCTGTGTTCATGCTCTGCTCATGCCATGTTCCTGTGTCCAGCAGGTGTGAAGCAATTTGACGTGAGTTTGCTTTCCCAGGGGGGAATCAGGTCCTGCACGGGACCCCAACTTTAGGTCAGTGGAAGGTAAGAGTTTGCTTGATGGTCCTTTCATATGCATTACAGTGCAAACTCCCTGCCTCCTCCACATCATTGTCAATATTGTTGACTGATTTTTGAGGGCTTTTTCATCGTTTTCTGCCTACTTACATGTTGTAGTCACTAACCTTTAGCTATCCACCAATGAAAAGGCTTCTTTCATAAAACTCGTTAGTTTTGACTACTCTTCATCCTCCTTTGAAACTTCAGAGAGAAGCCTCTGCTGAAATGCCTGCTGAAAAATCCCAAAGAGGCAATGGATAGAGGCGGGAGAGAAGGGATGGCAGATCGTGTTTTTCTATTTCTATTAAAATATGTTTCTATGATTCACAACAATGCACTCGTGCCTATATGTGATTGAAGTAAGTCTGCAAACTCTTTCCTCTAGCTGTTGCTCTGCCTCTTCCTTTCATCTTGCTGTTTGTCATATATTCACTTTCTGCCTCTTGTCTTTTTTGACATTTTAGCTATCTCAGGGGGCAACACTGGCACTTTCACACATCACTATAATAGAAATAAAAACTTGAAAGATCGAGATCTGAGACCTGCCTTTTCCTGGAACATTGCAATGCAACATCATGAAAGATGTAGCTTGGCTGGATCCTCAGGAGATCACAAGAAGCCTGGAACCATAGCTTCTGAGAATGACTGAGATGGTCAAGGCAGACAAACATCTATGCACTATTTTTTCTGGTGAAAAATCCTATCAGATATTGACATTTTTTCTTTGCATGTAATGAAGATGAAATTTTGTTTTCCAGTGGAGAAGTAAGGTTCTATTTAAGTTTTTTTGATGAATAGCTCTGGCATGTCTACATTGACACATACTTCACACAATGCAAGTGGAAACTCCCTGATGATTCTTTCCAAATTCCTAATGAGTTTCAGCTCAGGATGAATTAAAAACTGTATATTTGGGTCATATTCTCCATCGGTCTGGACTGGCCCAGCTCTGATACAATCAGTTAAACCATACCAATTTACATTAGCATAAAATTTGACCCAAAATTTCAGAGTGAGACATACTAAATGCAATTCCTGTCATCAGTACTACTGAATGCATGGTTCAGAGATCACCAGTTACCTTTGCAATTTAAACCTGCTTCAGGTAGCAAACCAGCTTCTGAGTTGAAGTCTGCTCTCTGTGTCTTACTGCCAGAAGAAAAAATATCTAACCGGCATAATGCATTAGGAGCAATTTCTTGCTGCTTGCATGACCCATCTGCAGGAGCTAAGGCATTTCCCAAATATTTTGTAACCAACAAACAAAGTATATCAAAATTAATCCAATGTATCAAACCACTTTGGATAGCTTTACAAGAATATTTGGCTACTAATTTTCAAGTACTTCAGGGGGAAAAACAAGAGACACCGTTTGACATGTACTGAGACACTGTCATGACAGGTCATGCATGCAGTAAATACCATCCCCAGCTGGAAGACCTTCAGCAGCTGGATAGCCAAGCACAGCACCTGCTAATGCATTGCCARTCTCTGTCCTTGGAGGCAGCTGGCTCGGGGTACTCAGGTTTATGAGTCTGCTGGGCTGGTTGAGTTCATGTTAGGTACAAAGGATGCTCACAGCTTTAGGGCCCTACAGCTCAGTTCCCCCAACTGCAGGGATGACGTGCTGCTGGTATCATCTTAGCATTTTGAAAAGTACCTAAAAATGCGATCTGCTCACTCTCCAATTGACAGAAGTGCTTCAGTCCCTCAGGGACTCTTAAAAAATCCCACCAGCATGGTTGTGGGGTTGCAGCAGGCACTGATGCCAAGGCAGGCAGCAATCATTTTTAATTTGGGGTTTGACAATCTGATGTTAGGGCTGCAAGAACAAAGAAGGAAGCCTGAACRTATCGAACCAGAGACATTCCTCCTGAGCCATGGAAAAATAATAGCTTGACATTTTTAAGCGTCAGTAGCCATAGCAGAGAGAGGGCTGAAGGGGACAGCAGTAGAATACCTGGCTGATTGCTCTGCTTCGCGTATGCTTAGTAACCTTCTTCTAATTCCAGCTGCATGTACATTTTCTTCTGATCATAAGGTATTGAAAAAGACTTGAAAGAACACACCCACCAAACCCTCCCATCCCTCCTCTATTTGGTTAATGAGGTCATTAAAAAGATGCATGAAAGACTTGCAAACAAGTGCTGAATTTTTATGCTGCGGTGGCAATATCAGATTGGCCTGAGCATAGAGAAAGGCTATTAGGGAAACGAGTGTGCTTATTATATCTTTGAAAGCAATTTTCACCCTTTTAGCTACTACGTTGAAGAGACTTGAAAGTAATGTGTGTACTGAGGAGCAGAAACGGTCCAGTGTAATGTAGCCTGAGAAATCCTTCCTGCCACAGGACAACGGTATCCCATTTTCTGCTGAGACTATCTCCTCCGTCCTGCATCAGGGAGCACCATCCAAAGAGAGGGAGATGATGCCTCCAGCCCTTCTCAGGCAGTGGTCCTCCAGGACAGCAGTGGGACCTGGTCCAGCTCACAGCTTCGTGGCCTGCAGCCTGCACCCCCGTGAGTTGTCTAACCCTGTAGTCAGGGAATAAGGGAAAAAAACTAGAAAACCTCTGGCATGGGAAGGTGGAGTCTCAGCTCTAGATCTTGAGGTTGAAACATTTTAAGATTTTAAAGAACCTCAGTTTTTATATGCCCCAGCTCAGACACTTGTAGAAAGCTGATCTTTTTTTGTAGAATTTTACAGGCGTTTGCTCACTGGGAATGACTTTGTTTTGTTTGTTTAGTTCCTGACCTATTAGTGTCCTGAAGCATGGAAACAGGAAGATTACAGTACTGTGGATGTGCAGGAGTCGGCACTTTCTGCAGATTAAATTGTCTGCAATGCCACATTCTGGGTCTGCATGAGAATGGAGTTCAGCATTAAGAAAAATTTGATCTTGTGGGTAGATGTAATACAAACTGAAGACACGTGCTGAAGTTTTGTATATGTCTGGGAAGATTTTTTTGTTTCACTCTTTTCCTTTCTCAACTGTCAGCATCAAAGGCCATAGGGTAAAATGATGAACACACCTGCAGAAGATACCACTTACGACTGATATTTGGACCCCCTTTCCCTGCCATTTCCAGCTTGCAGCCTTTTCCTATCACAGAGAAACCCCACACACTGCAGACCAGCCCTTCCCTCCAATGCAGCAGCAAGTGACACAGAAATAACCCTCCCTGCGTGCACAGAGGTGAAGCACATAGGCATTTGAACTGCCTTTGCTCTTATTTGGGGAATTAGAATTTGCTTTAATTTTCCATTGGGAAATAAATATGTCATCCTGCCCCGAAGCCGTGTTAAGTGTACAATAGCTCTGACATTGCTGATGTGCACTCAGCTGCCGCATGAATCACTGCCGTCTCTTGACTCAGAGATGTTTTCCTCATTAGAAGTTGAAAAACAAGCACAAGGRGCAAGGAGAAAGAGAGGGAAGGGTGGACTTTCTGGGCTTCTCTCAGAACTGAAATGAAAACTGTGCATTTCTGAAAGGACATTGATCCCTCCACCCACAGTCCCTTTCTAATGATCAACACTTTCTGTAGCTCAAAGGATGTTCTTCCTCTCTTCCGCACTTCAGAAATGGAAGAAATAATCAGCTCAAACCATGACAAAAATCATGCCTGATGATTGATAGATTTTCACAAATATTTTGCCTCATTTACCAAATTGGCTGAGTAGTTTGTCCAAATCACTGCATTGAAGTGGTGACAGTGGTTTGTTTCAAAACCTCAACCAGATTTTATTGTACATCACGGACTAATAACAGACTAGGTTTCAGACTTTCCTGTATTCAGAATTGGCATGGTTTTCTAAGCAAAARCTTGAATGTAAAATTGGACCTTTGCCCTCAGGTCATGCGAAAAAATATCAAGGTTTGAAGAAGTGAGCATTTATTCCTTCTGCTGCCAAGTCCACTTTGAATAATCTGCATGCCAAATATGGGAGAATCAGGGATCCCATCCCTCTCCCCAAGACAGTCCTTGTGGTTGATGATGTGATGAATGAAGGAAAAGAAAACTTTGAAAAATGAAGGAAAGGCTTTTTTTGCCCTTGAAACATGTCTGCGTGGAAAGGCAAAAGCGAACTGATGCTCTGTACTGATCAAACACAAATTTGTTCCCCTTAAGGTACCTCGACATGGCCCACTCTAATACCATTGCAGACTAAGTGCTTGGACACAGAGGAATTGGGGTCCATTTTCATTCTTGCACATATATACTGTCAGTCATAGATATTTTGTAGAAGCTTTGCCTTTGCAAGAGGAAGAACAGGCAAAATGAGATGCTTCAGTGTCGAGTAATGATCGGAACAAGCTGGCACCTGCATTTCACAAATTTACTCTGAGGATATTTCTCTGTGGATATGGGCAAATCTCCCGGTCTGCCTTCATTCTAGGAGTTAGAAAACCATTTTAACTAACAGGAGAAAAAAAATACTAAGAAGAAAGAGTCCTTTATCTTATGAAGAGGTATCTGGCGCTTTCTGAAGCATCTAGTCCTAACCAGTGTTGAAGACATGATAATGAGCTGGGTGGATCATGCTTCTGGAATAGTATCTTTCAAAACTGTTTGGTTCTTGCCTCTTGGCATTGCAGGTGCTGGGCATAGTTTCATCTGTGCTTCCTCTCTTCTCCTCTCTTTCACTTTRCATCTTAATTTTCCATTATTTTTTTTTTTACTAAGAGGGGGCCTCCCTTTTAGCAGGTCATGATAACCTGGGTTTTTGACTGATAGGAGTAATGCCTTGATACAAAGCAACCTTTCCAGGTTCTTTGGTTACTCGTTAGCTAAAATTTAAGGTGCTTATTCCAAGACAATTCCTTGACTGTTTTTTTGGCTTAGTGTTCAAAACGTCACCATCTACCTCAGTTTCTGGTTTCAGTGCTTTTCCCAAGCTCAGTCTCATGTGCTGGTCAGATTGCTCAAGGTCTGATTAAAGTGACAATTWGTGGATTCCTAAAAATGTATGTGTTGGTTGTGTGATCCTTTGATCACTTAGGAAGATCAGAAAAATGATAATCCATTTCAATCGGTGGAGGCACACATCCCACAGTGCTAAAACAAGAAAGGTATGGCTGCAGAAGCTCAGGAATGGCATGTGCTGCTCACATGCATATGTTCTTCTGCAAAGGGCTGTCTCATGGCATTGTGATCTGACAGAAAGGTGCTCTGCTTTACAGCAATCATTACTTTAAATCCATGGTAATGCAGATGAGGTGGATTTTGACAAAAAATGGAAGAAAATCACATGGTCCTATGCATAATGCTCTGGAGTGACAAGGTGGGGTTCAGATGTTAACTCTGCAATAGCCTTTCTGGATAAGAACAAAGTCAGTCCRGCTGCCTCAACATCCAGGTACAGTCATCTGAGATGGTCTAGGGCATTCTGCCAGGTCTCTACTTGCTGGTCCAGAAGAGCAGAAGCTTTCCTTCAATCCTGTGTTATACCTTCCAGCCTGGTTTGGATGTTTTGGTGATATGGTAGTTCATGCAGCTGATTTGATAATCACTGGGATCTGACCTGTAATCCACTGTCTCTAGTTAAAGACTTTCATTTATTGGAATAGTTCGGGCTTTTCCCATCTCTCTGCCCAATTTCCTCACGTACCAAAAGAGAATAGTGACACTGAAGATGGTGTTCAGTTTGCAAATTCGTGAACTATAATGAGAGTTTAGACACCTACCTCACCTGCAGGTCCCTTAGGAAAGATATCTGACTTCAGCTACTTTCATCTATGAGTTGAATCCTACCCTTGTACTGTTTGTTTGTCATCTATTAGGAAGTGTTTGTSCCCATGAGTTTGTGCAGTGCCCAGAGCAGAAGGATCCTGATCCTGATGGAGATCCCCAGAAGCTGCAGTTGGAGACCAGTCAGACCTGATAATCAGATTGTTTTTTCCATATTGGAAATTGTTATTCAGGCATGTTCAGTAGCTTCAAAACTATGCTGGATAACTTCTTACCTGGAAAAAAGGTGATATTGTCTGTGATGAGCACTAYTTTAATGTAGATGATCGACACTTTGCTCAGGTGTGTGCACTCCATCTCTAAGTGATCACATTTCATTGAAAATGCATCAGTGTTTAGCATCTCTCTGAGTTATTCTTTTGCSTTGGAAGGCGAACAGGGGGAAATAGTTTAGTCTTTTAGACTTTGCTGCTTCTTATTGATAAATGTCCTCTGTATTTCCGTACTTTAAAGGAATGTTCTTGTATCATGATGAATAGCCCTTTTAGGCCCAGAATCAATTCAAACCTTTTCCATCCCCATGCTTGAAATTCTTGGGAGGACATTCCGATTTCCATAGTCTTGTTCGTTGTTATGTGTCTGCATCAGCATTAGCACTGAAATCAATCTCGATTTACATTTTAGTCCTGTCCAGGTGCTCAGAGCAGCACCTTTTCAATGCTTAGTTAGTGGACTTTGCACTAAATAAATTTTTGGAAGATTTACTGGTCTAGTGACATAAAAACTGGAAAGTTGYTATAAACTTTGACACATATTCTCTATGCTATATGTTAAGGCTATTCCATCCTTTTACAATACATTGACTGTGATTCTTCGTATTATTTTCCTTCCCATTTTTATTCTCTCCTCTTTGTTTCCAGTTTGTAATTCTACAGCTGCTTAACAAAATGAACTCTTTCTTTTCCAGTTCTTCTTGGCACACACAACAAAAAAGCTCTGAAGTTCTAGAAGAAAGGCAAGGAACAATACTAATAAATATTCTGAAGGAAAATGTCTTCCCTGTGCTGACAGGTAAAAAATATTCCAGGTAGTAATTAAAGAAAAGAAAATGATTTGAAACCTCGCTCAACCTAGATATTTCCCTGCCACGTTCAGATTGTTACTCCCAAACAAATCCACTCAGATGTTAGCAGGAAAATACATTCCAGTGATTTCTAGTTATATCTAGCTTCTATTAATACCTTGAACCTTCTTTGATCTGGACTTATCCTGGCGGCATAAGATGGAATATCTCTGAGTAAAGCCAGCTATCTGTAATGTCAATGAAGCAGTCCCTGAACTGGTTCTTCATGGTGCTGGCCCTCAGCCAGGAACTGGAAACCAAGATAATTTCAGGACCCAGCAGCAGAAGAAAAAAAACACAAAACAACTGAATTTTTAAGAATTTATTTGAAATATTAATTGAGAAATATAGCAAAATAGTACAAATAGAAATACATATGCCGTGCAATTTTTATAAAGGCAGAAGAAAGAATACTGACTTTTCAAAAAGTTTTAAGAAGCTAAAAGCTAATATAAAAGCTAATAGGCCAGCCTGWATGGGCTATATCTTCTCTAAACTTTAGAGATTAAACTGTGATGATGTCAAGGTCTCCTTGCATCTGCAGATGGGAACCGAAGCATTCACACGACTCCAGCTGAAGGAAAAGCCCTTCTGTCCTTTACCTTGTTGCTATCTTATAAATTCAGTAGGTAGCTGTGCAGAATCTGTCACCCARTCTTTATCCTGTGAGGTTTTGTAGCCAACCCCATCATGTCCTCTGATCATTTTTTAACTGCGGAGCTGTAAAGTTCATTGCTTCTAGTGCCTCTTGCCTACAATATTTTCTTTTTATATTTCTTTCTTCGGTGTGGATTTTTTTTAACCTCACCTCAGAAAGAAGAACAAAGAAAGCATTTTAAGGGCTGCTCAAAAAGTCTGTTAACATTATTGTATACTTYCTAGTACACATTGACTATGTATGGTTTAGATAGGAACAGTTTGCACTTTGCACACAATGTGCTGGTTCTCCATGACTTTGGCTCCTATSTTCTACTTATAGACCTACAGTAGTGGAGAGAAACATAGACATCTAGGGACATGGTTTATCCCATCCTTCAGTAGGCATCTTAGGCAAGACAGATGGCTTAATTGCTGATTTTATTTTTTTTCATTGACTGATGTCAGATGTGATGTGGGATATGTGTGACTGGGAAAGGATAAAGGCAGGAGAGAACAGACAGGATTTGTAACCAAGTCTTTTCATAACATGTGCAACTCCTTTTAAAAAAATGAAAGAAATTAGTAGACCTCGCAAGATACCTGGTCCTGTTGCAGGCATCATCTCAGCACCCCCCACAGCTTGATTTTCCTCTGTGCTGATTCCAGAATTTCCCCTCACCCCCAACCRCATGATGCCAATGTGACATCCTCTTAAACCCTACTGAGGGAGCTGGAATCCAAAATATTTAAGAAATGGCTGAAAAGRCAACAGTCTGCTGTCTAACAGACTGAAGGAATGCAGTATGCAGCTTTTCAGGGAGCTTTTTGGGTTCCYCAGGCAAAATTAAGTAAACGTCATTCATTCTTTGAGCTGCCACATAGCTTTTTCTCATTAGCAATTCTTCCTTCCTCCCCTTGCCCCGAGACCTGGGGTAACTCCACCAACCCTCCAACTAGTTKCCTTGCCTTCCTTGATTAATCCCTCTGTGTAAAGCTGTAAAAGCAGGTTCTTGCTGTCCGTTGCTTTAAGACATGAGATTGATTTGTTCTCTATTAAAAATAAAGGATAATAAAGAAAGTATAGCTGCTTGTRCTACACGTCTTAAATATTCCTAGCTTTGAATTCATCATCAAGAATAATCTGGGGGGGAGCAATCTGAGGGGGAAAATTACTTTTTTAACAATGCTCTTTTTATCAAAAAATATGGAATAATYTGTTTCTTTAATGGGAATATAAGTCCTTATACTTCAGACCTTTATAATTAGATCCCAAAAGAAGTCAGCTTCAAGATTCATGGCTTGATCCCATCAGATGCTGCTAAGGTGTGATGTTAATGGACAATGAGAACATGAGAATGTCAAAACTTGAATTTTCATTTTTGGGAAATAAGACTGTTTCCCCCTATTTTTCAAAGAGGAGCTGTGGAAAAGAGGAAGAGCAGTAACAGAGGTATCTAACATCCAGTAACCTCAATGGGAGGTAGGCATCAGGATATCTTTTTCATCTGAATCTCAAAGCCTTATCCTACATCACGCTGAGAACCCACGGCTAAGCTAAGCTAAGCTGGAAATTGAAGCCAAGCAATCTTAGAAGCAGCAATCTGACATTATGCTGATACTTGCCCAGCCAAGACAATGTTGTTTTTTTAAGTGGGCCTGTCTGAGGTCTCCTTATGCGTGTATGTACAGTGCCCACCATTTTCTTGAGTCTGCCTGTGTTTCTGTGTCCAGCTGGAATGCAAATGCTACTTAGGAATTTTTTCTTGCATTTCGTTTACTAAAACACATGGACAAACAAGGAGGGGAAGCGTCTATGCTACATCCACACCCCAGTAAGAGTCACTTGATTCTATGATTTGTGATGTGCAACAAGTGTTTGCTTGGAAAAGGATAATGGTGTTTGGGGATGCTAGCATACAGCCAACTGTTTGCTCATCTGATCTTCCATTTGGCTAAGGCAAATACACCAGTTCTGTGCAACACACCAGTGCATGCTTAGGAAATTTGTCAGGTCAAGGCTTTGAGGAAACACTTTCGAGAGGCCACGGAGGCTGCAGCTCAGAGCCAGCTGATTTTTTGGGTTGTGGAGAAATCAAAACTGCATCTGTGGATTGAAAGTGAACACTTATTTAATGTCTTTTTGAAAGATTTATATCTTTTAAAATTCTCATTTCTTTGGAACTCTCCATTGCTATTTAATCAACAGTCATTAAATATGTTTTACAAGACACGCTGAAGACTGAATACTGCTTTCTTTTCCTCCTTCTATAATAAATGACTGAAACATCATAATTTTGGGATCTGCTTTAGAGACAGCTTCTCAGTGAGAAGAATCACCTGCACATAGGTTCCCAAGGAGCGAGATGATGGTGCTAAAGAAACAGAGAAACCAATCACATTTTCCACAGTTCCTCACTTTGTACACTTTTATCTCTGGTTTTGTTTTATTTTATTGGTGAACTGGTTATGATTTTATTATTGTTATTTCATAGGATAACAAGTGAGGATGAGGATAATAGGTGAGGATGAGGTGCCTCACTTTACAATTTAAACGTCAGGTGAATTAAGGTATTTGTTTTGCTGCCTCTGTAATCCATAGACAAGGACCTCAGCACTATTACATGTCTAGTTAGATGAGATTATTCCTGTGTAAATGATGACTTACCTGCACTGAAATGTCTTGCCCTTATGTATCAGTTTCAGCAAAACTTCTGTTGAAAACTTTTTCTTAGATTCAAGGTGGAAATTTGCTGTCAGCATTAAAGGGGAAAGGAAGGAGTAGCGTTATCTTATCACGGGACGTACAGTAGCAATCTGAGAACACACGTGAGATGGGAGAAATCCATGTAAAAAATCTCTATCCCAATGAACTACATTTGCCCTGAAGGCAAAGACCCCACCCCCAAATCAGAAGGCAGTATCTCCTTTAGGACATCTGGGGTGAAAATGAAACTCAAATGCAGATCTCCAAAATCTTTGATAAGTTCCCCAAAGGGCATGCAACTGGCTACCTCTTATTAATTTTCCTCGAGGTTTATGAAAAACTTGAAAATATCTTGGGTTTGTTTCAATACACAAAGGAAAAAGTTTTTACATCTCAAACAATGCCGTGAGATGAAGAATCTCATTCCYGTCCACGTCTGCAGGGGATCTTAAAAGCTGTGTGCAATATTGGTACATAAAGTATTAGCTCTATAGTATGAAACAGTGTCATACACAGCTGATATAAGCAAACACTTCATGTAACATTTATATTACATAAACATTATATATTCACAGTGTAGATGTGAGCTAATCATCTCACATCTCAGCTAATAAGCCAAGGATCTCTTCACAGTCGATGGGAAGAAAAAGAGACATTTTTAGGGYGCAATTAATTTACCGTATTTTGCAATGTGCTTTAGAGCGAGATGAAGTGCCTGTTTGTCTCTGGTGGCTTCGTGGGAACCTATGGGGAATCATTCAAGTGTACAAATCTACATTGCAAAAGTCTACAGTCGGTCTGAAAAATCACCTCCTCAGTGTCTATAACATAGAGGAGTGCCAAGTTCTAAAGAAAGCCTCTAACTATTTTTATTTTATTTTATAAGGGAAGTTTCTCTTAATGAGTTCCCATTTCAAATCTAATCCCCCAGTTTCTTGTTTGGGAAGATTTCKTTAGATAGGCTCTTGTAACATTAATGTTCTGGTCCAGGACTGCTTTCTTATAAAGTCTCTAGCTATCATCAGTATAGATATCCTTCATGTATAATGCACTCACCGCGTTTCCCTCGCGTCCTTGCTTCTCCACTGCTTTCTCATTTGTGTCAAGCCCCGAACATCTGATCAGGATGTTTGGCAGGCAAGCCTTCATTGGCTGCTGTCAACGTGGATTTCAGCTGGCTGGACCTTCGTGGTGCTTTGTTGGCTCTTCTCCCATGGGGACTCTGCACTGCAGCCCGTGAGCTGGCCGCTTGGCGTGTGTGCTCTTAGGGCTTATCTACGGTAAAGGAAGCTGTATCCCCTCTTTTTAATGCAAGAGTAATAAGTGAGCTTAGATKGAGCCTACGTTTGAATAGGTTGTACTGGGGTAGCATCCAGGGGCTTTGGGCTGTGTGGGTGCACTACTCACATGCACAGGCTTTGTGTTATGTGATTTATAACTGAATATACACTGTGAGCTAAAAAGCCACACTCTTTAGATCATTTTAAAAGTGTGTGTGTGGGAAGCTGGAGACTTGGAGTGGGATTGAGTTGCTTAAACATGTGAGGGTAGTGTCTGTCCGGGTGCCCCAGGGTAGCTGGGATACCCACACGGGCTGGCAGGACCTAGGAGTGTCTGAAGAGGCATCCGGAGCCAGGTGAGTTACTCTAAGGTATCTAAAATGGCACCAGGCACRCACAGAAACCTGCCTTTGCTATGTCCCCAGGCTTTTTCCACTGCGCCACTTGTCTAGCATCACRGCCTGTGTCACTGCTTGCCCTTGCTTTCCCCAGCCATTTCGGTATAATAAATAAAGCTTTCTTCTTTGACTTCTTCCTCGGAAATGGCACCAACGGACTGATCAGCATTTCAATGCCCTTTCTGTCGGTTAATGACAAAGCCAGTCACGATTTATGAAGTTTACTTTTCACTTTATTTGGAAGTCTACTGCCRCTTGGCAGAAATCAGTCCAGGACACTGGAAGCTTGCAGGGTCAGGGACAACCCACAGCCTGGAGCAAAGGGGCCTGATCTAGACTGGGTCTTCAAGCACAGCAATGATCCGTCACCACAGTCCTCACAGTAATGCGCTTCATTGACTTATTTTAGCCTACTTGACCACAAACCTTATTTGACCTATTCCATGCTATTTAGCTCCATGTTAATATTGTGCGTTCCTCAGAAACCTTTTCCAAATACAGTCTGCTGTTTGGTGATAGTGCAGTTAGAGTACGTACTTYGGCCATACTCTTTTAATTAGAGATGAAAAAAAATGCATGTTTCTTTGAACAAACATTTCTGGTACAATAAAATGGTGACATAGGGTCTTGCATAACAAAAGGGTGACAAGGGTTTCAGTATTTTTGATGTGTTCTTTATACATTGTCTTTTCTGCTGCTGGTTCTGGAATGGGTATCAACTAGAGAGACAAATAATGTCCATGGCAGTGCCTGAATATTAAGTGTTTGAACTAAAAAATGAAAGCTAACCCTCCTCAGAAGCCGTGTTGCAAGCACAAAGGGACATGTTCTGGCTCACCCTATGCACTTGCAGTGCAGTGAGACACTTGGTACGCCTGCAGGGGACATAATTAATAACAATGACAAGTAAGTACATGATTAGTATTAAAAATAATAAAAGGCCCAGGTTGCTCATAGTCAAGCTGTCAAGCTGTTTCAAAATCAGAGATGAAGCTTTCAGTCCTGTTGTCTTTGAGGGGAATCCTGAAAGACATCAAGGCGTGGCTCTTGTTTTTTTTAAGAAAGACATTTCCTCCAATATTTGCTTTTTGGGTTCAGTGCTTTTGGTGGGAAAGGAGATGAGAACATCTGAGGGGCTTTGGGAAGAGTCCCAGTTTGAGGAGGAGGAGGTGGACTGAGAAGCTTAGTAGAGTCCAGGAGGAATTTGGGGGTATTTTAAGACAGTTGTGTGGTTGTAACCCAGGACTGGGGCAGGTAGAGGAGCTGAGGTGGGGACAGCTTGCCATGGGACGGGACAGTGGGTCCAGGGAATGAGGAAATGCGTTATTAAGTACTGGCTTGCCACCTTTGGAGGCCACGGGGACAGGAGAAGGACAGAGATGTGAGATCAGGACTACCGTAGATGGCGTTAGAAATAAATGATTTTGATCTTCTCATAGCTGGAGGATGAAGCCATTAGATGCAGAATTAAAAGGCCTGCCTCTCTGTTCCCTTGCTGCAGAAGCCCAGGAGAAGCTAACTCCAGTTTTAGAAGGAAGAAGCATTAGATATCTGCTTGACAAGCTGCAGCCCTTCTCCAGCGAGACGAAATGAATGGTGCAGGCCTGCTGTAGGTCTTACCCTGAGACAGGAATGCTTGGAAGGAGGSAGATTGGTCCTGCGGTTACTGTGCAGGTGGAGCTCAGGTCCCCTCCTTCGAACTCCYGGAGGAAATAATGGTAATGAATGCTGATTTTGCTCTTGGAAAATCCAGTTTCTGGTAACACTTTTAAAAGCTGATTACAGCTTTGCCTCACTTCATACCCTCAGATGACCTCTAGCTACTCCGTCAAGTGAGAACCATATTCATAAATATGTAGCTATGGTGTAGCTTTGGACTGGCTGTCTTCAAAGATGGAAATATTGTCTGGAGATAGCGGATCAAAGGCTGAGGGGAGAATATTTTTTACTGAACTTAGGAAGCTTATATATTGCTCCCCGGGGAAGAGRCTGACAATCCTAATTTATTTGTCATTTAATTCCTGCTGATCTAAATTTTCTATGACAAATAGTTTCATTTAATTGTGTCACTCTGGCTTGTGTGTGCCACAAAAAGAACTTTTCATTTTAACAGTGGGTAACAAAGGAGTAAGAGTTTTGAGTGATAATGTCAGGGGAGCTTGCAAAGACATTCAAACTATGGGAGGTCATGCTTTATATTAGGGAGAAATTATACTAGATAGGAGCATAGTCTTGTAGTTTTAGAGAGAATTTCTTTCCCAGGAGCATTGTGCCGTTAGCATGGAATTTAGCTAAGATGTTCCAAGCCTCTACATGGCTTTCTGAACTCAAGAATATTTGCTTTCAATAAAAAGGGAAATAATAACTCTGGAGATTAATTGCTTTCTGAACTCAAGATTATTTGCTTTCAATATAAAGGGAAATAATAACTCTGGAGATTAATTGCTTGGTAATATGCACTGGCACATAGTGATGGCATCTGTATCTAATGGAAATACAATGAAAATGGGCCTTCGTAGATTAATTCAGCTAAAATAAACAACTAGAAAACAATCTGGATTCCTGGCTAAAGCTAAGAGAAGAAATGAAAATTAATGTATAGAGAGATTATCTTTGGCAAATTTCTCTTTCTCTTTTCTCTCTCAGAAGATTACATTTTGGCTGTTTTTTTCAGAGCTAGCCTGATGTTCCTTCCGCTGTAAGTGTTTGTGATGGGTGTAAGAAACGCTGTCTGCAGCAAGAACGTCCATGCAGTGCCGATGTGCTGCATCTGCTATAAACATCCTGCAGCGGCATAAAAGGCAGTTCATGTGTTTCCAGCTTCGAGAGAAGCTCGGATATGCTCMCTCTGAAGTAGAGTGCCCTGGTGGAAGCCTGCTCTGAGCTGACATATCCCTCTCCATGCATGACAGGTTTCCCCCAGGACAATGACATCAGGGGCTCTGTGCCTCCGCGCAGCCATTTATGCAGCCGATGCCAGGAACAGACCTGGTGCTCTACATACCAATACCATCCTCTCTGCAGGAGTAGGGCTCTAAATCTGGGTTCCAAATAGGGGTCTCAGCTCCAAATGGACGCAAAGATCATTTTTCTGGATTGTGCAACTTATTGTTGAACTACTTATTGTGCAATCACAAGAAAAACTGAGTTAAGGTTTCTAAGATCACATTTTGTGTTTTAAATAATAATAAAAAAATCATGCTGCAATATTCGTATTTTGATTTCCCCCCGCAATGCAGTGATTTTCCAGCAGAAAATGCATTTCTGGGGACATAGAGGGGATGTAATTCAAACCATTAGAAAAAACACTGTAGGGTATATGGTACAGTGCATGACTGAGCAGTGACTGGCTGGGAAAAAAGAAGATTACAGAGACACTACCACAAAAGCCTTATCAAGTTCAGGGGRTGTGGCCAGTAAGAGTAGATATAGGGTGGAGATTCTGGAGCTGACAACAGTTGCATGAACACCAGAACTACAACCAGTGTAACTCATAAATAAATGACTCTCCTTGAGAAGCAGAGCTTGCTAGACCAGAGGATCAGGTAGGCTAATACAACAGCACTGGCCTAGAAACATAAGCTAGCTTTTCAACAGGGCACAGTGTKCAATAGGGCATGAGGTACCAGCATGCTTGGGGCCACCTCTGCAATCCATTGAGCATTGCAAACCTGCCCAGTTTCYGTAGGCAGCTTTTGGGGAGAAACTCTGCTTTGCAGCACGCACCACAACAATTTGCAAAGCAATGTATCAAGCATTAAAATGTTAAATGTTAAAACAGCATAGGCAATTTTCTGTCCGGGCGTTCTGTCTACAACATGATATTTTCTGGTGCATTGGGAAAACATAATTAAGGCTGTAGTCAAACAACCACTGAAGAAACGTCTGTCGTGTTTTAAGAGGTTRTTTCCTGTGGTTGTTGTTCCACTACCCTCAGCTGGAGGTTGTGTCTAACACTGATGGAATGAACCTTGTGAGTGCTCCTCAGGATTCACAGTGCAAAGTCAGCATAGCTGCCTAAAAAACTGACCTTGAAAAGGGATACGTGTGCAATGTGCCTAGCTTCAATCACCTTTTCTTCACAATTTGGAGAATTTGTTAATTCAAAAGACATGCCTGCTTAAGGACCTGGCTGGTGTGTGTGGAAATTTCGCTCCATTCAGGAGAGTGAGGTGAATTTGGGGGATGTGCTGAGTAAGGGTACTTTGCTGGGTTCAGGGCAGGAGAGGCTGGAATCCCCAAAACTCAACACTTAGCCCAGGATTCATGAGAAGCAACAGAGGATTTTGGAAAAAAGCATGGCAAATATTAATGAATGCCTACAGAACTCAGTCCACTATTTTTGCCATTCTTCTGTCTTATTTTCTGAGTTTCTGACACTAAATCAGGCTTCACATCATGTGTTACCCTGAGGTGACAGTGTTCCTGGTTTTGCTGGGTTTGCTCCATGCTTCTGCATGTTGTTCCAGACTCTCAGGAGCAATATATTTATTTTATTGTTAATAAAACCAAGAGATTGCATCATTGTTCTGCCCAGTAAGATGGCAATATAAGTCTTGTTAGCCAGCCATCAGATCAGTGTTTTATGGTTTGCCAGTGCATATATTGTCTATAGTTGATCAAAACAAATAAGTAAACAGGAAAAAAAAGAAGAAATATTAAAAATGAGCTTTATTTAATCTGCTTATTATAAAGTTTTAAAATCACACTGGGAAATGAAAAAAAATTTTATRAGATGGAGAACAGAGAAGGTAGTATAAGATACCATTTTCCTCATACTGTTCCACTCTTCCTTTGTGGTGTGATAGGAAGAAAGGCTTTAAAGCAGTTAACGTTTCACAGTTTGCCAGAAAAAATCTAGGAACATAAAGCATCAGACTCAAAGGGACTTTCATGATCACAGTGTCAGATCCTGAGGTATCACCAGCATCCACAGCCAAAATCTATCAAGGTTCATCTTAAAATTGGCATGTTTCTTGACTCCTCAATCTATATGCACACTTCTACTGGGATGCTATCCCAGACCCTCATGCTTGCCATGCTTAGAAACCTGCTTTTTATTTCCAGCCTAAAAACATCTATTGCTAGTGTGTGGCCTTTCTGATTATTCGYTCAACCATTTAGATCATGTCTGTGAGATCTCTCACATTATTCAGAGTTACAGCTCATTTCTCCAGAGGGAAGATCTTCCCAAAAATGTTTTATGAGGAACCAGGCCCTTGATACAACATGGSTGGGCTCTGTCTGAGGAATCAAATAGGCCAGAAGAGAATCAGATGGGCTCTCTTGGTGAACTCCACCTGTGCTGAGCTGAGCTGAGACATGTTGATGCTATCAAGAAGAGCAAGCGGCCCCAGATCCCTTTATTCTCAGTAAATCTTGAGCAATTATTTCCCAAGTAGGAGCAGGGAGTTCAAGGGAGAGAGGAGCTGATGAATGGCAGACTCAACAATAATCTGATTTTGCAGCACTGTAGGTCGTTTGGGTTAATGAACTGACTCCTGGCTCACACGCAACCCTACAGACCCGCATGTGCAATTTAATGATTTGGCTTATTTGCAAGTCCCCTTCTATTTGTATATAGCACACTATCCTTTTGAAAAAGGTATTATTTTGTTAGTTCATGATTGGTTTTAGGACACTAAAAAACAAAAAACGTGTATTTGAAACAAAACTGTTCTCTCTTTTTTTTTTTTCCTTTTTTTTTAGAAAAGACCTGATTTCTTTATCCACAAAAGATAAAGGGCTGCTGAGACATTTGGAAACAACAGGGAAACACCTGYCAAGTGCCTCAGGGGAATTGGGCAAATTCCTTTAAAAAGGTGATGTGGCTGATAGCCCAGCTGAAGTGTCTCYGTACCAATGCAAGCAGTAAGGGAAACAAACAGGAGGAGCTGGTAGCCGCTGCCCAGATGGAAAACTATGACCAGAAACTTGGTGGGATGAATCGCATGATTGGAGTGCTGTGATTGATAGCTATAAACTATTCAGAAGGGACAAGCAAGGAAGGAGAGGTGGGGGAGTTGCTCTCTATGCCAAAGATGGAACTGATTGCACAGAGCTATCTTTGAAGAACAGCAATGCATAGGTCGAGAGCTTACMGGTGAAAATTAGAGACCAAGCCAACAAAGGAAACTTTGTTGTTGGTGTCTACAGGCTGCCTGATCAAGGAGAGGAGGTTGATGAAGGGTGCTTTCTTCAGCTGCAGGAAGCATCATGCTGGCAGGCCCTGATCCTGATAGGGAACTTCAACCACGTGGACATCAGCTGGAAAAGTGGCACAGCAAATGGCAAGCAGTCCAGGAAACTACTGGAGTGTGTTGAGGACAACTTCCTAGTCCAGGTGATGGAAAGCCCAACCAGAGGTGAGGCACTGCTGGACCTGTTGCTCACTAATGCAGAAGAACTTAACGGAGAGGTCAAGTTTGGGGTAGGCTGTATCCTGGGCTGCAGTGATCATGTCCTGGTAGAATTCCCAATCTTGAGGGGTACAAGACGGGTAAAATGTAGAGTCAGGACCCTAAACTTCAGAAAGGCAAACTTTTGGCTATTTAGGGTGCTAGTGCATGGGGTCCCTTGGGAAACTGCCCTCAGAGGTAAAGGACTGGACAAGAGCTGGGAGACATTTAAAGACATTTTTCTTAGGGTGCAAGAGCTCTCAATCGTGACATGCAAGAAGTCGGGCAGGGGAGGCACGAGGCCAGCTTGGCTAAGTCAAGACCTCTTAGCCAAACTAAAACACAAACCAAAAAAGTATAGGCAGTGGAGGCAGGGATACACATCCTGGGGAGATTATAGGGATATATCCCGAGAGTGCAGGGAGGGTATCAGGAAAGCCAAGGCACAGTTGGAGCTGGACTTGGCTAGGGACATACAAAATAACAGGAAGGGTTTCTTCAGGTACATAGGACAACAAAGGTAGATGAAAGAGACTGTACCCCCCCTATGAGTGAAATGGGACACCTGGCTACAACCAACATGGAGAAGGCTGAGGTACTCAACAACTGTTTTGCCTTGGTCTTCACTGGCAAGTGCTCTAACCACACCTCCCAATTCACACAATCCAAAGGCAGGGACTGGGAGATTGAAGTACCGCCCACTGTAGGAGAAGATCAGTTTTGAGACCATCTAAGGAACCTGAATGTGCACAAGTCCATGGCACCTGATGAGATGCATCTGAGGGTCCTGAAGGAACTGGCAGATGAAGTTGCTAAGCCACTATCCATCCTATTTGATAAATCGTGGCAGACTGGTGAAGTTCCCAGGTGAAGACTGGAAAAGGGGAAACATAGCCCCCATTTTTARAAAGGGAAAAAAGGAACACCTGGGGAACTACAGGCAGGTCAGTCTCACCTCTGTGCCCAACAAGATCATGGAGCAGATCCTCCTGGAAACTATGCTAAGGCACATGGAAAACAGAGAGGTGATTCRTGACAGCCAGCATGGCTTCACTAAGGGCAAATCGTGCCTGACAAATTTGGTGGCCTGTTATGATGGGRTTACAGCAYTGGTGSGCAAGGGAAGAGTGACTGACACCATCTGCTTGGACTTGTGCAAAGTGTTTGATACTGTTCTACACAACATCCTTGTCTCTAAAATRGAGAGACATGGATTTGATGGATGGACTGTTTGGTGGATAAGGAATTGGCTGGGTGGTCACACTCAAAGAGTTGCAGTCAATGGCTCAATGTCCAGGTGGAGACTAGTGATGAGTGATGTCCCTCAGGGGTCCATATTGGGACGAGTGTTATTTAGCATCTTTTTTAGGGACACGGACACTCTCAGCAAGTTTGCAGATGACACCAAGCTGAGTGGTGTGGTTGATACTCTAGAGGGAAGGGATGCCATCCAGAGGCAAACCGTGCGAACCTCATAGAATCATTTAGGTTGGATAAGACCCTTAAGATCATTGAGTCTAACCATAAATGTTAACACTGCCAAGTCCACCACTAAACCATGTCCCTAAACACCAGTGTCATGAACTTCAACAAGGCCAAGTGCAAAGTCCTGCACCTGGGTTGGGGCAATCCCAAACATGGATACAAGCTGGGCAATAAGTGGATTGAGAGCAGCCTGCAGAGAAGGACTTGGGGGTATTGGTGGAAGAAGAACTGAATATGAGCCGGCAGCGTGMGCTCGCAGCCCAGAAAGCCAATTGCATCCTGGGCTGCATCAGAAGAAGTGTGGCCAGCAGGTCGAGGGAGGTGATTCACCCCTTCTACTCCGCTCTTGTGAGACCCCACCTGGAGGACTGCTTCCAGCTCTGGGGCTCCCAGTGTAAGAAAGACACGGCCCTGCTCGAGCAGAGGAGGACCGCGAAGATGATCAGGGGGATGGAGCACCTCCCCTATAAGGACAGGCTGAGAGAGCTGGGGTTGTTTAGCCTAGAGAAGAGAAGGCTCTGGGGAGACCTTCTAGTGGCCTTCCAACACTTAAAGGGGGCTTACAGGAAAGATAGGGAGGGACTTTTTATCAGGGAGTGTAGTGATAGGAGAAGGGGTAACGGTTTTAAACTGAAAGAGGGTAGATTTAGATTAGATTTTAGGAAGAAATTCTTTACTGTGAGGGTGGTGAGACACTGGAACAGGTTGCCCAGAGAAATTGTGGATGCCTCCTCCCTGGAAGTGTTCAAGGTCAGGCTGGATGGGGCTTTGAGCAACCTGATGTAGTAGAAGGTGTCCCTGCCCATGGCAGAGGGGTTGGAACTAGAAGAACTTTAGGGTCCCTTTCAACCCAAACCATTCTGTGATTCTATGATTCTAAAACTATTTCAAAAAGACTAGCTCATAAATGGAAGTTAAAATATTTTTTAACACTATTTATTTATTTATTTCAAAAATTACTTTAAAGAAAAAAACGTAAGTAATTTAAAAGCATAGCATTTCGCTGAAAATTATTGATACTGAAAAATACCTAAATCAACCATCAAGGCCTCACAAATCCATACTCCTCAAAATTAAGATTGATGTAAAATCTGGAGTATACCAGTATCTCAGGATGTCTTGGGGAGGGAGGACGGAAATTCTCCATAGCAGTATAAATTACTGAAAACTGTTTTGGGCAAAGTGCTTTAGAGACCACACAGACAACAAATTTGGACCAGGTATAAAGTCAGTGGAAGTCTTTCCGTTGATGTTGCTAGTCTCTGGATCAGGCATAAAGCTAGTTTCTTACACTTTCTCTTCTTCTGCTTCATGTGGCAGATTGAGTTATATTTGTCATGGGAACAGAGTGGCATTTCATCTGACCAAACACAGAGATCAACATCTGAACTCCAGCCTGCCAATAGGCTCTGTGTGAGGAACAAGTATTTTGGAGGCATGATTCATTTCATGCCAAAGTAGGTCAATTGTATCATTTCCTAAAAGTGCCCATTATTTTCCAGGCAGGTGGCCAGCTCCATTAGAGGCAGTTTCACTGCAGACGTTGAGAGTCTGGTGAGATGAATCACACCCATTGAGTTTTAAAGCATGTCTACATTGCACACTGCAGAGTTACCTCTGGTACAAGCTGGTTAGTTCATATATCATGATGCAGAAAAGCTAGCTTGACTACCCAGGTCACAGAGAGTATCTTAGTTTCACTTTTCTAGGTGAACTACTCCAATATATCTTGCCTTTTGATGCTGCAGTGGATTGTATCCACTTACAGTGTTGTTGTATACAGCACATCAGCCTCATCTCTTTTGCACTTAAGGAAGCCACTTAATGGAGTTCATTTAGTTGCAAACATTGTACATGGGTTAAATAATTAACTACATCTGGAGAAGGTCTATTGGGTCTTATAACATGATGCATCCTCCAGCTCTTAATGTCCCTAAACCTTAGATTGCCAGGGGATAGGAGGGCATGTTGAGGAAAACATCGCTCTATATTTCCCCTGTTTTGGCATCCTTTCCCTAACCATGCTGGATGTTGTTGAAGATGTTTTTCTGTTTAGTTGATCCTTAATGTAGTTTTGCTGAACTCTGTGGGTATTGTTTCATACAAGGGATGCAGAGAGTAGAGTGCAATTTGGGGGGAATCTGACAAAACCCACACAACAAGAATCATAGAATCATAGAATTGTTTAGGTTGGAAAAGACCTTTAAATCACCGAGTCCAACTGTTAACCTAGCACTGCCAAGTCCACCACTAAACCATGTCCCTAAGCATCGCATCTACACGTCTTTTAAATACCTCCAGAGATGGTGACTCCACCACTTCCTGGGGCAGCCTCTTCCAATGCTTGACAACCCTCTCGGTGAAGACATTTTTCCTAATGTCCAATCTAAACCTCCCCTGGCACAACCTGAGGCCATTTCCTCTCGTCCTATCGCTTGTTACTTGGGAGAAGAGACCAACCCGCACCTCTCTACAGCCTCCTTTCAGGTAGTTGTAGAGAGCGATAAGGTCTCCCCTCAGCCTCCTCTTCTCCAGGCTAAACACCCCCAGCTCCCTCAGCAGCTCCCCATCAGACCTGYGCTCCAGACCCTTCACCAGCYTCGTCGCCCTTCTCTGGACACRCTCCAGCACCTCAATGTCCTTCTTGTAGTGAGGGGCCCAAAACTGAACACAGTATTCGAGGTGCGGCCTCACCAGTGCCGAGTACAGGGGCACGATCACCTCCCTGCTCCTGCTGGCCACACTATTCCTGATACAGGCCAGAAGTGACAGGTTAGGAAAAGCAACTCTCTTCAGSTACTTAAAATGTCACTTTGTGTGCASGTGACACTTTCACATTATCAGCAGATGACAGTGCTGTTGCCTAAGCCTTTGACAAGCTTTTATCATAGGTTAGCAAAGGCAGAAAGCAGAATGTGCAAACTGACTTTTGGGGAAATAATGCAAATCTAAACTGTCTGAACATCAAAAGCCTTTGTATTACAAATAATGCTTTATACTGAAGTGATCACATTTTGCTTTGCTTGGGGAAATTGCCAATACATTTCTTATTTAAGTAAAATCGACAGTGTGCTTTCATCTAATTTCCTGATTCAAAAACTTACATTTTTGAAAGATCCAAGACCACATTCATTACTGTCCTTCCGCTTAAGTATTTTTTGGCAGGTTGGTCTTTTAGTTTTAAATAAGCCAAAATCAGCTACAGATATCTAGAGCTCTGTGTTCCTATTCTTAAAGTAAAATTTGTGAAACTAATTGAGTGAGACTGTTTAATGGGACAAACCTCATTAAGATGGTAATTCTTCCCTGCATACTATATCCCCTTACTCCTTCTGAATATTTAGCTAGTAGTATCAAAGATTTAGAGAAACATTTTGTGAGGCTTATTTGTCAGAGTACAAAATAAGAATAAAACCTTACAAGAATTTGCAATATGTTCAGCTAATGACAAAAGTGATCATGAATCAAATATATACATTAAGTCTGAAAGACTTTCTTGAGAAGAACTAGAGACATAAGCCAAATCTTCAGGAGAGCCAAACTGAGGGAAGGATTTCCAAAGCTCTCAGGGCTTACCAAAGCAAKCCAACAAAGTTCAGGCTTATACTAACTGCAGCTTATAAGAAAATTTCAACATTTGGAATGATTTGGTTGCAGATGGCTATCTGGACGGTGTCTTTATGCTTTTGGCTGAGCTCTGTAAAAGTCTAGAGCTGATATAAATATATATCACTGACCTTTTGGTTTCCATATTTGGAGTTCACCTCTAGTGTCCCTGTGATAATAGAACTGGTTTTGAATCATTTTTATTGCACTTCTCATTCCAAATCTGTAGAAAGCCAAGTCCAGTTGTCTGAAATATATAATTGTCTTTAAAAATTACATAATCAAAAAAACCCTGCCTGCCAAAAGGGGTCCGGTGGTACAGAAATCCAAACTAAAACAGAAATCAAGGTTCATGAATTATCCTTTAACTTATTTAGCTACAGTTTAGTTGCATKAACACTAGAGTCCAGTGCCATTTGAGATGCCCTGTGATACCTGAGACAGCCACCAGCGCTAGCAGATACAACACAGGACCTATGGGAGACTCCTGGTCTTTTGGAGAAGAAGCTGAAGGCCAGGTGAGACATGATGAGGAATTTTGGTGCCCTATGTTTAGGAAGACATTACAAAGGCACATATAGAAATTAAGTTAATGTACGACAGGATGCTTTTGTCTGAGCTTAGAAGAATGATGCACAAAAATCCTGAGTAATCCAACCGGTATGTGGGTAGRTGCAGTATCCAAAGGTTTCTTCAAAAGATCCTTAGGCACATACAGTTTTTACTCTTTAACTATGGGCGCAACTTCTAGATGGCTGAAAAGAGGTGGACTGGAGACCAGTCCCTCCCAAACGTCCTGAAAGTCCCCAAGACAGCTGAGCTCTCCAGGTGCTCAAGTGAAGGAGTGAGGTTCCATTTCAAGTAAGTGCCTGCATGTTTCTTCTTATTAGCTTTTAAAAGAGACACAGGGACTATCTCCTTCTCTTTTGAGTGTTTCCTATTAGTTAGTGTAAGCATCTCAGCAATTTGTGTGCCAGCAGCTGTGACATCCCACTGTCTTCCCTGGGCTTTCCCATCTCTGGCTCCTCTCCAGATCCGCCCCCCCCAGCTGTAAGGCACAGGGTTTGTCCCACCTTGGATCTGACACTCCTCTGTTCCCTTAAAAACATCTCTGTGTGTGTCCTCTAAGCATTAGCCTTGTTTGCCCTGATGTGTGGAGGAAAATATGGCAAGGGAAGGGGCTAAATGAGCTTTGCAGCCTGCAGCCAGAGACCCCCCACTGCCCTGCGCCAGCCACACAGCACGGTTCGGGGACTAGCACCAGATGATGTGCGGTCTCCCTCGTGTTTTCTGAAGTCCTCCCTGCAGGGTGCTAAGAAACAAGACAGCTGCCTGTATATTTTCAGGACTTGTTTCCAGTCCTTTGCTCCAGCGGCTGTGCTGAGCTGCACGCGCTGCAGGGGTGCGGTGAGGAAGACCAGGGTACCGCAGGGGGGGAGTCACTCTGGGAGGATGAATCGCACAAGCCAAACCCCTGCTTTAACCCATTCAGCAATGCGGCTTTCCTATTCCTTTCTTACATTCAGACTATCTCAATGAGGCACAATCTCCCTTTATTTCCAAAGAACAAATATTCATATATTTAGCATTTGCCTCAGTTCATTATACCTTATCACCGTCATGCCATCCTCCGACGCTCTCTCCTCTCTCCTCCCTTTAATGAACAACATTTAAAAACCATTAAAATTTTAAAAACAAGCAGATGAACAGAGAAATAAAGCACCGCCTTTTGAAAAGCCCAGCTCCCTCTCTCTTTTCCACAACTGCCATCACCCTTGAGATACGATAACAGATACAACGTCTCTCACATTTGAGTTTGTCTCAGAAACGCCCAGGGGAAATACGAGGGTGAGGTAGGAAGAGGTTTGAGCCCATCACGCCTCTGGTGATGCCCACGTTGACCCGGCTGGGACATTTCTCAGCCAGCTGCTGCAGAGGCACCGAGCGACCTTCTCACYGTGCAGTTTCTCATCTTGCTCAGACCAAGTGGGTGCGCGGCAGAGGTATAACTCGGCTCGTGAAAGCAATACAGATGGATTAGCTCGACAGTATAAATGTGTTAGCACAGCACATCAGCTAATAACTTCTGAATCAAGCAGGTGTTTTGCTTCTGTCCTGGAGCATGTCCAGCTGGGCTTATTCTGAGAGCTTGGTTTGACTGTGTGTATTAATTTGTTCCTGGTTCATCCCTGAGCAGTCAGCGTCTCCTTTGAGACACGATACAAAAGATCACACAGGGAGAAATGAGAAGGCAGAAAAATCAGCTCCCCCAGTTACTTATTATTGCAGGATTTAAACGGTTCAAACCCACCACCCAACACTTTAAACAAAATTATTCTTTAGGAAGGATGCACAATGTTACAGGTTCTTCCAGGATCAGGACCTATGAGACCAGAATATCCACCAATTGCAAAGCACTAAATCAACTTCTTCAGCTGAGATCACTGTGCAAACACACAATTTACAGCCTCCTGTAGCAGAATGTCAACCACATAATTTCTTTTGCACGGTGAACTGCTGAATGCTTTTGTATTTGCAAGAATGCATAGAGAAACCCAGAACGAGACATGCTTTATTGCCCTCTGTGTGTGCCGTTCAGCACACCAAGGGAATTGGTTTAGTGGGCAATAAGCTGTTAAAAGACTGAGACACTGGTGGCTAATATCCAAAGAACCCAACTGCTTGGGGCTGTAATGTGAGCAGTGGGTCTCATCAGCATTAATGACTTATCCTCTATTCTGCTCTCACATGGAGAGACAAACATAAGCCTCTATTGAAAAATTTCCTACATTTTACTAAATATAATACAATGGAATTATGACTGAACTCATCACAATTACTTTTTGCAACTTCTTTTCCTTAATTATTGCAGGTCACATGTATCAGTGAATTTATCAAATCTGTTCACACCACTCTGGAAGTGAAATGGTGCATTACCCACTTCAGTTGTGGAAGGAAAAAAAAATTAGGAGGCTTTTGACTTTTTGTCCAGACTAGTTAAGTTCATAATAAACGGGTGGGACTCTTGCAATTGTCAGCAGTGCAAGTCCTGCTTGCTTAGTTCCTTCTAATAGTTATTAAATGTTCAGGTTAGAAGCTGGAGGCCAATAGTCGTCTTTCTTTGATCTGTCTTGGGTGACAGCGATGTCAGTGCAGTAAAGCTTTTGCATTTCCATAAATATGGCACTTGTCAGATCTCATCAGCCTTCTGCAAGGTCGTATGAAAGCACAGCTCTCTGCTGTGGTTTGGAGCAGTTGTCAAGGAGTAATCAAGTTTATGGCTTTGAGACTCCATTCAGATGTGCACGGTTTGAAGGGGTCCTTTTATAAATGAAATTTTGGTCCTGCTCCTCATTAGGAAGCTCACAAATTTCAAGGGATTTAGATTCTATTTTCAACTTTATCAGTACAGGCTAATACTGTAAAATTCATATCTGCATCTGATTTATCCTCCAGTTGAAAAGTTTTTAGGAGTTTTCTGAATTTATGCCATCTCGAGGGTGGTTGTGGTCCTTGATTTAGATTGACTGTTGTTGTGTAGTCATTTATGAAATTTCATCAAATAACAATTAAATTAGACAATAAGAATATATTTGATGGTCAGTATATTCGATTTCAATAACATAAAGAAAGATCACAAAGGACGGGATCTTCCCCTGAGTACTTATGATGCACTAAAAATATATATTTGGGGAGTATATATAAAATTAAAATGTGTTAAATATTAATATATTGTATATACATATATTAATTAGAATGTTTGTACTCTATTTTTAATAACTACATATTTTACTCTTTTTTGAGGTTCCCTGTGGCTGATTTCAGCCTTAATAAAAACTCTATGAGCCTTATAAGTGTCATTTATACTACAGAAATCAATTCAGGGAAAAAGATGCTGCTGCATCAGTGATGAAGAGAACAGAAGAGGAGGGGATGTTTGAAGAGATGGTTTAAAAAAAGACAGGAATGTTATTTACTGGGTCACTGTTGGATTTCAGAAGCTAGATGATAGATGGTATAAATCACAAACTGGGAAAAGAAGGAGAAGGGAGTAAAAATGGAGGAGGATTAAGAAAAGCAAAAGGAGAGGGAGTAGATGAGTGAAAGCAAATATATAGGTAGTGGAAAGATTAATTAGAGTCTTATAGATGAGAACAAAGAGCAAGGATGTGATGGATATGCAACTCATTTCCTTTGAGAAAAAGCTGACAAGTGTAACAGAGTGCTTTTGGAAACAAGACATCATCAGTGAAGTTCACTGCTGCTGGATATATTAAGGAAAATAGTCCAGGAAGGTTCAAAAAGCACTTAAACATGAATAAAAAGTTCAATAAAACCTCCCCATTACACTAGCTACTCATAGTCTTTTTTTTTTTTTTTTTTAAATCAGTCCCCTCTTTAACATAATGTTGAGTTTGGGTTGAAATAAGATTTTTTTTTTTTCCTCAGAGAAGTTTTCAGATTTCCCTTGAAAAACTGAAACCCAATTTTCCCCAAATTCTCCTCTCTCCCTTCCTCTCTCATTTTTTGAACAATAGCATTTTCATTTGGGATGATTTCAGTAATTTTTTTTAAACAGTTTCTGGAGGAAGAAAATGGAACATCATTGACTTCAGACAGTGAAATACAGACTAGTCTTCATCATTTAGCATTATGCAAGGCTTTGCCCTCCATGCTACACAAAGGACAAGAATATGATTCAACCTTCCACAGATTTGGCTGGGAAAGGATTTTTTGCTTAAGTGTGATTTTGCCTCTGTTTTTCTCTAAAATCAAAGTCATTTAACTCATTATTTTCAAAAAGTTTTCAGTTTTTTGCTAAAAAATCAAATATTTCACAAATATTTGTATAGAAATGTAGGGCAGGGACAATCTAAATGATCAAATTGAACATTTATTAGTGCAAGAAGAAACATATTTTCATAAGTTAGCTTTGATTCCTCCCCAGATAAGTTAATTCTCCCCTCAGAAAACTCATTGCAGAATTTAATTGCTCTGTAAGGATATTCTTCTTGTTGCTGGCTACACTGATCTATAGTCAAATTCCACTCTTGTCTTCTTGGTACAACATTGTCCTGTAGCACAAATAGCTAAATTTTACTGAAAAAATCATTTCAGTAGGAAAAAAAAAACAAACCAGAAAGGAACATTTCAATCAGCTTTGGTTATGAAACTTCTTCAGCTGCATTGGACCTCTCTAGAAAGAAGATTCAAGGTTATGGACCAAATCTCACAGCTCTCTACATAAACAGGGGCCTCTGAATCCACAAACAGCTTTTCTTGCTCAGTGAGGTCTTAACCCATAACAGGGAGATTTCAGAGAAGCAAAAATTTTAGGCCTAAGACTTATGAATCCAGCAGTGCAAATACAGAGCTCTTTCTGCTGTTCTGCACAAATTAAAATTGACAGAGAAATGTCAAACTCAGAATTCATCTTTATTTTGGCAGGTGATGCTAATGCAGCATTTCCTTTCCTTTCTGCTTCTCTACAGGTCTGACACCAAGCCAGCTGGATCAGCTAGGAGAAATTTCACACTGGCTTTGCATGAAATTCTTATATTCTGACTTCAGTTCTTTGCATTACATTAATTTGGGCCTTATCCAGTTCAGTGCTACATCCTTACCTACGAGATATATGAACACATAAGACTAATTTATCAATACAGAAAGCTAATAAGAGCTGTGGGTTCGAAGAACTCGGTGGTATCAAAAACAAAGTGTGTAATGTATTTTCATTTTAAAAGTTGAGTAAGACTCTAAACGCACATAGATAATGTTTTATTGAAAAAGACAAAACCAGTGTAAGAATTTTGAAGTTTCTCAGGAGGAAGTGTGTTAGCTTTGTTCTTCTGATTATTTTTGCAATTTATGAACATAAAGCAAAGAAGTTTGAAGACACTTGGAAGATATTGCTGCATTTTTAGTAATTGTTTTTATTTTTATGATTATTAATAGTAGTGCTTTCATGCTACTTAAAGTTTCAAAGCTAAGAGCTAGGAAAGCTGGTTCTTAATTTCATCAAATAATGAGTTGTAGATCAAACAATCCTAAATTAATAACAATGACAAATGGCCCTGAAACTGCCCTTGAACATAAAAGGAAACAATTCAATTAAACAAATGTTATGTCACCAAGAACCTCTATAAGAGCTATACCACTCTGATCACAGTTGTGTAATTTTTCTCATCACTGTTAATAAAAAGCAGAGTTAAAATGCATATGAAGTTTTAATTAAAAACCTGTGTAATATTGATGTGATTTCTACAGCTCGATGCTCATCAAGCATTTTAGACTTAGGCCAAAGCCACAAGAAACCATATCAAAATGAAAACAAAAAAGAGAAGGAGAGAGAAATAGAAACAAGAGAGAGCAGGAGTGGATTAGAATAAAATACAAAGATGAAGCGTCCAGCAGAAGATGAAGTTGCCAGTACATACACATGGTGCGGCTGGTGGCCAGGATGGCTTGGCATAGTCTTCTCCTAGAAGGGCGACTGTTTAGGGTGAAGCAGATGCAGCAGCTATCGAAAACAAAACAAACATTTCTTGCAGACTCTTGACACAGCTGATAGTATTTCCTGTTCGGATAAATGCTTAAAATTATTTATTAATGTATAGGCTAAATCCCTCTGTCGGATATATGGACATTGTCTCTTGGTTGCTGTCATAAACAGCAGTACAGTGCTGTCTTCCAAAGGAGCTTGCATTCCGGCCTAAATGAATATTGGGATTTTTTTTCTGGTGTACTTTCCCTGTATCAGGTATTACTCAAATTTTGGGGAACAAGATACACTATGAAGGTGCCGTGGGAGCATTTAGCAAGTGAACCATAGGGACAGGCACAAGTAGCCAGCTAAGGACTTCAGTCAGCATCTCATCGGTGGGCAAGAGACAAGAGGTGGACCAGCAGCTGGCCCTGGGGCTGATGCAGGTTCAGGGAAGCAGGTTATGTTTGACGGGCACAGCCTCTAGGATATAGCCTCCTCCACCCTCAAGTAGGTGTCCAAATTGTTATTTATGACAGCCTGCACAGGCCCATTACCACCCATGGAGTAAATGTGAGCATCTGAGGTGTTTAAAATTGGGCAAGATGAATAAAATGCCGTGAAACCGGACTGGATGAGAGAGAAAGCTGAGTCTAAAAGAGAGTATCCAAAACCAAGCTGCACGGGGGATAACATGTATGAGTGGCGTCTCAATGCACTGACCCGTTGAAATTATAATTGGATGAAGGGGACGCTCTGGGAGGAGACCAGAGATATAGGGGGAGAACTCAGTGGGATAGATTTGCTTGGTCAAATGGGAGTTTTGAGTAACAGAGCAGGACAAAAATGTGTAAGCGACAGGGAGAAGCTGAGGGTTGTACAGGGAGATCAAGATGAGGGGAATGAGGATTTGGGCTGGTGAGGCAACAGGACATTGGGTGGATGAGGTGGAAAAGTGGTGAGGTCTAAGGCTGAGAAAACATTTAAATGAAAGAAATGTCACTGCTTGATCAGGAAGTTGGCAAGAAGCATTTCTTCCTTAAACCCTCACTGTGCAGCACTGAATTGCCTCCTCCTCCTCCCTACCTACCAGCAGCTCAGCACCGGGATGCAGAGCCCCGTCCCTTCTCAGCCTGTCTGTACCACCTCCTCTCTTCGGTCTTCTTGTATTTAATAACACCACACCTGGTTTTGGAACAAGCACACTTATTCTGGAGATGAATGTGGGGTTTTTTTGTGAACAGAAACGTGTCTTAGAGGTTGGCTTGTCACAACTTCATGTTTAACTCTATAGATGCTATAACACAAATATAAGGTTCTATAGAGGACTATGTTCTAGAGGGGGTATAAGTCACAGTTGCGATTGACAAAACCGATTGAATATCAGCAGGGAATTTGTGAAACGGTTGTCAGAATTAGATGTATTCCTATCTTTGAAGAAAAAATATTTATATTTTTTTTAAAAGTTAATTTTAGGGGGACAACTATAAAATTGAAGCATCTTCATTTAGAGAGCTCAGACTAAATCCTGATGCTGACATACTTGTTCTGATTTTTCTCCTCCCTTAGCTCATCAGCCCATTTTTATAACATCTTTGGTGAAGTATGTAGCAAACATCACCATAAACATAATTTTGTAAATCGTGTGTGATAACAGAATTAAATTTTCTTCCAATTCTTCGCTGTGGAAATTCATAATTTCTTTCACGAAATTAGGTAAAAATTGAAGCCTATCTGTAAATTAAAACCTCACTGACAGCATCACCAGATGATTTACAAAGTCAAGTGTCTAATTACACACTCTCATAAATATTCATTCTCATGTTCACAGTTATGGAGGAGAGAAAGTGAACACGTTGATTAATCAATTGATAGTATCTGATTCATCTGGCTATACAAATGGGAAAGAAAAGAGCAATTTCCAACAAATATAGGCTCTAGCAGATTGTATTGTTTAGGAATACTAACATGAAATGAAAAATAAATAAATGCTAAAAATTAAAGGATGCATGAGGGCAAAGGGAGTCATGCAGGCAAAGTGAACAGATTTTCCGTATCAGTTGGCCCTGTTGTGTAGTTCGGGTGACAGTGTAAAATTCACTCTTCCACTACTCAGGTTCTTCTTAAAATTTGCCTTTTTAAACTTTACTAAGCTTGAGACATTGAGGCCAAATAGTCTGATTCAAGCTGCTTTTTTTTTTTTTGGACATAGAAAAAATGGCTAAGCCTTTTCCACAAATGCAATTAGTAAGAAATAGTTGTTTTATCTGCTTTGTAAGAAATAATTGTTTTATCTGCATTAAAAAAAAAGAGGAAAGTAAAAAAACCCGCAATTGCTAGTACTAATGATTATTATGTCTAGAGTACGAGCATAAAATCTATCAATTTTGTGTAAGAGATGTTTATTCTGTTGTTCTGGAAAGGGTGGGGAGGCACATCTGCACTTGTGTGCATTATAAACCTTTGGAAAATTGCAAGTTCACATTAGAAACTTGCCATGTCTTGGGAGATTCAGCATCAGCACAGCGTCCTGGGACACCTGCACCTCCCTTGGCTGCAGAAACGATCCTCTTCTAGGGCCCCATTACACTGCTGTGCCCTATAGTTCCTGGCAAAGAGGGGACAGAGAGGTGACTAAAAAACCCCCAAGCAGGTCCAATTTTGTGTGACTTCTCTCTCCAATGACTGTCGATAGCCTTTGGAAAACTGGTTCCTAATTTAGGCGCCTCAGCTACATACCTCCTGTTAAACTGTGAGGGTCAGGCCACCGTGAGAAGCAGTCCTGGGGAGTTCATTACTGTAACAGAGGTGGGGAAGCGAGGCAGGGATGGACAAAAGGATCTGTCTGAAGCCAGAAAGAGAGGTAGGAAAACAACACAGCTGTTCCCTGTTCCTCTGTGCCCTATCGCAAGGCTTATTTGAGGCCACCTCCTGCCAAATCCTGCTCGGACTGCTCAAATGAATCACCTCATTGACTTCATGGCTTTGTGGCTATTCATGCCTTCACTCCTTTTAATTATGATCTTGTAACTCCTCCACTAATACACGGCAAGCTCCTTGTGTTTTCTGCTAATTACTGCTAATTCTGATAATATTTTGTCATATGCTAATATAATCTCCACCAATGACTGATACTGAAAGGCTAACTYTATCCATACAGAGACCTATTTTCTGGAGTTTTGACTCCTGCTCTTTGCAGCCAGATATTTTTCCTTCTGTCTTCCTTACTTTTAACTCTCATTGTGGATGGTTTATTGAAAGTATCTTTTTTTTGCAGTGCACCCAAGGGAAAGTCAGGAATGAGAATTTGCAGGAAGAAAATACACCTATCACTTTGACAAAGAAGTCATTAACTTATTGTTACGGTAATTAAATCACACTGATAWCCCTAGCATAAGAGAGCTATCATGTGCTTAACACAGTATTAAATGTGTACCATCCTGTATATTACAGACATTCCTGGACCTTACAGGTCTCTTTCCATTGGTCTTTATAGTGTAAATCAGATAAATGYATATTATCTATACAGTTAAAATATCTGTGTAAGAAAAGTTATGTGAGTGTGTATGTCTGTGTTACTGTCAGTAACCGAAAGTAAGTCTAACCTTTCTCTACTGTACATATTAGATGTGCATAGCCTGTCACTTTTCAGGGGTTATAATGGCATACTGGCTGCTGTTTCTTTTTTTTCTTCCAGGTTTATTCAGTGATTTTAGCTGTAGCAAGATAATAAATCAAGCTATTTGCCATTGAAAAAGTATCTTGGCTGTATACAAAGTTTGCCTCTTACTGGAGTTCTTTCCTGTTTCAACTCACACGAATTCTTAAGAAAAAGAATTTTTGTTTTGAGAGTCAGACTCATATAAAGCAGTGGAAGAGAAGGCTTTTTTTTCCGAGCCCCCAGACTATATGCTAATGCAGGAAGGGAGTGGTCCAGACTTCCTGGCTCCTGAGCTAAAGATCCATTTAGGACGTTCAGGCTCTTCTGCCTGTATTGTACATTGCTCTTCCAAAACTCATTTTTGCACGTTATTTTTCAGCTTCACGGTCTCATTAGTCTGCGTGAAATAACCTTTCCCTGCACACACAGAGCTTTGTGGAAGTCCTCATAGCGGGTCTCGCAGCCTTTTACATCCTCTATCAGCCACTCTTGCTCTGCAAGCACGAAGTCGTGTAGCGCACTCTGAATGCCAGTCCCAGCATGCCCAATGTACTTATGGTCATAGGTTGCAGTGGCTGGCTGGCATAATTGTAGCTCTCTAGTGCCACTTTATATCTTCATTTTCAAGTCTATAGTGCAGTAAATTGGTTCCCAACAGGCTGTGAATAAAACTCTATTTTTTTGGACGCTACATTTGTTTTTATGATAAAAACGCATTATGTGCAAGAATGCATAAAGCYGGCAACACAGTTATGGTTCCCGGACTCCATCTGGGGGGAGGGATGAGTACGACCATTTTCCAACAATGACTCCCAAACMGTGGTTCTGAAACTGCTTCTGTCCCAGCCGTGATGCTTTGCTGAAAATTGGAGCTATGTACTAGACCCTTCCAGGCTTCCAGAGACCTTTTGATTAGCTAATTAACAAAACAATGCGGYCAACATCTAAGAAACATTCTGAAATTCTGCACGGTTTTGCCCTGCTTGTACCTCTTACCATATTTCTTTGCTTCAAATGCAATCATGATCATGATGAAAATTACAGGGGTAATGAATCTGGGGTGACTTGCTCAGCTGGTGCTCAGATTAACTCCTTCAGTTTCACAGGAGTGGCAGCAGGTAGCATGAGCTGAGCTTTGAATCAACTCGCGGGACTTTTGCTGGTTTTACAACTGTGAAGAGATTTTAGCCCACAATAAAACATAGAAGATAAACGCCTGGAAACAAGAAAGCCAAATAAGTTAACAAAAACTGTTGTTTTCCTTTCTGACTACGTCCACAATTTCTAGATGACCTTAGGAGAATAATCTCCTAGAAATGGAAAACTGAAAACTCATTACTAGTATGAAAGGCTTTAGAGGACAGAGTTTTATTACATTTACAGAAGGTAATGCCTCTTCAAGTCTCTCTCCTTTGACCCGTTTCAGTATTATCAGATTAAATACATTCTGTATAGAAGAATTCTGATTTAAGTGTCATCAGAAGCAAATAACATTTGGAGAAGGACTTCCTAGTACACTTTTTTATTCAAGTGCTTTATTAAACTCACCTAAAACACTGATTAAGCTGACCTAATGGAGTAAAGGACCGACAAGGCGAAGATTTGAGAGCAGGCTAGCTGACTAAGTCTGGATTTGGTCGTTTATGTTAATCCCCCCTAGATATATTCAAACCAAAGTTACTTTAATATGTGATGCGTGATTTTTTTAGCATCTTAAAGACCCGAGCCAAAGCTTACTCTTGTTGAAGTCTAACTTTTTGTGAAATACTGTGAGATGTTTGGATACTCTTTGGGCTATCTTAATTTTCAGCATATTTTTCAGCCTATTCTGAGGAAAATGCAAGAAACCTYTGAGCATTTAGTTAACTAAGGAATCCCAGGTCTCCACCTTTTCTTGATTTTAGTGAAAGTTAGACAACTCAACAGAGAACAGATATATTTTATATTTTACTGTGTTCCTCCTTTTTATAATAGAGGAGCAACTAACCAGATGATCCAAATACCCAATGTTAGTAAAATGACGTACTCCAAATGCAGAGATGGTTAGGTATTTATACATTTCTCAGCAACCCTCAATCGTTCTATGAGCAAATATATTTCTCCTTCCCTCACTCATTTAATTTTTTATTTCCATGAACAGCAAGTTTAGGGAAGGCTGAAGGTAGCTTTAGATCTACTGAATCTTCTGAAGAACCTTCTCCAAGTGTCTGTCTGGAGGTGAGACGGTGTTTGTGAATCCAGACCTTGTAGCAGTTCCTGTAACTAAGGCTGTTTTATTACATTACCGCATATATACACTGCCCAATGTCAAAGCCTCACCGAAACATGCCTAATGCTAATGAGGAAGAAAAAATGCAGTATCATTCTGAGAGTGTGCCATCTAATTAAAGAGACAAGCAAAGACTGGGATAAGGGCAAAGAGTGCTGCTCAAGAGCATGCAGCAGGCGAGGGGCAAAGCAAATTAGATTTGTTGAGTCTCCGTGCAAGATCATCTCTACGTGATCATGCTCCTTCCCTGTCTTCTAGATTGTAGGGCCAGAAAAGATCGGAGCATTAAAGTTGCCTAACTATAGCAGGGAGATATGGGAACAAACTTCTGTTCAGAGACCTTGAGGCTGGTAACCTATTTCTTTTTAAGACAGACCTGGATAAGTTTATGTAGAAAAATTTTAATGAGGAGCTAGAGATTGTATTGAGTGATACGGGAGGTCCCTTTAGTCTTCTGTTCCAATGTCCCTGTAAAATGTCTTAACTTTCCTATACCTATGTTTTACAGTAATTTCTCTCCTTCCCTTTAATAATACTTGTTTGTGTTGTTTCCTTTACTCCGTAGACGATATTTGCAAAATGCCTTGAAACTGAAAAAAACCCCAGCATTGTTATTATTATTTATGCTTGGCTCCTCAGATGATGAAAGGTATGAGAGAGAGAGAGAGAAAACATAGTAATTTAAAATACTTCTTCTTAATTTGAGGTCTATCTGCACTTTTCATTTTTTTCTTATTATGCCCGAATAAACACAAAAGGCAAGCTTAGAAATTGGTTCTGAAGATGCTCCCACTTCATATTGGGATGTACACAGCCAGTAAGGCAGTTTCAAATGTGGGCAAAAGCTTCCAGACTTGAAACCTCTTAAGATTGTTTTTTCCATTTTTCCTCCAGTACAAACACAAACAAACTAAACCCAAACCAACAAAACAAAATAAATCTGCARTAAGTCAAACCTAATGCTTAAACTATCCTTGAGGCTACTTATTTTTGGCAAAACACCTTCTCAAATGAGGGTGTTTGCTTAACACACGGTGTTTGCTTAAACACTCTGTGCTTTATTGCACAGAGCAAAGGAAAATCAATACCATAACAGTGATATTTTGGGAACGTTGATAAGAGAGTTCACAGGAAAAGGGAAATTAGAGGAAAATTGCTCTGGTAAACTAATGATGTGCTTTAGTAATATAAATGTGCTTGGGGGCTTAGGACACCGGTAGAGGGTCTTCTTAATTAAATTATAAGTGTTTTTAAGTAAGAAGAAAGTACATTTATCAAAATTAAATATTGTGTCAAAATCACCGGCAATATGACTAAATTAGAGAGCTTGCTGCAAGCTGATGTCAAGCAGGAGAGTTCAGGAGCGGGCTTTCCTGACAGCCAAGGTGCAGGGGGGACATTTGCATTACAGGAGCCTGAGCTTCTGCCACTGACTGCTCCGCGGAGCCCGGCGAGGGCAGCTGGGGAGTCTGGCACTTCCAAACGAAGTGAAGGAAAAGTCTCCCGAGCTGTCGCGGAGGGGAGAGGACTCGAGCTCCATTTGCAGAGCTCCTCGGGTTGTTGTGCCGACACATGCGGAGGCACCTCTTAATTGCATGGCTCTGCGGTTGCTGCGGTCCCACGCGAGCCTCAGCCAGAAMGGCTGATTCTCAGTGCCTCTCCACGGAGGTGATTTAACACCAGTTTGCTGTCTGAAATAGTTATTCCTGCTGCTCTAGAGGAGTGCTATAGGGCTTCCTTCTACATTTTCAATTAACCTCAATGAGTCCTGCACACCCCAGGTGATAGTGCACACTGCAATCTGGGGCCAGATCCTATTACTTTTTCTCAAGCAGTAGTCTTTAAGTGCTCCCTTCTTTCTTAGAATRTAAAGTTCAGCACAGCAACAGTAAAGATCCCTAACTGACAGAATGCAATTCATCTGCCCGCATTAGACAGTCACCCAGTACAAATTGGTGTGCTTCCACATCATGGAACAAAAGTGACTTATATGAGCTGAGGAATGGGCCCATGGCCTAGAAAATTATAAAATAAGAACTAGATATGGAGTAATTGATAGAAGCCATGTAGAAAAGATATAGGGATATGCTGTTAATTTGATCCACCAGGTATGTCCTCTGAAGGTGAGAAGGAGTGCCCATATCCCAGGTCAGGTAAGATRAGCCCACCCCAAGCTGGTCTCATGTTATATTCAGGTATGTGGTATATTTTAGGAGCAACACCTCAGGTAATCTGCTCATATAGAAAACAAAAAACAAGAATTCTCAGACAGAGCTAGGATTAATGTTTCATCCACCAATATTTAGAAATTTAGCCCCTTAATTAGGAGARTGGTAGCTCTGAGTTTCCTCTGCAGTGAATATGGAAAGTGAGCACTTCTACAGGGCTACATCTCTGCCCTAAAATCTGACTTGCCCTCTGCARCCCTGTCTGTTTTTTCCCTGTTGAYCATAGAAAGAAYTTAGGACAGCTGCTCCTAATTGATGCATCTCACTTAACTGCCTGAAATGAAGTCAGATAAATCTAGCGCTTTAGTRGTTAGTGTMGTTAGTTTAGTAGTTAGACTTACATACATGTTAAGGATTTGTGCTTGTGTATCTTTTCTTGGTGCCTTGTCCATAAAAGTAAAGGCTTAGGAGGGATTAGTAGAAGGTTCCTGACAGAGTGAAAAATTTTAGTCATAGCAGAAGAGGYAAAAAAAATCTAATTGCTTCTAACTTGGAATCTGATATATCCCTAAAGAGGATTTTGTTATAAGACATGCTATTCAAGGTTTCACTGACCCAGGAGGTCTCTTCTTGTCATTCTGGTGGTTCTGTTTTGTTGAGGAAAGATGGGATTTGCAGTCAGAAGTGCAATATTTCAATCATTGTCAAAACTATGCAAAGCACTGTAAGCATACCGGATCATCTTAGTAAAAACTCTAAAGAGCTCATAGTTTAGAAATACTCAGGCTCAAGGAAACAGCTTGTCCTTAAATTGAACCAAGCTCTTCCTCAGTGAAAAGAATGAATTTATTCTCATGAAAAAGTGTCTGTGGCACAGAACTGGAGATTTAATTTTACATGCAGTAGAGCAAAGAACACAAATAAATAATGTCTGTTAGAAAACAGTCCATTACGTYGATACGCTATCTGTACACATTCATCTTCCTCTTTATTCATCATAATTTGTAAAGAAGTATTATTGCTTGCCATCCAGTAGTGCTCATCTCATATTTATCCACAATATTAAGCAGATGTCTGTGAGTGTAATTAAAGAGATAAAAAAAAGCATTGTTCTTTATTGTTAAAAGATGCAGAATGAGAGAGACAAAATTATTTTTTCAGTTTGTGAGCTGGTATTTCTTGACACATGTAAGAATAAAGGGTCAGATGATAGATCTTCAAAACATGCAAATATTCTCTCAATACTAAAGACACAGACAGAGAATTTGTTCTCCTTGTTTTTWAAAAAAAAAGTTGGGAATTTGGTCTGATCTTTTGTATTTGTGCTAATGTCAAAAGGTGTTTTAAATTTTAAAATTTTAAAAAAGTGGCTTTCAGTTGTGCAAGCTTGTTTGCAAACGTCTGCTTTAAATCACTGTTATCATTATGAGATACTTGTTTAGTTTACCTCTCACCATAGTCCCTCAGTGCATAATTTCAAGTGATTTCAAGTACCAGCAGAGGAGRTCTTTGCTTCAAGATGCTCAGGGTCCCTTCAGAGGCAGATTGGTAAAAGGTTAGACATGTGAAAGACACAACAAATATCATTTAGGGTCCATATAAGTACCACAGCAAAGAAGGACCTTTACGAGATACCTGCCACTGTTACTTTGCTGTCTTCTGGGTGTGCTCAGGTCGTGGTCTGCACCTTCAGGAGTACTGGTCTTTCTCTTCTAGTCCCTGAAAATTTCCTATTATGGTGTGGGRCTTGGGGATCTCTATTTGTCCTATCCTCTGTGGGAAACAGGACCTCCCTAACTCAGGGTAATCCCTTTTTCTTTCATCTCCCCTCAAGGATCGCAACCTCCACTTGCACCAKGAACTTGCCCAGCTCAGGTAACTTATTAGAGAAAGAAAGGACCACCACTAGCCTGAGGATGAGGAAGGGAGAAAAGTTTATCTTGCAAGCATCCTTTCTTCTCCCCTGGTGATCCCAAGGGTGGGGTGCTTGGTCAGAAGGCCATGTTTCACAAAGGACATGTAGCTATTCTGGAAATTGCAAGGCAAGAATTATTTTTATCGTGYTGTCTGGGCATTTCACTTCAAGCCTCAAAATCTGCTTTGAGCAGAGGCACAGGAGRGCTGAGGGGTGCAGAGGGGGCCAGGCAAAGCAAYGCAGTGTTGCTGCTGGATTAGCATTGACGTTGCTTCAGAAGTGTTCATTCCATATTGCACCTGAGGCTGGCTGGTTCGCAGCTGTGACACACGGTGGGGTACTGGCAGTCAGCAGCCATGTGCCATGGATCGTGCTTCCATCAGCCATGAGATATTATTTTGGAAATATCTGTAGGGGTTGATTCATTTCTCTGCAGAACACTATAATTCAATCTCATTATTATGATCATTCATATTACAGTAAGGCCTGAAGGTCTCAGCCAAGATCAGAGCTGAAAACTTTTATAGCAAGAGGCAGTGCCAATGCTCTCAGAAGATGCTGCTTCAGTATCAGTTTCACTGCTGTGCTTGCAGTAAATGCTGCTTCACATTTGCGTGCAAGCTTGGAGACTTGAATTCTGCATTTAGATCCTGCTCACAGCAGTGCTTCAGGATTATACCGGTGCCACCTCCAGCTTCTAATAAATTTTTAATAGATTCATAGATTTTAGAGCTAGAAAGGAGCCATTATATCATCTAGCCTGACCTCCTGCATCTTGCACACTCAAGCCATAAAATTCACCCAGTTACTCTGTTGAGTACTGAAGAATATCTCCTAGAATTGCCTCCGTCCTTCAGCTGAGGGACGGTTTGCCCCTTCCCCTGGAAATTTGCTTCATCGGTTAAGCACTCTCACTTTTCCAAGTTTCTGTCTTATTACTGAGAGGAATTAGYGTGGAGAACCTTCTACCACTGGCTCCTCTGAAGCTTTTCTCTACTGGATTAGAGTGCCCTTTGCTAGCTGGCATTTTCAGATTCAACTGCAAGTCACTTCAGAGTTTTCTTTTTGACAAACTGAGCAGATAACAGAAGAAAAAGATAATACTGTATCTTGTTTTATTAACTCCCAGTGATCAGTTCTTACCCTCACCGCAGTTGCCATTACTTTTGGTTCAAGTCAGTGACCTGAGACCTAATGTTCTGAATTTTTTATACTTGTATAAACTAGAAGCACTCCAATTCCTGCCCAATATTATTGCTATTAATACTGTGCGCTACCATAGCTCCTAATCGCTGAACATTTTCTTTCCAAGAGAAGCCAGCCAGCCATAAACTGCATCATCTGAATTAAGTGTGGACTTTCCTCTTCCCTTTYTTTCAACATGATTTGAAGAGTTTCTGAGACTCGGGTGAAAGCTCCCAGCCAAAAGTCACCAACATGAGTGGTGACTGGCCATTTCCATTACCTTAAAATTATCTGTCAGGAAGAGACAACTCTGCTCCTCAGGGAGTAAAATAAGATCAAAGCATAGTAACAGTTATATTGAGCTATCCAGTATCCTGCCGTTGAAGCGGTCAACTGTGGATGTAGAAGGAAAGAATATAAAAGATCATTCCTCACATGCCCTTTCAGTTCCCACAGTTAGTGGTATACTGGTTTTCTGGGGTGGAGATTGGACCATCATGTTTAATCCCCCTGGCTGGCCTCCTATACACATTTGTCCATTTTGAACCCAATCCTACCCTGCAGCAGAGGAAGTTCCACAATTTAAGTACACATTGCATGGAAAGCSTGACAGTTCCCTTTTTGAGCTTTAAACATGTCACCCCAAAATATGGTGTGCCTCCTCATTCCTCTTCTTTGGGGAACTGTGGACAGTTTTTCTCTCTTCACTTCCTTTGCAGTTTTCMTAGCTGTAGAGTTCCCCCTCAGCCCAGCAGGAGTTTAATTTCTGAACCAAAGAGACATATCTAGTTAGGGCTTTTCACACCCCAGGAATTTCTAACCTCCTGGTTAGACTGAAGCAGGAGTCCTATGGTCATGTAGAATATCAGAGTCCAGAGACAGGACATCCAGAGACAGTCATGGGTCCAGAAGGTGAGTACGCAAGAAGGTATCTGGTTTGAAGGCTGGGGCTAATATGATTTTCACTCTGACTGAACGGCAGCCCTACTTTTGTAGGTTGTATTTGTTCTGATGGGTTTCACACCTCAGTTTTCCCTGGCCAGTTCATTCTGCAGATGCACGTTGCACCCACCAACAATCTGCAGCGTGCGTTTGAAAATGTATCGCCAGTTATTACACAATCACCTACCTAACTAAAAGGCTTTTATTGGCATCTCATGTGATTTCTTTGTCAAAGACAAACAATTTGTTTTACATTTGGAAGGGGAATGCTGGATTTTAAGTGTAGCRATCATAGATGCAGCTGCCACCACCTTATGTTCTATTTCAAATGATTAATAATATTTGTCACTTCCAATGTGTCATTGTGCTCTATTGCTGTACAGCATGCTATAAATGATGGCACTCTCTTTTGGATTGGCCTGATTAATGATGGATGAATCTGTTTCATTTTATTGTAAACCTCTCTTAACTGAATGGCTTGGGTTAAAAGAGAAAAACCTCCACCAAATGTTATGAATTATGCCATCATTTAAAACATGTTTTCTTCCTCTTGTTGCTAACAATTTAGTGACAATACCTGAAGAATTGAACTTAATTACTTCTGATCAAGCCCCGCTCCTCTGGATATAAGTATTCACTCATTTTTTTCCTTTAATTTTATTATTTCATTTTTTGCCCAGTGATGAAAGTGTCCCTCTGTCATTACAGTGCTTTATGTTCTACAACAGATCTTTTCAACACTGCAGATGCCCATCTTGTTCCTCGTGAAAATTGCTCAAAACATTACAAAACGCTTTAATGATTTATCTTGTTTCCTATTCACCCGTTTGAAGAGTTAGTTTGACGCAATGGCTGCAGCACCAGCTTATAACAATAAGATGGGTATTTAGGCTATACATAGCTCTATTGTTATGTGACCTGAGGCTTTGTTTTCACATCAGTTGCTTGTCATATGCCTTGTCAGTCTTGTTTAATTAGCTTGTATGGGCCTGTATGGCAAGGACTTTCTAATGTTGTTTGCTTAGTGCTCAGCACAAGGGTGCCTCTACCTTAGGTATTGTAATGCACAGCATAAATAATATTAATAGTTTAACAGAAGACAGTAAGAAAATCTTCACAGTTTCCTCTCTTTCCTAATTAGTATTACCCTGGTATTCTCTGTAGTTAGCAGTGGCAACCATATGCTAATGGTAATCACTTACAAAAAGTAATAGCAGAAGTTTAACGGTTGATTACTGAAATCAGTTACAGACCTGAAGAACAGGTTTTATGCATTAAAACCTGCCCAAATACATTGCTCTAGTAAGAAACACGGCTTCTGACTACAAATGTTTCTCTAGGTGTTGTATTTGCCACAACCTGTAAAGGAATTTGGGGGAGGCTTGGTTGTCTCATCCTTCAGAGGGTTGCCAGGATAACATGAAATACAAACCACAGCACCACAAATCTTTATACAGAGTCAGAACTGATTTCATACAGAAGCATTTTCTCTTCTGAGACTCTGATTAAGACTTTCTTTGCTTGGTCCTTCAAACCTTAGGCAGATCCAACATTTCTGGTCTTGAAAATGGACATGGGATATTCTTCTCACGATGCTAAAGGTTTCATCTTTTGGACTATTCCACTAACCCCCTTCTTCCCAGCCTGTCTGCAAGAAATTAAATGGCATTTTTAACCCTCCTTATTGAAGCAGTTAATGCAGTCACCTAAATTAAAGACTTCTTTCCTTGAGTTCCTATGCAGTTAATGTAAACACATGGTGAATTTAGTAAAAATTAGTGAGTGTTTTCCTAGGATGTACAAAACCTACAAGCCCTACAATTGGGCTGCTCTGAGCAGCATAAACCATATTTAGATAACCTCCTCATACAACCCTGAACTTGGAGAGTTTTCCACTTGATAAAAATATTAATAAAAATGTTTATTTTCAGGGAAAATATGACCCATGCTGGGGTCACATGTTTTTTTCCAGAGTTTTGGATGACAACAATAATTGCAGTCTAGCAATCCTTTCTTTATGGTTGGCTATCTGTCTTTTAGTGTCTAAAGGTACTGCCCAAGGCCACTGTGGATTCCAGTTTTATTGCTATAAATACTCAAGGAAAGTAAATATTTTTTTAGATAAACATACAAACCCAAACACTGGAGCATACCTAAATCTCTCAGATATTAATGATTTTATATTTGCACTAGCCTGAGAGGGAGGGAAATCCTCTTTCTATGATAAACACAATTTAAATAATAAACACAATTTATAATAATAAACACAATTTAAAAAGAGAAGTGGACCAAACAAAATCAAGATTAAAAGAAACATGAGTTATAGTAAACTAGAACTGGCTTCTCAACAATCAGTTCTATTTTATCCATTCTACCATTCCTTCTTGCATCTTCTTATCTGACACATATCTGTTGACTTCCAAGGGCTGAAGAAAGCAAAAAATTTCAAAAAAATCTTTTTTTTTTCTCCATGAAATCAATAGGTATAACTGATGGTGCCCACGAACCAGTTCTGTTTAGTCAGAAAGTATCATTTTAATATGATAATCTCAGAGTACATAAACGGCATGTTGACTCATGACTCAAATATTGTAACGTGTTGTTATACTTTATATTTGTGAAAAACTTCCTTCCTGAAGTTCAGCTGGGCTTAGGTTGTTTCACATTCACCTCAGAAACAACCCACAAACTTTCTGGTGAGCTCATTTTTAGCCATGTCTGACTCACTCAAGTTTTTTTCACCAAAAAGCATATGAAATTAACGGTGGTAGAAATTTTCTTTAATCAAATTTGATTGACCTTTAAACTCCATAGGAAACCTTGGCTTAAGGAAACCAGATGCACTTCACAGAATTAAGGCATTTTTGCTTTCCTCCCACATAAAATAAACTAATGCACTGCATTTCTCAGTCTAGACTGCTTTTATTTTGGAGAACAAGGGATGAAGAAACATAAAATGCCTATGAATGTGAGGGAAAGTACACAGTGATTCACTGTAACAATTTGCAGAACAACATAAAAATAGTGGTTGAGTCACAGCTGACCTTTCAGAAAACGTAGATCCTCATCTACATTTAAAAGGGTGCAGTATACCAAAACCAGAAGGACATGGGCTTCATTATGTTACCCAAGTCTTGCATCAGAATTAAGGTAGTAGAAGGTCTTTTATTCTGTAGGGTGCCAAACTAAATTGATCTATTGTCATTCTTTCTTTTTTTCCACCAAACTCTTATATTCCCCTGGAGAGGTGATTTTATTTTTATTCAGGTGGTTTGTTGTAGCTGCTTTAGCATGGGTCTAGTTCCAGCAGAACACCATTATCACGTCTGAGGAAATGGAGTGGACGTAGGATTTTTGCCTATTTTTTTCCAATGAGTCATATTTGTTTTTGCAGTCTGGATTTGAGGATTTAGTGCCGTAACTAGTCCTTTCTCCCATGCGGGTGAAGTCCAACACTGCTGCTCACCTATTAAGCCAGCTGCAAAATAGTTCATGTACCAGCCTGGCTTTCAGTAGGGTGCCTGCCTGATGTGGTTAGAATTCACATCCCCATGAGTGTTTCTTACTTTCTGAGCTATGGGTAAATTTGCTGTCTGGCTTTGACCCATTTATTTTTATATGTTTATGAAGATCAATCATCTCAGAAGAGAGATTGGAAGAGACCTAGAAATCCTCAGCTCTCACTGGAGAGGAAAATCTAAACTTTCACACATGATCCAATTCCAGCAGACCTGTGAACCCAGGTCTTCCACACCTTGGGAAAGTGTCCTAGATACTGGCTTATCAGCCAAAAAGATAAGAATGATCTTCCACACCTCCATGGCATTTAGGATGGGGAACAAGATGGTCTGAGCAGGAGAAGTTCTGCCCTATACAAAAATAAGTAGAGGAATGACTTTCTCTGTCGAGCACCAGAGCAAAGAGTGATATTCCCCTGGGGAGGGCCAGCTGGAATGAATGTCTCCTTGCAGGGCCATGAAGAGCTGTACAGAGGCACTCGCTTGCCTCCATAAGCCACATGGCTGGTTATTTCACCACTGCAAGAGGTCCAGCTGATGCAGCTGGATCATCTGAAATTGGAGTGGAGGACACTAGCTCTGATAAACCTGAGGTGTGATGTGCAGGTCCTTAAGAGGTTAGTCACAAGATAGGAAAAGCAACAAATTCCTCTCAGTCAAGAATCAGATGACTCTCTCCATGCCTGTAGGTGAATTTAAAGAGGCTTGAGTGACATAGGGTTTCCAGAAATACCCTTGACCTTCCTGAAATTGATCTTCCTTTAGCACACAAGACAAATGAAGCCTTTGTCCACTTTCTGGCTGACTCTTCATTAACCGCTTTGCATTGGAAGCAGTTTGTGGAGCTAGCTGTTAGTAAGTCTCAGAGAACAATTTGAGTAACCAATTAAAAAAAATCCATAAAGACATGCTATATGGCAAATTAAACGTGTTTGTAATGAAGAACAATAACATAGCACTAACAGTGGTGTCTACACTACTTCTCTGCATTATCCCATCATTGGAGACAATTACTGGTCTATCAAAATTACAGTAAAAAGACAAATTAAACAATAGTTGTACCAGTTAGGGTACATGAAGAACTCATTTAGTCACTCTGAAGGGGAGTGTTATGTAGGAGACCAAAGATACCAGACCAGCAAGGCATGAAAGAGTTTGCTATAATTTTTGCTCCTATTGCAAGGCTTCTTATTACAATTACGTGATGTCGTTGGTGAACTCTGATGTAAAAAAAGTATTTATCTGTGCTAGTTAGGGGACAATGTTCTTTTTTGTTCAGCATTGTGATTTCTGTTTTCATTATTTCCTGCATTGGAGACATTCAGAAACGTGACAGTGCTTCCAAGCATGTAATATCATTTTCACACGGACATGACCTTTCATTATCAAACCTGCCTTTGCGTGTTGAGACACATATGCACACATGATTTATTTATTTATTTAGTTCTTTAGTTATTCATATTTTAAAACTTCATGCAATTTTTTTTTTTTAAATAACACTCTTGGTTTCAGGAGAATGGATAAATCCAGGATTAGGGGAATTCTTAGGTGRTTGAAGACCTAAGGAATGATGGTTCTGCTACAATGTGTCTTGATAGTGGTCTTGCAATACAATACATAAGCGTGAACTCTAGTACCTTGGGATGGAGTGTCCTTGTGATCCAACTGTCAGAGTTAAGATACACTTGCAAAATTTCGTTGATGTCATTTTTTGGCAATGCTTAAACTGGAGCACTTCTGCAGTAAGAAACCTGTAAGTAAGTTAAGTGTTACTTTAACAAGGAGTTTCCATCTTGCTTTGGAATGAGTTGCATCTCACCTAGCTCTACCTGTGTAAAAAGTAGGACTTGAAGCTAAGCTGTTCTTCTGGCTGATAGAAAATAAACCATCCTAATATAGGTGCCTCAGACCGGTAGGATGAATTTCCTTTTGGAAGCTACTTCTCCCTTAAAGGGTTCAAAATGACTTCTTTARTGGCAGAACAGACTGACAGTAAGCCATGGAGGTGAAATTACAGATTGCCAGGTGAGACAGAACTTATTCTTCCTAAATCAACTAGTGTTAATTTCGAACACAGAGAGGGCTAGGTAGGATTTTCTTCTATGCGCTCCGTTAAGATCACCCTCATTTTTGATGAGAGAGCATTACTGACTGCCTTCATTGGGCACAACAGGTTGCAGACAGGCAGCTGACTATCAGAGAAATTATGCTGTTCATGTTCTAGCTGGATGGTGGCTACTAATTGGATGCTAGCGCAAATTACATCTTGACTGCCTGCAGCTGTGAATTTGCAATGCTGCATACTTTATATGCTCATTCAATCATATTCACTCAGATTCCTGTCCAATTTTTAACGTTCACAAAAATCCAAGCACCAAGCTTCCAAGAATGAATGTAGGTGGCCTGAGTGCTCACATCACTGTCCCATGATACGTTTGCGTTTAAAAAACATTCCTAAAATCAACTTCCAGAGGATAATTCATCTCACCTTCCTTTTAGGAACCTACTTCAGAATAGCTTGTGTATATACCAGCTGCTCAGATTTTTGTCTTTGTTCTCCATTAATAATGGATCTCTCCTTGGTTTTAAAAAACAGAAATATAAACTCTTTTTAACAAGTGATCAGATCCTGCTGTCCTTTACAGTGTGCATTTATTTAATATAGTTATGCCACATGATACAAATTATAACTTGGTCTTCTTTCTCTATGTTAACATAAATCTGAATTTCCCCACTGGGTGTAATCATAGGCCTCATGCATGAGGTTTTAGATGCACCAAGAGAACAAAAGCTAATAAAAAATCACTCTGAAGATGGAATATCTCAAGTCTTTTATCTAATTTTCTTCCTTATTCTTCCTCTGACTTCAGTGTTAGATGAGTTGGACCATGAGTTATTTTTATTATACTGACAAATGCAGAGTGAGGTAGCGACACAAGTTGGCTTTGATTGAGGCATAAAATCCCTGCAAAGATGGAGACTTCACTTAGGTAATGGCTAAACCAGAGAAGAACATTGTGTATTGCTGTCCATGAAGGCCAGGATATAGAGTACAGGGTTATCCCACCTACTCTACTAGGGTAGCAAAATGGATTTCACTCCAGTCTTCAACTCAAAGCCTTGCAAAACCTCTCAAGACTTGGTGTCTGTGTTATTTTTATTTTCTTTCCTTTTCCTCTTCACTGATTGAAATGGGAAAAGGGAAAAGGTCATGGGGACTTTTGATCATGACGATTCTTTTGCCCTTTCAAGCCTGTGCTCCTAAGGGCTTGCTGGGCCATTCTCAAAAGGCTAATGGTGAGGAACCTGCCTATTCAAAGCCTCTCTTTTTATGCTTTCTAACATTAATTGCCCAAATGTTACCAGTCACTGGCCTCTTTCATACTATCCACTGCTGGTCAAAGTAGAGCTGGTGTCTGTGGTGCATTAACTGGCTGTTAAATTCTGCAACCTCCCACTCTGCACAGGAGATAAATTTGCAAAGAGTGAAAATATCTCAGATACAAGCTTTATTGTTGCTGCACAAAAGTCACCACACAGACTCCAGATGATGATTTCCATCTAAATCATGGCTTTGTGGCACAAGTGGAATGGCTTGATCTGGCAGGTCACTTCCAATTTTTATGGATGGCACTTTCCAAATGCCTTGGAAACCCTCACTCTGTGCATGTGTGGCATTCGGGACTGCATTTCTTATTGCATCCATTAAGTCCATGMCCACAAAGGCAGATTTCAGAGAGCTGAGCATCACTTTGTATTGTCTCAGGAAGAGGTTGAGTTTGGGAAAGAGCAGGAGGTCTCAGGAGGGCTTTCTGGGAAAGTAGCCACTTTGTAGGTGGGTCTGACATTATTCATCAGGTGAAAGTCTGGGTAGTGGGAAATTCASCGTTGCTTGTGATTTAGACTCATTTCTTTTTATGAGCCAATGATCTACAGAAGTGYTTGTGTCTGTGATTATGTGGCTTATAAGCATGGGAAGCTGCTGATTCCCACCACCTGCAGTCAGAGATGGTCCCCCAGGCACTGCATGGGCATGACCCCAAGTGCCTTGGCCTCACTRGTGGATTTTAGCCTCAGGACAGCCCGGTGAAGAAGGACAAGRTGAACCTTCTTATATTTAAATGAATTTCCCAGGGTCACAAAAGCAGTAAATGGAGGGAGGGAGCAAAGTTAGACTCCCATCATCTTCTGTGTGACACAGAGAYGCACAGCATATCCTGACACCTCGCTTGTCCCTTTGTCAGGGGACTTTAAATGTCACTCAACTGCTGGATGCTTGTGTGCCCTCCAGTCTCTTTTTCCTCAAAGCACAGTTTCAGTTGCAYCCGTCGCTCTTCAGGGCTGAGTTTGGGTCCCCGTGGCCTCTGCAGGTCCCTCCAGCAGTTCCTTCAGCGTCTGGAAATAAGAGTGGCAGCCAGACTGACACGTGTACAGCTCAGACCATGCGGCAAATCCAACACTTTGATTAAGAAAGCCTGGCCTCAGGACTCAGCAGTGTTTTGGAAACAAGCTGGGAGGAAAAAGATGGTCATCCAACTAATTATCACACAGATATGCTCCGGTATAGCTGGCTGGTCAGGAAAACAAACTTCCTTACGGCACCAGTTCCTCAGTTAAAGCCTTTAAAATCCACTTGCAATGTCTGCCTYTCCCTTCCCCTTTTCCCCTTTCCTCTGACTTTTGGCTATTTCTCCCTCACTCGTAGTAAGTGCAACTTGTGTGCAAACAGCTGAGGAGCCCGTGCTCTCTCACTTTTCTCTCTGTGATTCATTATTAATAACTGGGATATTTTTGGCTTTCGCTCATCAGGCAGCTTGTACCAAATAAGCAGCCTGCCTTTCAGCGTTGCCAGTCAAGCCTTTCGTTCCGCTTATCGGAGCAGAATGCCTCGTCCTGTTAGCGGCTCCTCTGCAGCTACCCTTACCTAAAGCATACATTTGGACCTGAACGTATGCATGTGTGCGTATACGTAAAAGGACAATAAATATGGGAGCAGCTGACATTTTCCAAGCCCCCCTCTTTTGGAGACAGCAGCAAAGACTGCTGCGACTGCAGCACCGAGAGCAATAAACACGCTCCATATGGCGCCTGCCTTTTGACAGAGTGCTCCCTGGCTTGGGGAGTCCTGGGACTGCTGTGGCAATATTCAGTGTGCTTTACAGTGGGTTTGTTTTTATTTCGAGTTTGAAAATCTATGCAGCGCAGAGGGGGTGGAGGGTGGTTGTTAAAATGACATAAATAGTGGTACCGAACCAGATGGGAAAAGCAGGATAGAGAAAGGAAAACAAACAGGATGATAAATGTTAACCTTATAAAGATGTGCAATTTTATCCTTGGTGGTTTCTTTGGTGCCTTTTTTTTTTTTAATGAACTGTGAGGGGTGTTTTTTTCTACTSTGTGAGTTTTAACTCTAAAACTCTGATGTGCATGTCAACAACTCACAGGGCATGGGCTGTGTGTGGGTTAAGTTGCACGGCCCGCCTATTTCTATAGGATTATGGTGTTGATACCTTAATAGGTAAGCCAACTACTGATGCAGGACCATCAGTCAGGCAAATACCAATAATTTATCCAAGATACCGCTAACATAAGCAAATAGAAAACTCTTTGATCACTCCCGAGTCATACAGGAGAGTCAGGCACAGCAGAAAACCAGCTAACAGAGTAGGATACTAGTATTAGCTAAGTCTTAAGCAAATATCACATATCTCCGTGTGGCTGACCGCCAGTTTGCCCAGAGGCCCACAGGAATCCCTGCAATGCAAAGCAAACTGTTGTRATCAAATACCTGGAGTGGCAATGACCTCTGTGGATTTACTCTGGGAATTAATTTGGTCTCAACTGCACTTGCAGGTTCTCAAGACTGAACACTGGAAAAACTTGTGGTTTCACTTAATCCATCCCTTTTCTTTCCACTTTAAGAGCATCCATTTCTGCCTCCCGTGCTCATGCGTGCTCGGCTCTAAGTGGCTCAGCGATGAGGACTCCGGCCAKTATTTCATGGCCCAGCACATCTCCGAGCACAGAGAGTGTGCTGTCATGAGTTGCCGTGCATCACTGAGCTGCAGTAATTTGCCATGTGAAATAATGTAACTTCAGTTAACCCTCTTTCCCTGTGAGCAAAGCTAAATCAATTTGCCGTACATTTGCCTTGGGCTGAGGGTGTGCACGGGGACCAGGACGGTGGTTGGGATGAAGCGTGCCAGCTTGTTAAACCATGATAGTTCTGTCACCTTATAATTATTGTTATGGTCAGACCTTTACTTTAAAATCTAACATAATTTAACATTTAACATGATTTAACGTTYATTTTTAAAATTTAACATCATTTATCTAATCCATCTTCTGACATTAAAAAAAGATGAGGTTCAAGTTCCTCTTTCCCAGCCTGACCTCTCAGTCCAGCTGTCCCATACATCCCCCATACTGGATCGCTATCACCACAACCAGTCCCTTTTGACAAGAAATAGCATCTGCAGAGGGTGCCACATCAGTAAGTCCCAGTGAGGACCTGGCTTCTTCTTTGGCCACCCTCCTCTATTTCCTTTCCTATTCTTTCTAAAAGATGGCAGAGAAAATACTTTCCTTCTCCTGAGACCATTCTTCTCCCTTCCTTCCTTTGCAACATCCTCTTCTTATCTTTAATCTTTTTTATCCTTTATCTTCTTACCCTAACACTGCAAGACGCGTGCAGAAGCACAGGAGAGGGCCTTGCTCCACCTCACTGCTCTGCTCAGTGAAGTGTTGATAAGTTGGTGACGTCTCCAGCAAGCGGAGCGGAAAATATAAATATTGAGGAGGCAAAGGTGAAAGATCCTCAAAGCTAATGGAAGCAGCAGCCTGTAAGGAAGAAGTACAGCCTCACAACCTGCTTTTCTTGCGCATTGCTCAGGCTAGGGCAGCAGCATTAAATTTTATTGTTAGATGCTTTGTTCAGAATTTTCTTTTTAATATCATTGAGGTAAAAAACAAGAACCATGACAACGTGTTTCTCGGTAGCTCTTTGCAGTAGTTTCATCTTGATGAAGGTCAAAAGCAAATGGACTTTGTTTCAGGTTACTTTTAATTTTCACTTTGTTTTTGCTTTGTTTTTTTTCCAGATGGGCCTGTGACCATAAAACTTCCTCCTACACTAGTGAGCGTAATGTATTTGCAACCCAAAATCTCCCTCCTGCATCACTCTCCACACATCAACCTGCCAATTCAGATCCTTTTGCAGCACTTTCAGTCACTTGTTAAAATGTTCTGTTACTTAGGCAAGCTGGCAGCTACAAGAGCGTGGTGTGTCTGATGCCAATGATGTTGTTCATGTGAACTAAGCCTTGCACTTGCATTTTATCTTATCTGTAGACCTAAACTGACACTTGCAGAAGGTCACTGATCATAGGCAAAGGTAGTTTAAAAATGACAGGAAGACACCAAATATTATTCTGATTAGTTTTGGGTCACAATCCTTATGCCCACCTTCCTTCGGCTCCCAAGAAGGAGCCAGGAACTTGCATTTAATGGCCTGTCTTGTGCCTCAGGGAATAATAATTTGTGTTTTAGGGAGAAGATAAGGAAATCTGTGGGAGGTGATGGTCTCCTGAGGAGTGGTAGCGGCTACCTGAAATTCCAGCACATCAGATTTGATTTAATTTGAGAACAATCTCTAAAACAAAGATGACGATGTTCATATAAGTGGAATTACTACCTAGTGTAGTTGAATTATTACCAGTTTTGCCATATAAGCTTCAACGACAGTGGGGCAGGTCTACATAAGTCATGGCAGGTCTACATAGGTCATTCTTTGTTTGGGAGGTCCTTGGTGGTGTCCAGAAAAATGTTTTAATGTCACAGCACCAGGCACACTGGTGTGCTTCATCACAACCGGAGACTAGAGTGACAGATTTACACTTGAGTGCACCAAGGTGTCACACTACGAGCAGGGTGATACCATGGTGTAATAGGCCTATAAAATTATGYTTTAAAGGTGAAAGCCCAAAACAGAATGACTGTCAATACACAACTACTTGCTCATCTCAGTGGCTAGATTCTAGGCTGCTGTAAATCGGGGGCCAGATCCAGATGCGGTGCATTTATGGAACTGATTTGTTCTAGCTGAAGGTCAAACAGGTCTGCTCTACTTCCACTGAGGACTAGCTAGCTTGCATCATCCCAGAAAGTGAAAAATAGTGATTTTAGAAATCCAGTCCACAAGAAAGGAGGGATGATAGTCCCAAATCCCTCAAGCATTCCCYGAAATCTCCCTGCATCCCCAAGAGACTGTAAAATACAGATTTCGCCAGCCTGTGGTATCTTGACTGAAAATTCTCTGTACACCAGGGAAGAGGAAGGGAATGATGCATCTTACACATAGTAACATGTTGCAGGCCCCTGAGGCTTGAACAGAACATGGACCATCTGGATTTTTGTAATGTGAAGTTCAATTAAAATGTTTTGATGTTAACCGCATGCAGTTTTTGAGGATATAATTTTTTTCTCTCCAGCTTTCCATCTCTCTCTATTCTATTAAAAAMAAAAAATGAGAGAGAGAGGAAGTGAATAAATATTTCACATGAAATTCCATATGGCTTCAATTGTCATATTAATAGACATTTAGGAATTATTCATTTTTTAATAAAGAAAAACAATTGAAGTATGACCATTGCCCTAATAAGCTAGGAAAGTAAGCTTTGGAAATATGAGTGACTTTCTAGACCTGTGTATGACATGCAGAAGAAAACTTGCTGTCATTGGACAAACCTCTACAGACGAGATTGCTAACATATACTCCTCTTGGGTCAAACTTTTTACCTAACAGGACCTCTGACAAGTAGATAGAAAAGCCAGTCTACTATCAGTCATCTTGGTTTTGCCCCATATTGATCTGCATGTCCATCAAAATGAATATGCTGGTCTGCAAACAAAAAATGGTGGAAAACCATTGCTCAATGCACCTACCCCTTGCTGTAAAGTCACATCCCAATGGAAGGTGGRGCTGGGCAACACTGTCTTGAAAGGAGCTTTGTGAGGAGCATGTGGCACCTTAAACAAAGTTCTTTTGTTGCCAAGCATGATAGCTATCTGTGCTGGAAGCAGTTCTGGAGACATACACACTTGGAGGTCTCTTGATATAAGCAAAAAGAAATGGGCAAAACTTGCCAGCTGGTTGGCTGGTTTTYTATCTTGTGCAAGGAATTTTTTCATTTTGTTGGTCTGTTGCTCGTGATCAGGAATCCACAGTGTTGTGGCTGCTGGCAGGGCAACACGTCACATTGGCTTGAGGACCCTCTCTGGTGGTTGGTTGTGTGGGCAAAACTATTTGAATGGGGATTAATTACGTGGCATCACTGYAAGACTATTGTGCTAAAGAAAGCTCTAGCTCTTTAAGTAAAAGCATACGCAAAAGACAAAGTGAGGTGATCTCAGTCTAATTAATTCAGTCCAGGTTTACCGACCCAGTCCCATGACTGTGCATAGTTCACCCCATAGATCAAGTAGACGTTTCGGATGCGCTGTCAGAGTGTGCTGAACTTTGGATATACTGTGTGATTTTACTGCATGCAAGCTAGAACGATTTTAAGAGCCAAATCCCCATCTCACATAAATTGGCATGATGCTATAAATTGTTTGATCGTTTAATACTTTGAAGTTGCCTTCTATGTATGGCTGAAAAAGGACAGTTACATTCATGCAGAACCTGATCCTGTTATTCAGTTCATTGCTGTTAACTGGGTCAAACCTCATTCTTACCCAGTGTGGGACTGGATTTCATTTCATTGTAAAGTAGGCTGGAGAAACAGATCAGCAACGTGTTTTGAATCTAGCTCAAGCTGATACTCTGCCTAATTTTTCCCTGATCCAAAACATCTCTAGCTGAGCTCTTTTTGGCATGTTTGTTGGGGAATATCTCCACATCTTTTCTCTCTGGATTTCTGGACAGATCTGCCAACTTTGAAATTTTCAGTGATTTGATGGGTGCCARGAGAACATTCTAAAATAAATAAATCAATACGTACATTAGCTGTTTTCCCTGGAGTACAGAGCACCAGCTTCATCTGGTGAAGCAATACAATTTCCTTACAATTAAACATAAGTTATATTGCTCACAAAACAACTTTTGAAATGTGTTTAAAAATGGCTTCTGTGGGAAGTCTTTAAAGCTTAGTTTAAGCAGATGAGTATTGCTACTGAAATAAAGAGGATTATTCATGTGCTTACAGATAAATGCACGCATAAACRCTAGCAAGATTGAAGCCTGGGAGTTTATGTTAAAGTGAAAAAGTAACAAATTTCACCTACTTTTTGTTTTATTTTACTTACATTTTATGCCAAGATAATAAGCACACTGTGAAAAACTATAGTGCTTGAGTCAAAGTATGTGGGTTTATTTATATTGCCTTTCATAGGATTTTTAATTACTCCAAATAATGCTAGAGTGCAGGTAATTCTCGGTTTAAATTCTCAGTCTAAAGAACCTTGGAAAACGTTGCAATTTGAATCCCAAATGTTCTACATTCCTCAAGCAAATGTCTTCCCAGGCCACATCTGGGATAAATTGTTTTATTTATGTTGATTGATCCTGGACTGTTGCAGAATATCCAGATTTATTCAGACTACGTTGAATGCTTAAAGATACTTAGTGACCCAGATTGAGAGAGGTCAAGGAAACAATGCAGAAACAGTTTGCTTTTTTCATTAAACATTAAAACCATCTGTCCTGGTTCAAAATATGCTCAAAGTCTGGTGAGATTTGAAATAATCTATCAGGCAACATTGCCTTTGCTTACACATAYGCAATTTGCCATTGCTTATAGTTGTGTATTTGATTTAAGCTCAAAGTGTCATAAGAAGGATGAAGGGAAGGAAGAAGGTGAAAGAAAAGCAGTGAAGATTTTGCTCTTTTGAAATATGAGCAGTGAAGTGAGTGATTTTAGCTGAATCCTTCAGGCTCTGCAATAGGCTGAAAATAGGAGAAAATCACAGAAGTTAGTGGCCACCTTGGTGTCCATAGTCCAATGTAAAAGCAGCATGCCATGTAAAGCCCAGCAGCCCAAAGGTGTTTTAATGTTCCCTTGCAGGGTTTTAAGCACCTAGCAATAGTGACAGATAGGGAAGAATCAATGTTAAGGTGCAGTTCAGGGTCAATTTTCAGGAAAGGAAATTTTAAGGAGAAGTAAAAAACAAGGTAAAAAAAAATGTCTCCTTCCTCCCCTAATAACTAGTGCCAGAACAAAAAGCTTCTGAACTCAAAGAACATTTTTTTTTKGTAAAACACAAGCATGACTCGGGGGCTACAGAAAATCCCCAGACGTACACTGGCTGGTAGCTGCAGCACCTTACCCAGTGTGATTGCTCACGCGTCCCTGAAAGTAGTGAATCCTATAATCAGTGCGAGCTATCATCATCTACAAGGTAAATTATTGTTAGCTGATAGACGAAGACTTCTTAGGCCACCATGACTTGACTGTGATCTCTTAAGAGGGCTTTGTTAAAAAGCATGTAAATAACAATTTGCTTTTCCAYTTGGTGCACCATGATGTGACAGTCTCTCTGACATTACATTTCAGGACCAGCTTTTTAAAACGTCTCTGTGAATGAAAAGAGAATGCTTTTCTGCCTAACGAAAAGCATATAAAAAGTATTATTTGAACTTTTCTCCATTGGTCATGTTGTCCGATATTTTTTATGGAGGAGAGTTGTAAGAGAAGCAGCCCAACAGATTTCCTACCTTAGAAAGGAGCCTGCAGCTCACCAGCTGAGCCATGCCTTGTATTTTAGCGAAGGTGCTCTCACAGCTATGAGTACAGCAGCCAGTTTGGACATATGCTTCATAACTAGGCATCAGTCCACATGTAATGTACGAGGTTGCCTCTGCAACCATCTCTTAGCAACTCCTCCTACCCGTCCATAGATCTTGCACCTTATAGACGGACTTCTGCAGGGAAGATGGTGAAAATGTAATCTAAATGCCTTCTAAGGTCCCCAGCTGTTTTAGGTATACAAGCTGAGGTGTTAGTGATACATGAAGGAGTCCCTGGCTTCAGTCCTTGGTGGTGAAGATATACTGCTGGGTTGCTTGAAGCCGTGACTTTGGTTGGTGGTCACTCAGCCAGAGAAGACAGGTGGAGGACCTGGTGAAGTTCTCTTCCCTGATGATCTCCTCTGTGAGCAATAGGGCATAATTCTTTTATCAGGAAATTTCTGGTTTGGAGGGTATCTGTGGAGGAGTTTAGCCTCACCACCACAGTGACCCAGCAAGCTGAACGGGCTGCTTCCCAGAGCCAGAATTCGATAGATCCTTGTGCACTGGGGAAGAAGTAAAAGGCCAATGGTTATTTGTAGCTGTGCTGGGTCTCAAGAAGGATTTGTGGTTCCTCAGCCCAAGGGAACATATTTTGACAACTCTTTTATTGAATACAGTGAGTGTGACCATCGCACCTCTATTGTGGATTCATTAGGTTTTCAGAGACCATTGTGCTTGGGAGGATCTGCCTCAGAATGGGTTTACCATGTACAAGTAAATCACTGCAAGAGGTAGGAAAGTCCCAAGAAGTCCTGCAGTGTTAGGATTAAGATTGTCAGAAGTGGATCCTAATATCCCATAATGGTGCCTTATCATTGAAGATAGGTTAAAAAAACCAGGCGAACAAGATACTTTCTTAGCAACCCCTAATGATGGAATATAAATTACAGTAATATTAGGACTTTTGAATCTTGACCTCAAGGAAATGAACACTGAGATAGATAAATAACTACAGAGAACTTTTATTACCTATACAGCACTTTAAAACGACTAAGTAGAAAATCCTGAACCGGCTATATTAAACCTCTCATTCCACAGAAATGAAGTAATAAAATCTATTTCGGATAGAAAGCTCATATTAGCTATGCCATTGGGGCTATTGTGGGTAAATAGGTATGAGAGTGAAAATGGCCTTAAGTCAAAATTCTGCTTCCCAGCATCATGATTTGTTGCACTGGAATGAAATAAAGCTCTTGGAAAACGGATCCGAAACAGAAGACCTTTAAAATCACCCAGTGTCTGAAATGTCCAACTTGATGGCAAGAATATTTCCTTGTATGTCTAGAATCACAAAGTCTTCACACGATATCCTTCTGCACAAGATGTTTTCCATGTTTTTACACCATCTTGACATGATCATGTAAAAACCAATAGCAATAAGAAAACCCTAGGGGACCTCTACATGGTCTCTTCTGTGATARAGATTTCTGGTTGATGGACAATGATACTGGAGTATGATACTGTGTTAGTAACTGGAGTAAGATTACAATAACAAATAATAATAGAAAAACACCTGAAAACATCTGACCACTGAGAAAACATCACAACTCACTAGGAAGGTGAARAAGAATTATTCACCAATGAAGAAGAAAATTCCACCCCAGAAACTTTAAGGAAGCTGCTTCTACCATCGCAGTCCAAGAGGGCAGTCTTTTTGGGCTACAGCTTGCAGTGGTTTGGTTCCAAGTTACCCAGATTGCTTAGATAAAATTTAGACCCACTTATTATTGTAAAAATACTAGTAGCTTTTTCTCCAAAAGAGCAGTCAGCRTGTGGAGGCTTACCATGCTCAAGTGCGTAAGGTACCAGGCATTCATTTGCAAATGCATCCACAGAGATGTTATTTGTCATGTTGGGGCTTTGCATCTACAGGAGACTCTTTTCTACCTGCTGCCATAGGCAGATTCCTTCGAAGCTTGCGGGGAGAGCACCTGGAGGAAGGACTCCCTCACTCCCTCATAAAGGTCATTGCATACACAAGGAAAAGAGTACGAAGTTTTGACTTTTTCTCTGCCTCAGATGTCGCAGCAGCTGCTTTGAGGCTGTTCTATCCTCTGAAGGAACATTCTGTCTCAGCAAGCAAAGAAAGGAAAAGAGAGATCCTGCACCATTATAATTACTTGAGCAAAAATAAACACACATATGGTGTGACATTTTCCTAATGCTCGGATCTTATTTGGAAGTAAATGTATTAATTAAAGGGGGGAGTAGAAAGAGGAAAAACAAACAACAATCCCTGAGTCATGAGAACATGACAAGCTGTCCTTTGAAAATGTTATTTTTATTTTTCAGTGACACTGGTGTTAATTTATTAGGTGTTAGAGTGTGTGCTTACTTATTTATTGTTAAAAAGCAGTGATTTTCTATCATCTCATCTGCTTTTCTGTTTTATGTATCAGTTTTGTTTATTTTTATATACAGTGCTGAGCTAAGAAGAACATTCACCCCCAGATAAAGGGCCAAATCAACATCTTTTTGTCCTTGAAGCTCTCAAAAGCTGATGTTAAACTTTCCGTGTTCTCATAAAAAATATGATTCAGCTTTGGAGGGCACGGTAGGTGATTTTAAATTCTCTTTGATTGTCTTTGATGGTGAAATTCTCTTTTTATTTAAGCCATGCTGCCCTTGTGCTTAGGCTTTAAATGAAAACATCTTTGACAATTGTCTTCAAGAATTAGTGGTAGATATGCAGAGGGCAGTCTAGAAACGGCCATTCCAACAAATATTCACAGTGTTGACGTCACAGCAGCAATTAAGCAGAAACAAATCTTTAAAGATAGAAAAAATAGATCTCTTTACATAGAAAAAGTAAGAAGAGAAATGGATAAAAATCACATGTGTCTTCCCAACAGAGTGTATACACTCGAGAATGGATATAGCAGGCACTCAAGGAGGTCCCCTGGGGTTTTCTTATTGCTGCTGTTTTTCACATGATCATCTTTCTAGTTCTACAGAATTGGAAAGCCATATGCCAGCCCAGGGAAAATATGGAACTTTTACCATCTAGTTTATTCCATTCTTCCTTTTATACTTTGTAGATTCTTATAATTGTTTTCATAACTATAGGTCCACAATATTAAAACGAAAACCTTTTGAAAGAACATAGTAATTGCCTTTTTTGGTACTTTGGTACTTTTCTGCTTTCCTTTGTGAAGTTTTTCCTTGTGGAAATATTTTAATTCCCCAGAAATGTAAAACTGTTCAATTTTATATTTTCCATTTTCTACTTTGCCTTTCCATTTCCACCCCCTTCTTGTCTCCTTTCTCAGAAGCAAAAGAAAGATATTAAAAAAAAAATAAAAATTAAACCTATAGATGCTGGAGGGAAAAACAAAATGCTGAAAAGCTTTTTTTGTTCTTTATTTAAACATGAAACCCCATTAGTAAATAATTACTTTCTTGTACAGAAATTTCCCTTCAGAAAAGCACAACTTTTAGTTGAAAAAGATTTTAAATTCAAGCTTTAATCAGTTCTTGAAAAAAACACCACATTTCAATCTAAAAGAATGTTTGTTTTATTTCCATTCTGTTRTAATTTCAGAAAATGTACTAACTATAAGGCATCGTGAAATAAATCATGATATATTTCAGTCAATTATATGTTGTAATAAAAACCCTGTAAGTGTTTTGAATCATGGCTGTTGTTGTGTTCTTTCAAAAGATCTCTCAAACTTCTTGCCTAATCTATGGAGCTGTTCACTCCCAGCACAGTTTTCAATCTATTCACTGTTGCAGAAGCCATCTGGCTTTCAACTGAGTSTTTCTCATAAGCTCAGTTTCTTTTTTCTTCTTCTGAGAAGCTTAAGCATATAAAGACTTTTTAAAGAATAGAGTTGGTCCGGTTAAAATACAATGCATGTTCTCTGTGGAAAAAAATTACTTGAGACAAATTTTCAGATTTTCAACAGTTTCTTTCTCCCACCTCCCTTTTAAAAAAACAAACAAAAAATCTAGTTTCCATTTGGATTTTTTTTTTTTAATTGTTTTGGATTTCTCCTCTGTTGTTTTTATTTTGTTTCTCCCCAGCTGGAATAGATAGAAAAAGATAAAAGACAGAGAAGAGAAATATTTTTAGTGCAAGTTCCCTAGCACTTGATTGTTTTCCTAGCTTGGTTCTTTGATAGTATGTTAACCTCACTGACCTTCTGCTTGACATTGCTGCAAGTATCAGCATTTGCAATGAAAGGGAACAAGTTTTGTCTATGTGGGATTTGTTGGGACAGAAGAAAACTTAGAATATACTGAAGAAGAGAGAAGGATGCCTCCTGAGAAGGAAAATGACAAAGATGGTTGTCCCTTACTATTCAGCTCAAGATGATGTGAATGGTTATTGCTTTCTGGATGGGACTTCACGGTTACTCTGGTGGATCATAACACGTGGGGAATTCATTCTCACATTCTCCCATTTTTCACTTTCAACTTGAAATTTTTCCATTTCTAATCCTGCAAAATCCTAATGGGTTGCACAGAGGTGACATGGCAGATCCTTACTCTCACATAGAAGCATAGTCAGGAGGCAACTAATGTCCTTTACACTAAGTATGCTAAGTCAACTTTGTTTGATTAAAGAGAAATGAAAAAAAACAGCTGAGATGGAAATTTGGCTTCAAATTTCTATACCTACATAATTAATGTGATTAAACTTCATGTTAGGTTATCATCCTTCTACAGTGGATATTCCTTTCAGTTGATCAAACGTAAAGCATCTGAGATGACAGCATGGTCCTTGGCAGAAATAGCATAGGAATTACAGGACACGTGCCATGAAGGAAGTACTCAATTTTATGTGGAACTTACTTTCGTGTTCGTCAGTGAATTGAGAGGGTAAAAGTTGCAAATAGGAAGGGCTATTTGCCCGTTCTTCTAGTTGCACTTCTTGTGCGTTGTTCACCTTTGAGATAGCCAACTGCTCTGTAACCAAATGCCTGCAGGACTTTCTACAGTTGCTTCTCTTTCCCTGGTGTTGAATTATTTATCACTTCTCTTCCACCCAGAGTCCTTCATAGTATATTTTCTCATTTCTATTTAAAAATAGTTTAAAAAAAACCCCCAAAACAAAAAAAGCAATTTGAGAGGTTAACTGGGACTCTGCCTGCTCTCTCCAATTTCTGTGCCAACTTTTAGCATAAAACAGTGATGGTTTAATACATATGAAGAGGTCTCTCTGAATTTCCAATAGAGTTTTTAATATTTGAATGCAGGCTGACAACTGAGAACCAAAAATATGCTTTCAAGAGGCTTTTGTGCTCTTCTTAGTAATCTAATATAATTTTAAAACTATTTTTTAACATCAGATACAAAGATGCACAGAAGAGTTTAGATTAAATCTAACAACTCCCCAAAATGGAGGATTTTGAACAATCTGAGCTTTTGGAGGAAATTTATATCAAAGCCAAAGATAAATCCAGATCTGTACGTAATCAGTGGACTGACTTCTGTTTTGGCAAGCTCCTGCTGACAACAGAAGAAAGACCAAGAGGGAAATATGTAAGCAGGGGCTAAGGGTGTGTAAAGGAATAACTGAATTGCACAAGCAATGGTCAGCAGCGAAAGGAGAAACTACTTTATTTTTGCCTGTAATTGAAACTTCAACTCATGGTGCTATTGGTGTGGGGTTATTAGGTTGAGGTGATTTAGACCTGCTGTCCAATTTGACCTGTTGCCATAGGGTTAGAAGCAATATGTATAAAAATCCCCACAGGACACTGATAGATYGGGAGCTGGAAATGTTAGCTTAATTGGAACCCATAGCTAGGATGTGACAGAGAGCATCAAGTCAGAGAGGAACGGAGGTGCTTGGTCAAAATGCCTGCCTCCTACTCATGCTGTTTGAGTTGGCATTCTGGCTTTACCCTCCTTTAGGAAATGAGGTTCATAAAGACATCTCTATTTAAAATATAAACTGCTCACCTCAGGAGGCTGATCACATTTTATTGTATGTTTTTAGGGTGCTTATCATCTCAAAGCAGTTTTGCTTCTGGACAAAAAAGGGTCTGTTTAACTGAAAATTGATTAAACAACAAAAGGAAAACAAATTGCAATGCCAAGAATGACAAATGACACATGAGTTGCATAACTGTAAAGATGAATAGCTCTCCCCGTAGGCAGGCCCATTATAAACAGCATCCTCTATTTGGTTTCACTGGACTTTGAAATTTCCCCTTAGATGGTTTAAGATTAATTAAATAAGGCAATACTAAAAAACTGGTAGCTCTTTGGTATGAATAATTGTCATGACTACCAAAAGTAGCCACTGAAAAAGAATTAATCATCTCTAGTTCAGTTCCTTTTCATCAGCAATTGGCTTTGTTATGAATGAAGTTCATGTGTATCATCATTGACATACTCTTCCCAGTGGTAATGAAGTTTCCTTCGTTCAGACTATCAGATTTCTAAAATTTAATGAGAAAGCAGTATGTTACGATTACAGAAACTTTGATTTGTGGAGTTTTCTTGAGGTGGTGAATCCAGCTTCATCTGAGTACCACCAATCATATGTAGACAGAGCTTATACATGTTTGTTTGGAAATATAATGAGGCTTTCCAAAAAGCAGCCATAATGACACTTAATCKAAGGATCAAATCCAAGACAGAAACCCAGATAACACGAGTCTCTCAAGGAACAAACACTTCAAAAGTCGCAGCATTGAACACTTAAATCAATAAACACATCTGCATCTTTTGTTGTGCTATCTGTAGGATGAAAAGACCTCCATGCTATCCAGATAGGAAGTGACTTGTCCTTAAAATTTAGAGCATGACTTTTCTCACTAGGAATATTATTCAGTCAGATTGGCTAAACAATTTTCTAAGACTACTACGGGTAAAAAACTTGTGTCAAGAGGCTTTAGTAAAATTTGTGGTAGCAGCCTTGATGAGCCAACTGTCCTGTCTTGTCATTTAATGTAGTCCACATTCAGCAAATGAGAAAAAATAGACTTCATCAGGAAGCTATATCTTCATCCTTAGTATTTGAGCTTTTTGTAAGTCCTGACATGTGACTTTTGATTCTCTTCAAGATCCGTGTTAACTTGAGATATAATACTAGATGTCCTTGCTAGGCACATAAACATATTACAAACTAAGTGGTCCTTAAGGTGTCCTGCAACAGTGAGTTGCATATCTGGATTGCCTAATAGTTTAAGGGACAGATAACTGATCTATGAAAGGTCAGGTATTAGATCTAACTAACAATACAAGTATAATAAGGACAAATCTTATTCAGGAATGTGTTCATAAGAGAACCTCGAGTCAAGTCTTGGATGTTACCTTTTCCTATCCTTCCTGTGAACTCCCCTTCACACAGCACCAGTGACTGCAACTAGACTGYTGTCTCCAGTTTTTTGTGTACGACTTAAAAACTGGAACAAGAACTGTAGCAAACATCATGTATAAGGGATTCTTGAAGCATCTGGATTACTGTAAGCGCGGAAGGATTTAGGTTTTACCTTCTACAGTGGGTAGAACAACAATCTTCCAATGTGTATAGCTTTAAATACAAAACAGATGAGTTTTTGCTACACCCAGTTCAAGGTAGGAAGACAAATGTTAGGATTACATTGCAGCCAAAAGGTGTGAGGAGAGGTTCACTGACTATTCGGGGACCCTTCCTAACAATAGTGATAATGCAGCACAAAAACAGGCTTCTTGGATGGTTGCTGCATAGTCTTCACTGAGATCTTTTTAATCAGTTTAAACAGACACCTGTCAGGAGTAGTTTAAATATCACTATCCTGTCCAGAACAGAGGATGATTTAGATGGACACATGGAGATGCTTCCAGAATAAACAATCTTTTTTCAGGCTGAGCAGTTCTGGCTCCTGCTAAGGATTTCTAATTGGAAAGTGAGGTCACTTCCCCATCACTTGTGTGGTTTACAAAACATTTCTAAAATTACGTGGCAACCAATGCACTTTCCATAAAGAGAGCCATGACCACCTCCTTTTCTCTATTGTGTGCCATATGAGCCTGGGAGCTCAAAAAGGGACTAGGACAGAAGACTTCCAGAATTAGCATACATCTCACATGGAGATGCAGGTTGCTCCAGCCCCAGAGCCAGCTGGTTTGAAGCTGGCACGGTCACGTTTCCGTAAGTTGCTGCCTTAAGCTGCTGGAGCTTTCTGACTCTTCCTTGCTCTGAGCACCTTGAGAGCTGTCATGCTCTTTCCCTATGCTGAGCAAAAGCTTTGCTCCCTTTGATACAAATCTCAGCTTTCTTGTTTAGTTATATAAAGTATATCATAAATGTTCAGAAAATGTGTAACAGGAATGAGGGGAAAAGTAACCATCTCTGATGTGGCACTCTCCAAAGAATAAGCTRCTTTTTAATTAACCCTAAGGACTTTTAGCAAGACAAGCCAATTTGTCTAYGCTACCATTAGAGTCTTGTTTCCATACGACACTTTGGGTGGCAAATAACAGGTCAGGTTTATTTTAATTAACTTTGGGTGACTAAAAAAACCCAGATATTTCTATCTCTTCCATCATCTCTAATCTTAACATCTTTCTCAAGCAGATTTGAATAATAATAACATGGTAGRCTCTTTAATTCTATTCATTAGTTGTCCACAAAAGAGAGAAAGAAAAAAATAAAAAAAAAAGGAATTAGGTTTCTTGAAGCCTACAAAGACCATTTTAGTCCTTTGTAATACCTGGTTTAATCTGCTCTCAATTAAATAAAAAATGTTAAAAATATTTTTTTCTGAAATACAATTAATTTCAGATTAAACCTATTTTTGTTCTTAGCACCTTAGCATTTGGGGAGCATGCACTGTGTAATCGGTGCGGGACAGAGCGAGGCACGTAAGGCTCCGAGCAGTGGAGAATGGATATTAGTAAAAGGGCAAGGAGGTAGGCACTTATACCTAGGAAGCTGGAAGAAAAGTTACCCTGTTTTCTACCTGTTTTCTATTTGCTTTGTTATTTTGCAGCCAAATGTTGCAGCCATCAAATTTCTGGGACTAGGAATCTCTTGCCGTTCATGGCATATGACATATAGCATGATGGTATAATGACCTGCACATGAAGCTCTTGAGTCTATTGGAATATGACTACTGCTGCCATTAAATTAGACATTTTTCCAGCATAATGTTAACCAGATCCCCGAAACACAGAGCTTGTGCAGCAGCAGTGTGCRTTATCATTARGGAAAATACCGCAYGTTATGGCTTCCACAATACAGGGTAAAATCATCAAGTGAGACTCCTGTAGAAGAAAGTTTTCTCAGCARTTTCCAGCCTGGGCCACTGATGTGRYGATGCTCTGAGTCCCCTCAGGGCCTTTCCTCCCAGYTCCAGCAGATRTTGGTTGGAAAATAATTTCATCTGSATCTAGACTTAYYRGATTGAACTCCATGTCTGCAGACTCAAGATGTGAGGGTCTTCCATGTAAGGGTCAYCTGATCAAGAAACAATTTCTAAATCACTCAACAGCTTACTAACAAGAGCTTATTGTAATCTTATTTTGCCTGTGAACAATTTGCCATACTTATTGAGTGTACTGGATTAAGCCAAGATGAGTATTTGCTCTACAGTGATTATCTTATTTTTCTCATTATGTTAATATTTAGCTTTCTTCAACACCCTATTTGAATCCAAAGCCTTTTCCCCAGTGTTATCTGCCAGTCTCAACATTTGTCATTTCTCGYCTTTAAAATTGCACACTACTGTTATAGTTGTGGGTAGGTTTTGTTCATATGAAACTCGTTTTTCCCGCTTTATGAAAAAAGAAAGAAGTTTTAAGAAATATTTGAGTCCCATTGCTTGAATTATTCATGTTTTTTCTAGTAATTTATCTACTAGCTCTGTGATTTTCTTCTCGCTGTATCTTTAGTTTATACTTTCGGTAATACATAAACAATTCCACAAGTAATAAAGAAACAATCAGTTGGCCGAGTGCTTTACTTAAGATTAAAACCCACAAACACCGCAAACTCGTCCCTTTCAATAAACCGAGACAATTGGAGCTGGCTGCAACTCTGACACAGAGGTGAGCACAGCGCTGTGGGCTTGCTTCTAATTTTCATATGACACRAATTGTGGGCCACGGTGGGTCTTTCCTTCCCCCCGTTTATCTGACCCCTCATCCCACTTCTCCCCATCGGAAATCACAGGAATTAGAGAAGTGGTCTCTGCTGTCAAGCCCAGATGATGAACAATAAACATATAAATCAGTGCTTGGTGGTTTTGGGACTGAGGCTTTTGAAGTCAGAGGAAAGACTTGAATTGATTTCAGCGTGCTCTTGTGGGTCTGCCAGCTTCGTTTTCTCAAACAGCAATGGATGCTCAAGCCCTTGTTTGCATGAGCACGGGGTCTAAGTGCAGAAATGGTGATTTCAGTGCATGTTTTATCCACCCTGGTCTGGACCCTCGACCTGTTCCAGTTTCCATGTAAGTCACTGGGAACTGGTCCCCTAATTCACAGAGAAGATGGCTTAGCTTTGTAAGGAGCTAAAAGGGTTACTTCAATGTCCGAGGGCCTGACCCTGGACCAACGTCCATTTCATTCAAGAGAGTTCTGGGATCAATGACCAAATTATGTTTGTTTTTTTTTTTTTTTTTTTAATAAAACACTCATATGTGAAAATTTCTCCTTTTAATGCTAAAGGATGAAGCAAAAAATATACAGAGAACATAGTCAGCAGCAGACCTGAACTGCAGAAGCAGGAACGTGTCACCTTCYCGTCTGGAGACGTAATAGAGACCATTTTAATTATTTAGTTCATAAAYGCACCACCCTTGACATTGCAGTCAACATTTTAATTTCACATGAAATACAGTGCAATTATGTCCTACTGAAAGAAGTGACAGCACCGTTTATGTCACTCAGTAGAGAATTACAATCAGATGAAACAATTACTGTGGCTTTATTTTTGTTTATGAAGAAAATTATGATTGTGCTTTCTTTCGCACACTGGGTATCTGACAGGCAGCTCAGGACAGTAACAGAATCCCGTGAAGTAACTCAGAGTTATTAAGATAATTTCTCAAAACCACTTCCCTAAGGCAAATGCTAAACTTTTCCCCACCTTTTTTTAAATTTTAACATGCYTTTTGGTGGAAACTAGAATGATAAATTAATGGTAATTTAGGTACTTCAAGGCAAATTTGGCACTGCCTGGGGAAAACCTCCATCAGAGACTGGGTTCAACACACTAAATTATCTAGAGTTTTAGATAAAGGTTTCTGATCATTTGTAAAAGGAAAAAAATAACCTGGAAAACCAAAGCAGTARCAAAAATGTAAACCAATAAAAATGATAAATCTTCCTAGAAACCTGTTCTCAGCTGGGTCCTTGAAATCATCCAGCAATACCAGCGTGGGGCTGTGGGACCAGAGCTTCAGCAGAACCCGAGATGTGCCTGAGCGTGCTGAGTATATGCTGATCCAGCTATATTGCTTCCCATTTTGGAGCTGGCTGATTTACTGCTGCTTGGAGGAACCATGTGCAGATGTTTCCCTCATCTCCTCTGGTAAAATAGGGTCTCCCTTCCATGGCCACCCTACCTGACCCTTGCTGTACCTGATCCAGTTTGAAGTCCTTGAGCAYTGAGGATGGAAACGCTACACATTGGTCCAGAGAACTTATGATTATTTTATTATTATACTTTATATTATATTTTTATATATCTATTATATTATTATAGTGATACCTTATGCAATACTGATTACCCGAGTGCTTTGCCTGGGGCTCCATTTCGCTTTTCACCCATCACATCAGTGGCTTGTAGACTCCCATCAAAGACATGAGGGTCTTTGTCATGGCATTGGCAGTGTCCTTGTTTGTAACAAAAATGTGTCAGGCATTTTAGACAAATTTTCCTAGCTTTTTTGATATAGGCCTAGGAATCAGGAATCCCAGAGAACAAACACTAATTTTACATTGATTTTCTTTTTGAACTTGAATAGTAGCTGCTCATGTGCCTATTCATCAATGCTTTTGAGCAATATAAGTGGTTCTTTATAGTTCATCTGCTTAACTTTTCTTTATCACAGTTTTTCTACCTGTTGATTAATTTACAAAAAAAACCACRAGTAAATAAGAAGCCAGTAGTACTGCCTGATAAAAACTTGCTTGTTTTGAGGGTTTGTGGAGATTTATTGCTAAACAATTTGAGATGTAAATATGAACTAGATATTAAATATGAATAATATGAACTGTGCAGACTGTTGGTCTCCAAATAYCCAAATATCTCCCTTATATCTTGTGTTGTTTGTCTACACCTGTGTACATCAAAAGAGTCCCTGTGATTGATGCTGATGCACTTCAAGAGAATTCTTGCTAAGGGTTTTGGAGGTGTCGGAGGAACTATCCAAAGCAGCATAAATAGAAGAGTGCCTCTTTTGCTTTAGTAATTCAATATTGCATTGTTTGCGTAGGGATAGTCAAAGATTATCCTGGTTTTAGTCTAGGATTTGGGAGATGTAGCATCTGGCCTGTTTCCCTTCTCACAGTGCTGGGGAGAYGACAACCTTCTTAAAGATTCAGAATTCACATGCTAACATGGACTTGCAGAAGCACCTTTTTAATCATCTCTATTTTAATGCTTTTTTTAGCATTATCARTCAGTTTGAATCATTTAATGTTCTCAGAATTCATTTTTCTGTGGATCTTCTGTATTTCCTTTGAGTATTTCTGAGTGTCTTTGGCTGAATTGTCCCCTTCTTCACTCTGCACAGATATCTCTGAGCTATGAAGGAGTTAYAGCAAAGATAAACTGGCAGGATGAAGCAGAGAGGTATAGAGCCCAGCATGCATATCAAYTGATGTGTTTTTAATGTACCTAACTGAAATTCAAATTTCAGATTCATGCAAAAAATTACCTGATGTGCCACATCRGAGGTGTTCATTGTAGAGATGACCTCTGTGGTGTTTAAAATAGAAAAAATCACATACATGTGATGAAAGAGATTGTCCCTCAGAGATGCAATCTGTGAAGAGCTCCAAATGACCTAATTAGTAACATCTTCTAAGAKTATGATGCCTGAAGGCAGTAAGGATCCTTAATTCTTCACACCCAAACTGTGCATGTTTATMATCTGGGAAAGATGAACCATATTCTGTGGAGATAAGATGAAAAATAAGGATATGAAAGGAAACTCTGGAAACACATGTAGACATCTTTTTTTAACGGAGTTTACATAAGTTCATACAGCAAGCTGTTCTGTGATAGCACTATCATGTGCTGGATACATCCTGGCAAAGTGAACAGCAAGTCTATTAACTGTGCAATTTACTTTTTACATTGAGGTTTCTCTCATACACCAACTCTCATTGGGATAGTTTTTCATTGTGTATGAATTGTTTTTCCTTAAAGCACAGGTGAGATTATGGTACTGACAGCCACCCTGCACACTCATCTTTGAAAGTGTTTTACTGTTATTACATTATTATAGTTACTTTAAAAAATAATAATAATGCCATTAACCTCATTAAAATGTCTACTGATGTATGATYGTATTTTCTGGCTATGAACTGCAAGGCAGTCTATGCTGTATTAATGAGTCCTTTGAATACTGAGGTTGTACAGCAGGTACCACCTTGTGCCTCCTGGAGAATTTCTCCAAGAAATCTTTATTTTCAATCCCATCTCCTTGGATACCTGGTTGTCTCATTTAATAAGCTGTTATGAAGTCTGGCACAGAATCCCTTCCTCCATAAAACAGATGCAGAGTTATGTTATTCCTTTTTGAATGTAAAAAATTTATTTTAAAAGGCTATTCTTTAAAGCTTTTTTTTCTGTGCAATTCACCTCATATTTGTGGCAAATATTCCCTTGGACAGCCAAAATGAGTTGAAAAATTTGTAGTTTCCAATTTACATGGAACCTGCCAGAAGAGGGAATTCAGAACAGYACATGCTCCTATAATACATTTCTTGGGAACGAAATACCTTCTCATTGTTCACCTCCACTTTTAAAAATTCATTTAGTGCTGTTGAAATGCCTTAGCTTAGCAGCTTTGGAGACAAACATCATGTATCTACCCACAGAAAATGGCCTGCCTTAGGCAAAGCAATCCCAGTGACTTCTTGAGTCCACATTTGCAGAGATGCCTATTAGGCTCCTTCCCTCAAAAAAATTGCTGKTTTTGTGGCCTTAATTCACCATTCAGTGATACCATTGGAATCCTTCCATCTCGCTTCAAGAAGCTGTAGGAGTTCTTCTTTATTCCTTTAGAAAATGGGAGCTTCCAAGGTTAGGGGTTCCTGCTGAGGCAATTATTTTGGCAGAAGTTTTTTCAAGTCCTGAGTGTTGAGTAAAGCAACACACAAAACASTCTGATAGAACAGTGGAGCCCGGGCAGGTTAATGCAACACAGCTCAGAGATAGTAGAAGTACGATGGCCATGGCATGGGTCTCCACACTTCCAGACCAAAGTTACGTTGGCACACAACCTGGAAGTTGAAGTCTTTGGAGAAGAGATGCCAGAGAAGCATGTGTCAGTTATCAGTGTGATCACATTTCAAAATGATCTCACTGATGTGTTTAGGCCACACCAGAAGGCAGCATTTAAATATTGGGTGGGGTATGGGTCTCAACGGGTGAGGAGAGAAAGGAAGTTAATACTCTGAAATTAATTTCTTTTTTCAAGGGAGGGAAAACTGATGAGTCCTACTGAACAGAAGCACAATGCGTTTTTTGGGTTGCTTCCCAAGAGCCTGCTGCCCACTTCCCATGCTGCTTGGCTCCCTGGGRAGAAGGGGAAATCAGTGAGCACCAGCTGCCTCATGGAGCAGGAGCATCACAGGCAGCAGCCCATGAACCAGCAGCAGCCAGGTGCCTGGGGAACCTGGCAAACCCTGACCCTGGCTCCTTGGTCCCCAGCCGAGGAGCTGTGGACCCCAGTTCTGATGCAGAACAATAACCAAAGTGCAGGGAAATCCTCTGGCAAGGTGCATAAAAAACCCAGATGACTGGGAAACCTGGGGGCTTGCCTGCTAGCCAGCAGAGAAGGTGGTGAGYAGGTGGGCTGGCAGAAGACCAGGACCATGGGGATGGTAAAGTACTGCAAGTTACATTTGATTTTTTATAGGAGCCATGGAGAACACTGCAGCAGCAGCAGAGTGACAGAGAAACTCCATACGAATAGGATGTTTGTTAACTCTTAATTGAACTCTGGGACAGAAGCCAGGGATCTGACAGAAACAGTGATATGAGTCATAAAAGAAAGGCCACAGGTAGTGGGGGATAAATTTTGAACTCCAAGATGGGTGATAAGCTCTTCAGCAACAACAGAAAATATGAGGCAAATATATGAGAAGGTTACTGTCTGAAAAGGGATATTCAGAATAGTGTTTGAACAAAGGGTAGACATCATCATGTTAAAGATGCTATGATGTCCTTGATGACATCAAAAGAATGCACTCAGTGGAGTGGTGGTGGACAAAGTATTTGAAGCAGAGCTGGAGTACCCTTTTTAATTGCAAACAAATGAAGCATGTATTTGAAAGAGCCACTTGTCCCCGTTTCTCATTAGGACAGTCCCTCTCAACAAGATAGAGCTGTAAAGAACAGAGTGGGTACTAWTGTTTTCAAAGTCAGACTGTAAATAGAATTAAGGGAGTGAATTGACTTATTTCACTGGCAGATAAAAAAAGGACTCAAGTTTTTACTCATGAATAGTCCCTGAGCAACTCAGGAGGTATGTAAAGGAGGAACACTTGTGATGTTTCCAGCACCCGGGAAGACGGCTATCAGTTTGTGCTCATGCAATGATCTGCTTGAAAAATGTCATTTTCATAGTTTGCTGCTGAGGTTGTGTTTTGTACCTGAAGTGTTCCAGTCACAAATATCACCACTGGACAGCAGATAATGGAAGGGAATATCATAAGCAGCTTTAAGACATGTAATAATAGATTTTTTGTTCTGGGGGATGATGGTAGAAGTATATCCAGAGCTTCCTGTGATATTTGGGAAGAATCAGAGCTAATGGACTGAAATAAGTAAACAGTAATGCGGGTTGCATGTAACGTAGGAGAAAAGCTAACACAGGAAGGMAAATAGGTTGATCACATTAAGTGTGGTGACATTCGTACTGTGTTCATCCCAGCAGAGAAAAAATGGGTATAAAGATGTCTTGGAACAATGATCTACATACCTAATTTATCTGCTGAAACCAGTTACCTGGGCGCACTGCGGTGCTAAGATACCTAATGACAGCGAGGTATAAATCCTGATAGGAGTCTGAAAATCTGGAAAAAGTAAATTCTAGAAACCCTCATCCTAAAGATCTCYGGGTGTGATTCCACTCTACTAACTTTACCTGCATGAAAGCGTAGATTAARTTAATTTAGTAACTCCCAGGTTGCTTCCAAGATAATTCATGTTGTCCAATTTTTACATCTGTTTTTGAAAAGGATGCATTTATCTCTGTAGTTGCCTGTCTTCCTCCACAGACAATAAGCAAATCAGATCCCAATACATGGTAATAGAAAAACAGTGTTTTATTTTAGTCCAAGGATGGAATATTTTCAGGGATTTAATCAGGGGATGATATTGTTAACCTGAATTGGCCATAAGGCATTTATTACTGTTGATAGGAAAGACTGGCAAACACACCCCCCACTCACCTGAGAACACAAAGATTTTGTCCCCCCATCCCACCAGCTATAAACGCATGCCTTGCAAATTGTAAGCAAACCTGGGTTGCTGGTTTTAGTCAGGCTTTCTAGAGGATTTGACAAAATGCAGTGAAGCGAAGTCCAGAGCAAGACTGGAAAAAGTAATTAACAGATACTAGCATTGGGTGAAACAGRGAATGTGTTCCCTGTCCCCATTAGGTATTAAGGTGGCACTTAATACTAAGCGACTTTTGTCTCTAGGATATTAATCTCCAAACTGATACCGAGAAAAGGATTTAAAAAGATACATGYTGAATGATCAAAGTGAAAGGCTAGACACATGTTCTTCTGGCCTCAGCAAGGATTTCTTCTGAACAACTGTAACATCAAGGAAGCTATTAGGGAATGCATATTCTGAAAATTCAGGTTAGCTTAAAAGACCGTGCTAAAGGCCTCTTGGAGGAAACCACACAGTGGTTTTTATATTGCCTGAGTAGAGAGCTCACATTAGACTTGACTAAGCTAAACAAGCAATTGTTGCAATCAAATGTATTTTTGTTTAACATGAAATGTCTGTCAGAACACGCCTAACAAGGGGTCACATTTTAGTAGGCGTGGAATTTAATAAGGAGTCTACATGGGCAAAACTAAGCTAAGTTGGGTGAATCCCATTTGTCTCCAGTTAAGAGTGTGCTTATGAGCAGTTGACATGTGGTCACTTGTTAAATCATAGTAACTGAGATAGGGAAGAATTGAGTGTCTAGCTGGAGGTCAGAGAGGATTTCAGTATCAGATCCTAGCAGCAGAAGCCTGTTCTGAGTTGCTTTCTGATGCATTAATCACTGTGAATATCTGTCATCCAAAGAAAGTTATTGTCTGATATTTTTAACAYCATTACAGTTGCACTCTTTCATACTCTGTTGCTAAGTCAGATTCACTGCCCTGTCTTAAAGTTTTACTAGCGTGGCTGTTAAACTAAAGAGTATATACTTTGTTAAAAAAAAAGGCACAAACTTTGTAAGGGCACTCTGAAAATTAGCTGTCTGAGAACCAAGTTCATAGCTTAAGGCAATATTTCTCACAACTATTCATTTTGTGAAAAAGAACAGTCTGAGCTATTATTCCAGGAACTGAAAACAGTCTTTGCCACGGCCACGTGAAAGCACCTTGTATTAACACAATTTTGATTTATTCACTGTTTTAAAGAACTTACAATTGCTCACTATTTATAGTACAAAGTGTGCGAAATTTTATGGTATTTCACTGCTTTTGCTTGTAAAGCTCAGCTGTTCCTGACTTACCAGTCATGTTTCTTTGCATAATTCTGTTAATTAATGCAGAAATTTTGCAGTAATTAACTGAAAAAGAGAGACCTCTCTTCCTCCTGTCCACTGACAACAGTCTTACCTAACTAAGGCATTTTATGGGTTACCAGCCATAAACCATGTGTAGGATCACAACCAGCTCCATCAGACCRTCATGTTGTATTTCTTCCACTGTTACCAATGGTCACCATAAGCTATCTATCTCCAGTCTCCATGCTATAGGACAACAGKAAGATGGTGCCACCTCCCACCACCAAGAGCCCCATTCTTGCCTCCATCCCTTCTATGTGTGCCAGCACAGGGCTGATGTTCTCAATCCTCAATACGTTACACCACTTCTAGGATGCAGGCAGACCTACCTGCTCATAGGAAGGAATCCTTGACTCCTCAAGGATTTCGTACTGTATAAGCCAATGGCAGTCTTAAAGAGCTGCAGACAACAAAATTATTAATTAGGAACCATGGTTTAATAACCCRTTGAACTTGACACTGAAAAAAGAGTGGAAATTTAAAGGAAAGGAAATGAGCAATATGAAATACTTTCAGGATGAATGAAAAAACCCCTATTCTTCTATTATTATTATTATTATTAAACTGTAAAAATAGTCTTTCACATGTCTTTTATATTATAAGRTCCCGGTACTTCTAAGAAAATCCTCTGAATGCATCAGCTGATGCATAGAATTGACTGTGCATAGAATTGACTGTGAAAATGGCATCTCCCACGAAGAATGATGAAGAATCCCAAAAAAGGAAAAGAAATATCAAGACAAATATTAGCAGCTTAAACAGGTTTCCCACCTGTTATTTGGTAAAGGAAGATGAAAGGTCTGCATAAAACCTTGACAGCACAGAAGATGTTGAAGAAGAAGAAAGAATGTGAATGGGCACAAAGTAGACCAGTGGAAGAGATTTAACAAGACAGAAACGAAGGCATCTGGGTGGTCTTCTGAAACCAGCTTTTAATCCCATCCACATTAGCAATGTAATGCAGCCCTACTATTGGATACAGCATACTGTATCAATTGCCATCATCCACTTTCAGACACTAAGGCAGGGAAAATGATCTCATTTGTCTTTACCCATTGTTTATATCATGTCATTAGAGATCTGAGCAAGCCATGCCATCATGTTCCCGAGCTTAGACTAATATACCCACTTAGAAGAAGCTGATTRAGGCAGGAACAGAAGTGTGCTGAGAGTGCTGTGATTTCCAAAGCTCAAGTTAACGTCTGTACATGGCATTTTTAACATGTCACATAACTAATTTGGAGATAACTTGTGTATCTCCAAACTATCCTGCATCTGTGATTACCAGGAGCAAGTCTCCACCCTGGAGACCAGCAGTGATCAGAATACCATGTGCATGCAGAAGCAGCTGTGTTTGAAGGGTGGGTTTCTCAGAGCACTCATACGTGTTTGTGCATCAGACACCTCTTGGGCCTTTGTTTTGCTCCTTCCTAGGTCGTGTCTTCCAAGGAACGAAGAAGTTATGCTTCTGGTTAGCAATGGGCTCRCTGTAAGTAGAATATCTCTCATCTATCTTTAGCTGTTTGAAATGACTGCTGAGATGGACCTGTGATGAAGCAACCTCTGTTAGCGTTTCTGTCTCTTCAGTCATTGTTGACTCTTTTACCTGACTTCATTATCCCTTTTTCCTTCGGCCGCAAGCAGCATTTAGCTCACTTTTTCTGTCTCCCCAAATGGACACGCACTCACTTTGAAAACCCGCCTGCAGTGCTCTGAGTGTGGGGTTCAGACTGATGCAGASGGAAGACAAATAAGCAGCAAAACTCTTCTCAGGACGGGTGAAATACCTTTGTTCCCCCTTGATAAGATTTTTTTTCTCTCATTTTGTAAARCTAAACATGGCTGAAACAATATAAACTATGATTTCCATGATGGTATATTTAGTGATATAATAAAGTTTAATATGTATATTGTTTGGGAAGCCTTTGTTGAGAAATTATTGTAATGTGGGCTTTTAAAGACACTTTATGCAGAATTATGCTTTATTAACCTTTTTTTTTCACTCTAAACAAGCTCTAGATGGAGACATCTATCCATAAAATTATTTTCTTTAACAAAGATTGTGAGATGAACAAACCAGTACAATTAAAAAAAAAAWTCTTTGATAATTCATTTTCAGACTCAAACTTACTACAAAAATAATATAAATTATTAAAGGATAATATTTAACACAAATGCCATTGAATAAATACTTTATAAATGTTAAACTAAAGCTGTAAATAAATGATGTAGTATTACCCCATGCATCTTTTAAATATATATATATGCAGATAAAAAGTGACTTTCTTTATATATTCCCTTTTGATTTAAAATGTAACTACTGGTAGGATCAAATGAGTACTTCCTTTTCTTTCTTAAAATCAACAATTGTTAAGTGACTGTCCTTAAAATGTTGGGGATGCATATTTCATTTCATTTCTGAGGAAGACTCCAATAGTTATTTAATGAATAATGAGATCATTCTATTTAGTATATTATATGTGTATCTTATATTCATATATATAAATATATATATCTTACAGTGCTGGGTAAAAACAACCAGTTATTAATCATGTTTCATAATTATGCTAATGACATAGGTAGTTATGAATATAGTGAAGCTCATAGACAGATAGATAGGTAGATAGATAGACCGACAGACCCGTTTATTAGTATGCTGTTTATAGCAATCATTACTCTTTCCATTAAGTGCAATAGTAAATCTGTTGGATTCAGCGCAACCAGAAAACAGGATCAACTCCTCTATAATTTCATGCATGGCAGGAGAATTGCCTTAGTTCTGCTGAGTACCATTTTAAACCCTAATYTCACAACATTTAGGCCTCTATGTTTTTTCAACAGCTTGATCAGTCCTTGGTGCAAGACACATAGCTTTGCACTTAAGTGTGTGACTAATTATTTGCAGGGTTTGCTTTTTCCTAAACTAGAAGATAACAAGGGAATGAAAAACGAGATGTGAAACATTCTGTATTTRCACATTTAAGCTGTTAGACCAGCCCAGAGCGACGGCCCCGCTCCTCCAGCACGCTGCCTCCACCGCGGCCAGAACCAGCTGCTTCAAGAGAGGCTGCTAGAAACTCTCAGACATGTTGACACGCAATAACCTGCGCTGAATGTTATGTTTGCACGCTTCCTCTAAAGAGTTGTGATCTGTGAAGCACTACATTTAATTTATCTTCCRGCCCTTCTATTGTCATTAAATACAACAACGCTGGATACCCTTGTCATCCTTACAAATATCCCTGCTACTTTCCCTATTGCAACAGTCTTCGCTAGAAATTAGTTTCTTGGTTTTATAGCGTGCTGTGTGTGAATACAACATTTTGTCTGAGTTGACTTTCCCAACACTTAATTTTATTTAGTGGTCCTATGTTCTTTCCTTTAGTGGAAAGAACAAATCATCATGATTAAATAATCACAATTCCCTTTTGCATCATTTCCTACATTACATATTCATTAATACATAGGATTTTTAAGGAGGGAATTAGTCTCTCTCCCTTTTTTATTGACTTAAACTCTTCCCCTTTTCCCCCAAACTAAAGGAAGGTATGACCATGAAAACGTAAAAAAGCTTGATAAATCATTGAAAATTCAGAGTGTGACAGATTTTTGCCTGTTGGGACTATTTCAGATCTTCTAATACCTTTTCACGAAAAAACTGCTTCTTGCCACGGTGACCTAGATGCGTRCTTGGTTCTCCCAGTAAAATTCATGTGCATTGCCCAATTTTATTCCTCAGTAGCCGACTGCAGATACCAGCTCAGGCAGCGAGCTCGGACACTGAGCTAGGTCAGCCCCGCTTGCATAGTGCCCTGTCCGGGAGTTGCTACTCTTCCTCTCACTACTGTGAATTATCCCTAAAAGTGCCATGTTAGCACTGCTCCCTTCCTCCCAGGGCAGGGAGGGCTTGCTCACACCTGGTTTGGCTGCCTCTAGAGAGCACTGCGACTCTGCTCTGTAAGATTAGGCAGCGTTCGTTCTCCAGATGCCGACTGAAAATTCAGGTTTCTAATAATAGGAATCTTAAAATCCATCATGTTGAAGAGGAGTGAAATGAAGGGCTACCTTAATCGATCTCCAGGAAAAAAAAAAAATAAAATATCTCTGTATTAGGAATTTCACCTCTCTCGTGGTCACATACGTGTAGGAATTATGCAGCTCTGYGCCTTTTTGATTCTCCAGCCTGAAACCTTTGCTGTGCTTACACACCTAAGGAAATTTTCTGAATAAAGGACATCGAAGTTATTAAATGAACAATGTGTGGGTTACTTACGTTAATTTGCCTACACAAATTCTTCATAAAAGCCACTTATGCAGCTAATTCACTTTACCACTCAAGCACTTGTAAGAAATGCTTGCAAAGATGACAAAAGTTCATAAAACCTGGCAGTGGTAAAATTTCAGAGAAAAGTTTAGGGTAATCACTTTGTTTTATAAAATCCTTATTCATTATTTTAACCTTACCTTTCCTGTTACTAAAAGAAAAAAAAAAAAAAAGAAGAAAGTTACACCTAAAACAATCCATGGCTTTAAATTCAGTGCAGACAGGGCAGGTCTTGCATGTTTTCAGCTCCCCCAAAATTGCTCACGATAGCTGATAATGAGTAGCACTAGCACTGACTCTGATTAGGACTACAATCTGCAGTAGCTCCAYCCCAGCACCTCAAACAATCCCTTGGACCCCAAAGTGATCAAACTGTTTAACTGGAACACAATGAAGCTAGAAAAGGTAAAATCAAATTCCATTCTCAGAAAGTTGGGAACATCCCAACCATGGGGGAAAAAGTTTTAAAAATCACTTCTGTAAAGTCTCAACATTTTGCAGKCATGTTGTTTTCATTCCTGTTTGCTGTACTTAGCATTTTACAAGCARGTTGAGATGTGGTTTCAAGATATTTAATAAAAGGTCTTTATCATTTGAAAAGCTCCACTTTACTAGGTTTTCTCTCACCTTCATCTGGACGCAGTATTGTGAAGTCTCCTGTATTCAGTGCACACACATACTCCATGTTGTTGCATGGGGTTCTCATCAGACTGTTAATTACTTCTGATATATTGACCCACTAGGCTGTGCAACAAGTCTTGGAGAGAAAGCGTGATTTACTTTCTTCTTTATGCTATTTTATAGCAGCAGAACTCCATCAATTTCTGTGGTGTTACTCCCAAATTACACAAAAAGCAACAAAAGAGTTGCGGCTTGTGAAGCAGAGACTGCAGCCAGGACACCTTGAGAAGAAAGCAGCTAGAAGAATGAAAGCTATTGTTATCACCTTGGCCAGTAATAAATACAGATAAGTTCAGAGAGATGCTAAGCTTCTTGGATTCCTTGGAAGAGCTTGATTCCTCCAGATTTCTCCTCTGTGTTGCAAATAAACCTAATTTTTAAATCTCCATATTAAATAAAAGTACAGTTCTATTCCCAATAGCAATGCATATATTTCACTCACTGTATGCTTCATTTTTTCCTAAYTCTTAATTAGAGCTGACGGATGCTTCTTGCCCAACTGATTTTGATCTCCAGTGCGCCCACATCACTATGCATGTTTATACAAACACTTAATCACCAATATTAATTAAAAATGCATCTCTCTGCCATGCATATGGGTAGGAAGATCCTGTGACTTCATTCAGCAGTTCCTTTGTTCAGGCATGGACCCTGGTGCTAAATGGAGTATGTCAGTGTTTCCATAGAAACCAATCAAAATTCATGAAAGGACTGATTTGACTGGCTCCAGCTAGCAATGTTTTATTTCATTTGAGTGCACAATAGCAAAAGATATTACTTTCATCTACTTYAAAAAGAGAGTGGATTAAATTGTTGCATCAGAGTTTGATGGTAGCAAGAAAAACAATGTTATTCAGCTGATTGCAGGAAGGTTGTCTGTTTATGCTTGACTGTGACAACCAGCTCTGTAGCCCTGCGCACRTCGCAGTGCCACTGAAGCAGCTGCAGCAGAGCAGTGCAGTGGAGACAGTCCCAAGTCCTTCCCTCCCTTCCCTCTTTTCCCGTTGTACAAAGCAAGGAGGATCCTGCTCCAGGGTCCTGCTCGGCCACAGGCCCACCTCTGCCCACTCCCCACCCGCCTGCAGACACGAGCTCCTGGGCTGACTTATGGACCAGCTGCAGTGCAGGAAATGTTAATCTTATGTTTAGAGGGTGATTTGCCCTCAGGAGAAGACTTTTTGGCAATACAGACAGCAAGACTGTGGCTATGGCGTAGCTCCTCCRTGTGAATGCAGGGGCACCCTGTACAGCACGTAGAGTCCCACAGGGCCAAACGTTCACGTTGGTTTGTAAGGTAYAAGGCCTCTTTGTATGCTACCAACTACACACTACAACCACTCACATAAGCTGCCCCCAGCCTGCCCACGGGACTCTGTGGCYGTGCAGGTGGATTGGAAGAAAGGAAGGAAGCATCACTCTTCAACTGTGAAGAAGAGCGCAATGTTTGCACGGTGCAAAGCCTCAGGATATTCTGATCACAGCTTTGTTTCAACAGCTATAGTCTCCAGCAAACAGGACAAACATGATTCCGGTGGCTTTCATTGACTTTAGTAGCGAAATATATAATGAATTCTTACTCTTCAGATCATAATATTCAAGCTGGGGGAATTTGATACATAGAGTAATTATTCAGTTCTTACCTAACCTCACTTTACTCATTTAACGTTGAGTGTTGATTTGTATCATTTTTTCAACTGGAAGAAGAAACTGCATAAGGTTTTATGCCAGACTTTATTTACTGTCTTGTACATTGTTGCAGTAATAAACTCAGCATGATTGAATGCATATGTTAATTTAAAGCATTGAAATTATACCATTTACATGTATGATGTATCTTCAGTTTGAAGCTTCTTAGAGCCAATTCTGTCTGACCCAGAGCAAAACTGTTTTGTGTAATCATTCTTAAAAGAACTGTATCCCAAAATTTGGTATAGAGTTCTATTAGTGGCTTGCACATTACAATGAGAAATAATGGCAGAGGGAAATGAAAAAGTACAGAGAAGAGAGGAAGGATAGTCTTGTATTCAGCAAAGGTTTCACAGTTGTTGCTGCTGCATAATTCATTTAGATACATATTGTAATAAGAAACACAGGTTATGTCATGTGAAGCTGTACATTCGTCCTATACGGAGCACTGAAGTGCCATGTTTAGTAATATTGGAAACCTCATCTCATGTTATGTTCCTTAAAAGATAGTTATAAATTTGTGGAAATGAATAATTCCAACAGGAAGGCTATTATCAATAGTTGTTTCACCTATTATGTGACTGAATTGAACAGGCTTTGGATCAAGCCTTATCAAAGTATTTGAAAAGAGAATGGAAGTGCATAGGAAAGAGGCAGAGGAGGCGAGAGAAGGGAAATACCATCTTTAAATCCCCAGTGAGGCACCTTCAACCTAAGCCGAATGGAAATTCAGTGTCACACTYTGAGTCAACTTTGTAGAACCAGATCCCAAAGACAATCTGATACCGACACATTGGGCTATGCTACCCCTAACTTTTGAACGCTGTCCTCTGATACGAAATAAAGAACCAGCCAGACACACAGGATCCCTGGTTAGTGAGAGGAGAAAGTTAAGTACTTGCAGAAGAGAAGGAAAACACCTGAATGCTGCTTTAGAGGTTAACTACAAGACACTATACCTCCAAACTTTGCCCCTCTTCAGCAGCTGAGAGTCCAGGGCAGGGCTACAGGGAGGGACCCTTCCTCCCGAGACCCAGTCCCTACCATCTTCTGGAAAAGACCYCTCTCAACCCATGCGCTCCTGCCTACAGCCATTTGCTTGGAAGATGGAGAAGGGCTTTGTATTGTCTTTCTTTTAAAAATAAATCAAAAGCAATTGCATTATTGCACTGCAGGCACCTGATCTGTCAGTATGTGCTAGCTGTTCTTTGAACGCACTTGCTAGATGCAGCCCTCCCTGGGCACCAGCAACCTTGCTGCCCAGCACTGCTGGCCACAGTGCATCTCGGTCAGCAGGTAGACCTGGGCACCTCTGGGTATGCACACAAGGTCTGTAGGCACTTACAGGACATACGGGTTTAGCAGAAAGCTCCTCATGCTGCCTTAGGGAAAGGTTACCTCACTGGGTCTGTGGAGGAGAACCAATTCTCCTCTGAACTGACTTGATAATAGCCCCTTCTTTCCACATACAAGTCATTCCTGCCCCACACAGCTCTGAAGAGTTAGAGGTACTCTGTTGCTTCGACTAAAATGTTGGAAATAAGCAGCTGAAGTCCATTTAAATCTAGTTTACACACCCAAATCCTGTTTTTTATCTGGGCTATTAGTCATCTTAACATCAAGGGAAGAGCTATTTGTTATTTTAAATAGCTTAAATTCCTCGTAAAATAGCATGTCTGCCTCTATATTTCTTTCTCTTAATCTGCAGCTCTCACCTTTACATTTATGATTTCTTAGCTATAAAAGGAGCTGCACCCAAACATCACTTTAAAGTTTGGAAGAGTTTGCATGTCAGTCCCACTGTGATGCAACACATTTTCAAAGAATATGCCTTCTCTTCCACAACAAAGGCATGTCCATCTTCTGTGTTTAAGGGACCTTGAAAGAAATTTGAACGGAGCTATTTCTTTTTCCTTTTAATAAAGGAATACACTATGGAGCTCAGACGGAAAGAAAGGGACCCTTAGGACAATTTATCACTGGAATAATGGGAAAATACCAAGACTAACTCCTCCATAAGATAAAAATATACCACATTTGGCCTAGTTCTGCAAACATATAGGTGAGTATCTTTGTGTGTGGGAATGACCCCACTCAAGGCACTGGCATAAAAGTTATGTCTGAAGAATTAAGCCCAACTATAAGCACTTGGAGAATCAGAAGCACATTGGGCAGTACCTGCATACCAACAGAGCAATGGCTAACATATTTTGTTATGTTGCAAAACAAACCACCTACTCAGTAGCTTTAAAGACACTGCTAAACCAGGGGGAATACAACTGCAACTTTTCGTATACGGGGGGGATCAGTACAGAAYAGGTCGATGCACACTTGGATTTACTGGGGTGGGCAATGGAGTTGGGCCATGGACCACTCTGTCCAGCTCTAAACTTCTGGCTCTGTCACTAACGTGGCAATTGAACATCTACCGTTTCTCTGGGAGAAAAGCAGACCTGGTATGCCTCAATCMGTTCTTAACAGATACTTAAAAACAAATCAGCACTTTGTACATTTTCACAGTGCCTAAAAAAATGCAGCCCTAAATTCCTCCATACCTCTAACTGTTGTTATACGCATTATGTTCTAATAATTATATATAAGTCATATAGTAAATACAAAACAATACTTACTGGCCAGTGGGCACACAATTTTTTAGKTTTTTTGTTTCTTTGGCTTGTTTGTTATTGTTTGACGTTTTATTTTAAAAATTTGTATTAAGATGATAATAAACACTTGCAGAAATGAGTTTTGATAATACAGATGGTTAAAGATGCCAGCTTTCAGAACAGCAATGAAACAAGAAAAAAGGAATGGTAAATCCAGAGAAAAAAACATTCACTTTGGAAGCAAARGCAGTCAGTGTTAATGGCTTTAAATTCTTTTCCTTATACAATTAATAWCCCAGTGACATGGATCTTTTCAGGCTATTACTGAAGAGCTGTGTGTTTGATACCATTGTTGTCACTTTAACAAATTGTTGTATGAAATAGCCCTTCAGAGCTTTTGTTGATTGATAACTGAGTTAAAGAAACTTCCCTTTGTGGAAAAAAAGAGTAAGGTGGAGGGATGCAAGTGACTTCTAACTGCAGATCAAAAAAGGGGCACTCCATCATTCTGTCTGCAACTTGTCAACATAAATTTCAGTAAGCGTTGTTTCAAAAAAAAAAAAAAAAGAAAAAGGACTGAGTGCCATTTTAAAAATCAATAATTCAAATAAGTTCCCACAGTTTACACAGCAGGCTTAAGTTTTGCATAAATTAACAGAGATAACTATTTTCAAACTCTAGATAGTATTGACTGATCTTCTCCAATTGCCGTGCATCATTTCTACTTTAAAGATTCCCCTAATGTGAAAACCATGATAGCTACTTTTTTTTTTTTTATGCTTTGCTTTTTCTCTCCCTTCTAATACTAGACTCAGCTGTTGCTTCACAGACCTATAGTAAGGCAAAGATTTATATGCTTACAGAAAGTTCAGCTATACAAACCTGTTCTGAAGAGCAGAACATATAAATGCTGACCTRCATAGATCACCAGGTGCTATGCCTMTGTCATATTTACTGGGTAAAACAAGGTTACGCCAGACTGCAGTTTGGAGATGACTCCTTAAAGCAATGTCTGTAGGTAAAGGAAGACGTGATATAACAGATGCAGTAAGCATTATGCTTCTCCTTATGAATCAATACTTTAAAAAAGCCATGTGCTGGTTGAGTGGCACCTCTTCCCTGGCAGAAGTTGTAATCTAGAGTTTCAGCAGTTAAGGTCATAAGTATAACAGAAAATGAATTGCTTATGCTATGTTTTGAGGTTRTGAACCTGATATATATGAGGCCCACAACCCGAAATAAGTGTGAATACGAGATAGAATAACAATACTGATTACATGTTCATTAAAAGACCTGTAGTAATTTTTACAAATATTGAAGTGCCCTGGCTAAAACCAAATAGGTGAAACCATCATATGTACCTTCAGATTACTGCATGTACCACATACCACAGTTACGTGGTGTGTATTATTGTATGTGGTATGATTATTGTATGTACCGTACGTACCACAGTTATTGCGGAGCAGTGTCAATCAGCACTGACAATCTGCTACCCTCTGCACGTAACAGCTATGTATGCATATGTCTTTCAAACCCTCTAGGAGGGAAMGGACAGTTCACCTGAAGCAAGATTAAGTCAATACAGAAGGTTTCACTTCTGAAATAATGTTAGAATTTGGTGCCTGATACAGCATGCTTTGATATTCTTGGCTTTAATTTAGAACACATTTCCAGATGCTAAAATTATTTAATTTCCAGAAGGCAAACAATATCCCAGTCTGAGTAAGAGCCTTTGAAAAATGTTGTTAATGTCTCTAAAGACAGAGAGCAAGCTGTAAATATATGCATTACCCAGCATTTATGTAGCATGAGAATTCAYTTTCAGTCCTTCTTATTGGGTAGGTCATCCTTGACAGCAGGAAAGGAAAGCAAGCAAGAAAGGAGACTTGAGAAAAAGCTCATTTAAATCACCTCAGCGTATAACGTTAGACAGTATAAAAGACATATTCAAGATTTCTCTTGCCTTGGACAAAGCTATTACCAAAGAATACTCCTGGATCTGTGTATTTCTGCCCACTAACACTTCACAATTCATTAATTATGAGACATATAAAGTTGAAAAAAAGAACTGTGTTTATAACAGATATCACCTATGGCTAAAGCACAAAAGCTGTCTGTCTGAAAGATTGGAAGGAAGTTTTAGAGTGAACACATAGGATGCATTTTTTAATCTGTGTGATGAAATTTAAAAACTGCATTGCAGGCAGGCCAATAGGTCTGTGTGTTTAAGGTTGCTTGACACTTCCCATTACAAGGACCTGTTTTCAGACACTCATACCTTTGACAAATGTTAACTGTTTGGACTGAAACATCTCATGACAGATGTCTACCTCAGAATTAATTCTGTGAGGAAATTTTGTCAAGGAAAGTTTAAAGTTTTTCAGAATAAGGCAAGGAAAAAATACTGTGTTTTATTCCTAGTGAAAACAGATATTTTTTTTTAACTCTTAAGAAGGAACACATCCATCTTGCAGATTTACTCCAAGTTTGTTGGAAGGTCCTGTCTATTTATCAGTGTTTTGCCATCATCCACATAAAAGTGGTTATGGTGCCCTTTCAAAGTCACAGTTTGGGATGGACTTGCAAAAAAGCAACCACCAAAAACATCCACGTAGAGCTTGCTCCCACTGAGGTTTGCTGTTGRCTAAGAAATAATGTCCTGAAATTTTAGTCCTAGATTGATTTCAAGTGGAACAGGACAGGGAAAGTATCTTTCCTGCCTAGTCCTGACACTATACAGCGATCCAGAAGGATAGTGGAAAAAGTAAAGGCTAAAAAAAAGCACGGAAAATTGGGCTTGCTTTAATTCTGGTATTTCTTAATATTTGGAGGTTGTCTTTGTACTGTTAACAGTTTTCTTTAAATACAGTTATATGAATATGTTGTACAGTATCTATCTGTCCTTCCTTCCATCCATCCATCCATCCATCCATCCATCCATCCACCCATCCATGTACATAAAATATCTTCTGTTTCTAGCCAGTTTCTAGCCTATTTCCATTTACTTGTGCTGCAATATAGCATCAGTTTGATATTAATGAAATCTTTTCTTCTTCTACCAAGCCCAAATAGTGTGTATATTAGGGGAAGGATGACTTCTCTGCAGGGTTTTCCCAATTCCTTTTGCCGAGACAACAACACCGGGAAGGCAGTGGATGGGGTCAGATCAGATGGATGCAGATGCACTGGGGCTCACATTGAAATGGACCCTGTACCACTCACCAGGCCAAGTGATGCAACACAATGAAAAGCATTTCAATTGTCATGTCTTGCTCCTGCAATTGCTCCTCSATCTGCTTCTGCAGTGGTGGTGTGACATGGCAAACACACCTGTGACCMCAGCCTCCCCTTCACGGCCCTCTGMAAGTCMGAGTAAAAAAAGGCATCTTAAGTCAGTCAACCATGTCTTCAGATCACAACAGACTTCTGTGCAAAAAAAGATTTTGGGAACTTATTTTCACATTTGGTGATTTTGATAGGAGGTTGGCCAAACATCAGTGAAAAATACCACAGGTAGAATTGATCCCATCTTACAGTGGAAGGATAGGTTCATTCATCTTCCAAGAGCGCTTCAAGCCCTATTTCATGCAATTTTCAGGTCCAGTGATTCTCTTGAATGGTATTCACATTGAACTTATATGCTTCTTGGTGCCGTAGGACCACGGTTTTCAAGAACGGTAAGACTCCTTGCATGGAGTCAGGTCAAAATTAAGACACTTACAGATGTCTGCAGCTAAGCTATTTACCTCAGCTCTCATTATAACTAAGAGTGCCCTGGAGATGGATCCAGATGACTAAATATAAGTGCCTAGCACCATTTTAGATATCCGAAAGTATTCAGTGACTTGTTTTGCAGTCCAGTGGATGTACAGGTGTCACTTTGATATTGCAATTTTGAAAGTGCAGTTTTAACTGTTTTAATTCTGCTGTGGTAATATGGTAATAGTCAATCTAACCCATTCAGGAGAGGACTTTATCCTCATGCTTTTAACTCACAAATATTTTGTTCTCAAGGGGAAATCCTTTGCTCAGGAAAGAAATTATATGCTTACTTTGTGGCCATAAATTCTGTGGTTATGTTTATGGAGGATTTCTCTTGGGAAGTTTTTCTTTGTAGGGCTAAAGGGCTTTGAAATCTTTCTGTTTCACTTTTCTATTACTTTCACCTTTCTATTAAACAGTATTAATGGAATGATTCCTTTGTTCCTTTATTTTTTTTTCTGTAAAACAGGACAAGAAACTTCCTGTTCCCTTCTTTCTAAAATGTAAATAGCCTGAAATAAATAAGAAGCACAGTGTCATTGCAGATTGGCCTTTTCAAGTTTAAATGTCCCAATTAAAACCTAGTGCTTGCTTCAAAACATCTGGTGAGTTTACRAGAATTCATATATTCTACAGATATGACAATTCATATGTACGTATTTTATTGCACTGTTCTGGTGAAATACAATGTAGACAGAAATATGGTCCCTTTGGCTCAGCATGCTTGACAAAAGAGAAAAATAGGGCCACAAAATTTTGAACAGGTTTGGAAATTTATCTGATTTGTGGGAGGWAGTCCTAAGAGGAAGACATATGTCCTGTGAGGTGATTTAGATTCAAATTTTTAAAGACATATAGATATTGGTCTGCTTTGTAGGGTAAGTGAAGCTGAATGCTAATTCCTSGTGTCTAAACTACCATAAGCATTTTCACCTGGAGGCATGAAAAGAGATCACTTGGTGGTCAGAGCTGGTGTTAAGGGGTGGGACATGTGGACTGGTGCCTCCCCAGGATCTGGACAGCAGTGAACTTGGTTCCCTGCCTGCTATTCTGGCTTCCCAGTTAAAGGTGGGTCCTACTCCTTTTTCCTCCAGGCACGTTCAAGTAGTGGGGCTGTAGCCTTTGATGAACTTAAAGTTGTTGGTGTTGCGCAAGTACCCAGGCTGAGCTTTTCAGGGCAYAGAAGTGAGAAAATTCCTAAACTGTTAGTCCTTCCCAGAGCCTGCCAGGTCCTCAGCTCAGTGCTGCAGGAAACAACTCTGAGAGTACATGGTAGGAGGACATCAGGATCACCACCAAACCGTGCATGTGGCCTCTCAGCAGCCTGGGTCTGGGGAGGCTGGGGCAGCCCTCTGTGCTTGGGTGGGCACAGTCTGTTCACATTTTGTGATGGACACCTAAACATTTCCGTGCATTTCACCCCAGGCTACTAACTCCTCAGAGAGGAGATTTTCTGGGCACAATTAAGCTCTTAAGATTAGGTACTCGGGAACTTTTAGACTGAAGAGAGATTCTGTGAATTTTAGGCAATCCTCAAACAGTCACTGAAGTCTGGGCAGTCTTGGTTGTGGGATCCAAGTGCCTCAGGTGTGGCTACTAACTTCAGTCTTAGTCCCATTTCACATGGTCTGGAGCCTGTTCTCTGTTACTGCCTTTCTCTATGTCTGTAAACAAGTAAATTCACTTTCCTGGGTCTCTTTCTCCCCAGCCCTTTTCGCTCCCTTACAATAACTCTTTCGAGACAGAGTCAGCCTGTCACTATATCTTATACATGCTCTTGCGAGATGTGGAAAAGAAGGTAAGGGGGTCATGTGGTGCTACAGGAACACTGGTGTAACAAGGCAATCCCAATCCCACACGGCTGTACAGATATCTCTGAATTACCATGTTTAATGCAAAATGCATCAGTATTAGGATTTGATAGAAAATTGACTGTTAYAGTGCACTTGGGAAACCACAGAACGCTTTGGGATTCTTGTAGTCAATCTCTGCAGCCTCATAAGTATCCATTTGCTCTAAATTTCATGGAAAATGTGCTGCATACCCAAAAATAAAAATATTTTTTTCTGCACTTAATTCTGCCATGATTCAAGGCTCTAAAATGTAATGCATTATAATTAGCCATTCCCACATCCCCAAAATGTAAACCAGATTTCCTTCTTTAAAAAAATATTATTGCATTATTTTTCCAATAGACCTAAAGAACTTAGAAAGAATGATAAATTAGTAAAAATGCTCCTATGGGTACATTTATATCCCTACCCAGCTTATAAATAGATTGCATTATAAAATACCAAACAAACCCCAAAGTACGTTTTACTAAGTAAAATAAAATATTCGGACTTATARCAGCTTAAGAAGCAACAAATGAACCAGCCGAAAAATAAAAATAAAAAGCTCTACAATTAATGAATGGCAAGGTAGAAGCAAGCTATTATTTGTATGAATCTTGTTTAAAAATCAGCATACTGTTAGCAAACTATACAACATTTTTCTACAGTGTACTACTTCCCAATTTTAATTTTTTTTTTTGATGAATGGGGGAATTGCTGATATTTCCTGAAGCACTTTGATCAGGAATTGTTATACTGAGACATCCAGCTGACTTACTAGCTTGAAAACCAGAATGCAGAAAAGGAGAGAGAAAGCAAAAAGAAATCAATGGGTGCTAAATAACCCCAGCTGAAAAGAAAGCACATGTCACAGATGTATTTAAGCACGGCATGTCCAGGAGTAGTAAGAATTAGCATAACTCTGCTGCCATGGAAATCAGCAAGAGTTTAATCATAGAGTTCAATGGGTGATGACTCAGAAAAATGCTGAGTGCTTTTGAAAAATCTCACTCCGATAATTTGACTTTTCCTTTTTTCTATGACTTGCTAGTGTTAAGAGAAGGTGAAAAGAATAAAAAGACTCCGCTCCATTTTGTCACATCCAGCAAAGTGATAAATCTAGTTGTGCAGTGATCTAGATGTATCATTAGAAAGTCGGAATTTGCTGACTGAAACCACCAAATATTTGAGGTGTTACGGATATGAGCTGTATGAATCACCGGCATTTTTGATTCGGTGAGTGAACTGTTTTGACACTTCTGAAATACACTGTCATTTCTATTTCATTCAAGATGACAYGGATACATCAGCCCTAAATCGTAAATCGTTTAGGCTGTCCCAAAGCTGCACTTTCGATGCATAAATGACTTGTCCCTCCCAAAATCTCCACATTTGCAGCTTGTACGAAGAACTGGAAGAACCAGGCTGCTCCGTAGCTCGTGTTAGCCAAACGGAAGCCAAATGGCACACCACTGCTTTTGCCTTTTGATCAACCCTGACTGACAGAGATGGCAAAGCTGACAGTGAATGCTGACAGAATAAGTCAGCACGTGGCATCTTTTAAACTGAGTGTATGAGGGAAGGAGTGAACCGAACAGAGAGAACAGAATCTGTTTTTCACAGTCTTTCTACTATGATGCTGCAWCTTGTCAAAACCATAAAAAAACCCTCAGATTTTTTCTGCTGCCTGAAAAAGAAGTATCAAAATCTTTAATGAAAAAATTATTATAATATTATTACATTCCATAAAACAATTTCAAGCAAATGCAAAAGAAAACCAATTTTTTTGTAAAACACATTGATTTAAAATATGAAAGGAATATGTGAAGACAGGGGGAAGAAACATGGCTTGTCTTCAATTACTGAAACAACTTTGAATTGTGTAGCCAATAAACCAGAATAAAACAGAGGAGATGTGTTTAGATAAYGTAAGACAAGACTGATCCATATACTCAGGCAGCAGACCAAGAAAAAGTGATACTGACATTAAGATTTTCTATTTGAGGTAGCATTTCTGTCTCTAATGCTTTTCTATTGTTTATTTCTGTTCATAAATTAAGAGATTTAATTCAGGAAACTTGTGTATATTTTGTGAAGTAGGTAAATAAAATTAATAACTTGTTACACACTCTTACAGGAAAAAAGTCTGACATTTAGATTGGGAATGCAATCTCTGTCATCCCATTTGTGCATTTCAGCACCAAAGAAAATTGCTTCTTTCAGTCTCTCTCATTTCTTTTCATCTCCAAAAACTTGGACCCTGTATAGTCCTTTCCACAAAGGTTTCTTTTTCTTGTTTTGTTAAGTTTCTCTGCCCTGCAATACATTTTTTGTTCTAGTGGAAAGAGAACATTAGTGATTTTGACCTTCCACTTAACTTTCATAAATGTAGAAGGCATCAGATATAATCTGCTATACCAACTTCTGAACTATAYGTATTGTAGAGCTAACTAAGTAGTCTTCCAGAAAGGACGTGAAGTCAGCATCCTTCAAACCTTGGACAGAGTAGCTATTACAGGGTAAGTAAGTACTCTCACCTTGCTTTCAAAGTCCCYGGTATCTTGTTCTGCCTTGTGTGTCTCAGATAAGAAAATGACAAGACTTCACATTTTGAGATGTTTGTTCAACATCTTAAAAAGAAGAGGAAAAAAMCTCTTTGATTTTAGCTAGTAGATGCAGAATTTCCCTTCTCCTTTTTTGCAAAGAAAAAAGTCACTGTCAACTTTTACTTTAGAGGTTTGTTTGTAACAAAACCTTGCGTAACCTGGCATCTCTTTCTTTTCTATTTTTAGCGACAGTTTAAAAAGAAGTACCTAGAAGCAGATTTCCATTCTTTTTCCTTAGGGTACATCAAACTCAGCAGGTGGCAATATAAACTTCACCAGATGACACAATGATTCTCACCTGTGCCACTTGGAAGAACAATTTTTGAAGGGAAAAATGGAGTTAACTTATAAAAATACCCTTTTCTGATACCTGAGCAGAGAAGAGAACATCCAGAAAACTAAAGTCTGCATTTGCACAAATACTTTAATTTATACTGCATTTATTCCATACATCTATCTTAGAAACATAATTGTGCTAGTTTCCCACTGTAGTCAGTGGATGAAAGAATGTTTCATCAGATGGTCTTTTGTGTTCAGAACTTGTGCTTCTCTTCATCTATTGATATGAAGATCTGGTGACAAGGTCTCCAGGAGGCACATCCAGTTGAACAGCTAAAAGTCTAGAGTGATTCTTCATCTATTACTACTTCCTCTTCCACCTTTGCTGACAACCACATATTTCATTTCATCTGACATCTGAGATGGGCTAGGCAAAGGTTTGTGTGACCTTTGTATTGATTACTGCTGTCATCAAGCAACTTTTGACTGTTATTGAAAGCTTTCTGGTCTGCTCCTCACTTTGTCCTCATGTTATTCTCATTCTAAATGCCCATTATTCTCTTCCCAGCTTTTTTTTTCTTCTCTTATTCTCTATACCAGAGTATGGTATCCTCATCCAACATACTCTCTATCCTTCTCTTCGCATTCTCTCTTCTTCCACTTCTCACATCCTCACTGCACTTAGAACATGTGTTGCAATTACATATTAAATAAACACAAGTAATAGCTAAAAACTGAAATTAACTGAAATTAAAGAAATACATTTGAATTCGCAACATCAGTGCCCTGTAGCTTATGATTTGAAATCCCTGCCCCTGCCAGTTTTGCTTGCATGATAGCTCTTTCCTGCATGTAGTTTGTCCATGCAGTCTATGAAATAATTCAGGCATGGAGAATCTCTTGTTACATATTTGTGCAATTGAGGCTTGAAGCCTGGCTGCTGTCGACTGTCACATTTACAATAATCCTTACAACATTTTGTTCCAGCGAGAGGGACCCCAGGTTTCTAGGACACTTGCAAAGAAGTCAGCACATGTTAGGTGGGGTGGTAACAGCTCCTATATACACTCTTATCTGATGGCAGTAATTTAGTGTAATCTCTTTTTGTAATAATCTAAGCTAAGTCCAATGTCAGATTTGGTGGAGGTAACAAGTATTCAGGCAAACTGTTGTAATTTCATTCTCTGCAAGTCCTCTGAAAACATGGTCCAGTTTGCTTTTGCTCTTTTGCTAAAACTACTACCAGGTAAGGAATTTAATAGTCAATAGTCTAGGGAATTTAGAAGCTTGAGTTTAATTACTGAACAGGCATTTCTTGAGTGACCTTGGATAAATCACAAATAAATTGACCCATGGTTCTGTTTTTTATTGCTAGACCTGCTGTGGGGGTAAACTCTATGAATAGTTATGAAATACTAGGATTCTGTAACAAGGAAGACTGCATGAATACTCCAAAGAGAAATGAAGTTGCAGAACATGATGTTTTCATTTGTATGGTGTCAATTTTGTATTACCTCAAAATATTCCCTACACTGGGGAGGGAATCCTGGTGATCCACATCATATCACCCCGTGCAAAATAAATTCCCAGTTAAAGGGTATCAAGTCCTACCTCATTTTTCATGCAACATCACTTTTGCGTAAACATTTAGGAATATAACTTTAATATCACTTTAATGGAAGGCAAATAATGTGCCCTTTCTATTCAATGGAAGATTAACCCTGAAAAAAATAATTTACCGCCCATTGTTTTTGCCTTTTAAGTTAATGGAGCTTTTCAATTAATGACAATAAAGTAGGCTTTTACACAGTGTATTAATTTTATGCAGGCAATGTCCTCACCTTTTTGTCCAGTCCAGTGTCATAATATTCTTCTGATTCTCTTCTAACTCAGGGATGTTATTAGAAAGAACTGACAGTTCCGCTGTTGCTCATCTGTTGTAACTACAGGCAGCCACAGAACATCGTCACAAAATGCCTGATGGGTTTGCAAGTGCTTTCTGGAACAGAAAAAAAMCAGTGCAGTGCAAATTGCAAATCTGTCTGTGTATTTCCCAAGTGACTTTGCACTTACAATACCTTTAGTAGATACAGTAGATTTACTAAAGACAAAAGGACTTCAGCAGACATTGGTTGTTTCCACTGTCCCTGTGGCTCTGACTTTAGCCTATTTCTAGCTCAGTGCATCATGATCTCCCCAGCAGTCTTATTTCATGCACCAGAGGTGTAGAGCAAAAGAGACCACACCGCCAAGAAAAGATGCATCTCTTCCCACTAATTCCTGACATGAAATGATGCAAAGGAAGGAGATTCGGTTCCCCYGTTCTGTTCCACCCACCACCGTTGAGGCAGTCTCTTCCCCTGCCTTTGACTTTCAAGTCACGCCATAAAAGAAGATCTTTGCACAATACCATGAACCCATTTCTGTGTTTTGAGTACAGATGGCTCCCAAWGGGAATGTCAGCCAGTGAGTCCTCCTGTTGAAGAAATATTTAATTCTGTAATCCAGCATAGTCATGAGCATATGGTATTGAATGGATCTGACACATATTGACTGTAGGGTCTGGTGTACTCCTAATGCACTTTACTGCTGTGTCTCACAGCTTGTCAGACCAGAAAGCTTACTGAGGTGCACCAACCCTTCTCCTTGTCTATGTGCCTAGGTTTTCTTGCAAAGGAGTAGGTGAAAAGGGTATGATATCTACTGAAGAATCACCCTGACATTATGTCAGGACCTAATCAAATTGTATTTCCTATCTCAGGAACTGCTGGAAGCATTGTGGATAGCAACTACTCTGSAATGAAGACACAAACGTTGCACAGTAGCCCCACTCCATTCTTTACTATCTCTTTGTTCCTGAAAAGAATGTAAGTGGGAATAAAATAAATAAATAAAAAACCCTTCCTGTTCCTGAAGCTGYGTACTGCTAGTCTATTTTAATTAGGGAGCTTCCACGTCCTGATTTAGCTGCAYTGTATTGTTTCCTGCCAGTTCACTTGTCTCAGAATGCCAGTAAATTGTCATGTAGCAACCACCTCTATGCATGTCAGCACAAGGGCTGAGGTTCATCTGAACCTGAGCCAGAAGAAATTTGGAAGTTTATTTTAAGCTGCTCATCTCCATAGTCATTGAGAAGGGATTCACTTACAGAAGATGACTCATTCCAGCTGTCTTAGGCATTCATTTTTGGGCATGTTGGASTGCCTTGTGGACATCTCTAACTTCCATTATCCACAGAGGGCCTCTATTTAAATAGCACTGCCTAGATCCCCATAGGAGATACGATACTCATCTCTTGTGGAGACATAGGACAGACAAATCAAGCCCCTAGCTCACATGGAGGAATCTACGAGCAGGTTTAATTTTGAGYTGAATCTCACCCTCATGTCTTAATTATTAGGGGACTGAAGGTAAGTGAGCAATGTCTAGGTCACCTTTACAGGAATTTATAGTTATTACCCTACTTTATKTTGGGACACGCTACAAGTCAGGACCTGGTGATACCAGAAACAAGATCATTTGCCCACAGTTCTAACACATCCTGCCTCATGTGTACAGTCYCCAGGAAGAGTAAAGTCTATATTGTAGAGGATAGAAATTATTTGCAAGCAAATTTCAGATCCTACTGTATTGGGAGTACGTGGTAGGGTTTTGGTAATGGGGGGGTCCAAGGGAGGCCTCTGTGAGAAGAGGCCAGCGGTTACCCTGTGCCAGACACCACAGCCAGCTCTGCAATGGACCCACTGCAGGTCAAAGCTGAGCCCATCAGTGAAATTTGTGGTGCCTCTATGAAAACATATTTAAATAAGGGCAGAAAATGCTGGTAAGAGGGGGAGGGAATGAGAGAGAAACAACAGGGGGAACACCAAGGTCAGAGGAGTAGGAGATACTTCATGGTGGGGCAGATAYCCYTGAAGGGACTGCAGCCYGTGGAGGACCCATGACAGAGCAGATACCCCTGAAGGAACTGTAGCCCTTGGAGGAYCCACAGCAGAGCAGAGTAAGAGTGAGAAGGAAGGAGCTGCAGAGAGAAACTGTTATGTCCTGAAGGCAGTCCCCACATGCTGCTTGTTGCCTCGCTGAAGGGACAGAGAGTAACCTGCAGCGATGACAAGGGGAGAGGAGAGGTGTCTGGCGTGAAGTTAAGCCTGGGAAAGGAGGAGGGGTGTGTTTTCCTTAAGTGTTTTAGTGTTTGTTTCTTTTTTTTTTTTTGTTTCCCAATTCCCAATTCAGTAATTACATATTTATATTAATTGGCAATAAATTAATTTTCTCAAGTTGAGTCTGTTTTGCCCGCGACAGTAATAGGCAAGTCACCTCTCTGGCTTTATCTTGACCCACAAGTTTTCTCACTCTCATTCTTCGTATGTCCTCCCTGCTCCTGCTGGGGCAGGGGAGTGAGTGAGCGGCTGGATGGGCACTTGGCTGCCAGCTGGGGCCAAGCCACCACACCTATGCACTCTGCTTTTAGTGCAAAACACATTGACGGTTGGACTCGATGATCTTAAAGGTCTTTTCCAACCTTAATGATTCTATGATTCTATGATTCTATGAGAAACTAGCGATATATATTGCGTGTCTAGTCATAATACTTTCCACAATTTACGAACAACGTAGCAAAGGCTTGATTAAATTGTCCACATATAGGGGTCAAATGTCATCTGAGAAGCCATAAGGTATCTGAGACATCTGCAGAGGTTTCAGGATATGGTAGAACACTTTAGGCCCTTTGGCATGGYAGTTGAAGGACCAACAAGATACCCTAGGACATTTCAAATGCCTTTAGATGCTTTTCAATGTGCACCTGAATTGACTATATGCAGGAGGCTTAGAATCAGACAGGGGCTAATTCAGAGTAGCAACACTGACTCCCATGGGACTGTACGAAAATATGCTAAGGATTTGTCTATTTTTTAAAAAAAACACATTATTGGGCAGTTAAGCGTTTGAATGTTTAATAAGCAAAGGTATCAAACCTAACGGCAAATTAATAAAACCAAAATCTAACTCAAACCTGAAAGGCTTTACACTGATACAGTTGCCATAGCAACTTTGCTGTTGACAAGCAAATACTTAAAAAAATTCCTGTGAATTCAAACCACTGTTTGATGCTGCTGAGAGGTACACAATGAAATGATTCCATTAAATTTCCCCTGGAGGAAACACTCAAGTGCTCGGATGCATCTCAATTATGAGCATACAATCCACAACCAGGTACATTACTGACCTTTCCCGTATCAGGGGAGATTAAGGCATGTGTCCATCCATGACTACTTTCAAAGAATTCTGTTAAAAAAAAAAGTGTGAGCTGGGAGCATTAACTCCCGCAATGTATTAGGGCTATAATCACTTTATCTTACAGTGGCCAAATATACAACATGAATCCCTGCCGTAGCAAATCAGATAGCTCCACTCCATGATCTGTTAAAAGAATTTGTTTTCTACCAGGTTTTCTTGTACATCAACAAGCTCAGAGATTCTTTTCTCTTTTCCTTCCTTTAGATGTAAAAGTTTTCTGCAAAAATCAATTTTGCGTATTGAATGAATGATGTGGTGGCACTTCTGCAGACACGATATCAGAAATCTATGATAGTGTTCTTCAAAAATGGCTCTCTTTCGTGTCACTTGTCTGTGAGGCATAGTGATTAGCCTGCAGCAAGTCCAGRGTTTCTGGCTCACAGAGCCTTTCCTTTCAGCGCTACAGAAGATACAGTAGTTTSTTTTAATTTTTCTTTCCTCTAAGGAAAAATAATTCATGACACTTCTACAATAAAACTATAGATAATGTCTTCCTGACCTTTTTCTGGGAAAACATCTAGTGTGTGCAGTCTTAAAAAAACTACTCAGACTTATTTAGAATAACACAGAAATAACATTATGGCTCTTGAACATGTGACATGGTCCTTCCCTTGTTCATATACATAAAAGATCTGGAAATTGAGGACTCGGTACATGAAAGCACATGTAAGATAAAATATATCCTCTCATATTGATGTACTCACAATTCTCATTAAAGATTCAGAGTAGTACAACACTGTCAAGACAGGATATAGTAGTACACAACTTTTACATTTAAATTAGTATAGGTCAAATAATTTATACTAAAGTCATATTGATAATTCCAATAGAACGACCACCTCAAGTATTTCAGCCTGCGGGACAGAAATACTCAGTCAATGTTGGTACGAGTTGGCCTGTTACCAGAACACTCCTGGGATCTAGGTAGGTGTCTTGAAAGTACATGAGCAATGCAMCTTCCTCTGGACATGATCCTTCATTTGAAAGAATTTTGCAGTTTCCTGAGCAAATAAGGATATTATTGAAGACAAGGACTGTAAAATCAGCTTCAAGTAGTTCCAGGACAGCCCTTGCAAAGTGCTTTCTTTTGAAAGACATTGGGCTTTATGTCACACATATAGTCTGGCTTCAGTCATCACTAGTATAATATTTTGAATTTTAACAAAAATACTTTTCCTATCTTCTTTAGGTTCTGCRCATGTCCTAGACTAGCAATTAAGTCAGCATGGTTCAAACTTTAAGATCTGTTCAACCAGCTTTTGAACAAACAAAATTTTCAACTTACTGAACACTTCTCGTGTTACATGGAAGCACAWCTGTTCTCACCACAGACAGCAAGATTTAGAATAAAATACCTACGCATCCTTTTTATGCAGGAATTTGATCATTGATAGATGTTCAGGATCTCTATCAAAGTCTTTTGTTATCCTAGGCCTATTTGTCCTGATTTCTGTTCTGATCTCATTTTCTCAGAGTARCTAGTATGAACACTTGTCTCTTAAAATACTCGGACACACAGACAAAATATTCAATATATAAAAGGACATTTCTAATAGCCATATAACACAGCTAGCAGAAGTTAAAATGCTGAAAATATGATCAGGATTAGAACCAGGTTCAAAGTCATGCAGCTGGCTGCTTTGAACCTCTTCCACTCTCTATATATCATCTGGTATAAACTGGAAAATCTTGTGCTGAAGCTAAGAAAGTTACACTGATTTATACTATCTAAGCATTATGGAGYAATGGACTGTTTAGGGAATTTTATCTACAGCGCTTGGTTGTCAAATAAACAGCTGAAACTTCACTTACTTAAATAAAGTCTTCCTTGATTTATGCTGGTGCAGTGACAGTAGAATTTCATTCATGTTACGCTCCATGTTGCACGCAGTGGCATTTGCTAGGTTATAGAATGGCAGCTACATTTAAAGAGGAGAAAACTTTCATTGCATTTAATGACATTGYCCCTAGAAAAAAGCCACTTTATTTTTTTATAAGAAAACAGTAATGAGTTACTCATTTGTGTGATGCTTTCTGTTCTGCAAAGCTCTCTGTTACACACCACTTTGTGCCAGTTTGGGACTTGAAGCCTGTGATCATCTCTGTATTTCTTTCTAGCTAAACTCAGAGCAATTGCACACTAGTTAGCTGAGGTGAGTCATTATTTTGTCAAATATAATCATATGAAGAGATGGTGTGTAATATGGCTATGGTCCTCATAGAGACTAACCARGGACCTGACCTGTGGGTCATAAGTTTTCTGGGTTATCTACCATTAGTAGAGGAGATGTAGCAAATGTAATTTATGAAAAGTTTCATTTCTTAGTTATTTCTTCTCTAGAAGCTAAATATGCCTATAGTGCTGGACATAGGCTGTTGAAAACAGCAAATTGTAAACCTAACTGTTATGGCACATTTGGCAGAAGAAAAATTATGATTGGATWGATATAGTGGCTGTACAGATTTCCTTTAACTTAAAGTCACAACATTACAAAGAGAGATCAGGACAAAAAGGGAAATATCCTGTGGGCAATCCTGAGAAGAAAGACTGAAATCTAGCTGGAAAACCAGAGAAGACAGGTAATAAAAAGCAAGAGAGAAGAAAGAAAAATCAGTTTTAGAATTAAAATTTAATTGGTTTTAATTTATGATTTAGGCTAACAGTATCATCTTTCCATTACAGTACTGGCTAGGATGCTCTATCAAATATAAGAAAAGCATTGATAAGGCCTTATAAAGGCAGGAGGGAGGACTGTGTTAAACTATTTCTAGACATATAAAAATCCTTTCTCTATTTCAGCTAGTTGTCTGGGTTCTTCCACACACCCCCTGGAAAAGTGGCAAGTGTCTCCACAGTGGAACTTACCTTATTTAAGCCAAGTGTCTGCAGCTGGTGGCATGAGTCACCCTCTGAGGTGACTGCCTCTCTCCAGGAGCTATAAAAGAAACCTAGAAAATGAGCTTATCATAAAGCCAGCTGTCCATRTAGGTCAGATGAGAGGAGATTAATTGTATCCAGAAGTCAATGGCTCTAGTTACGGATGAAGGTAGCAGGTGTGTGGCCATATTCTGTAATCCTGAGGGTCAAGAGATACAGTCACCATCCYAAGGGAAGAGGTGAAAGGGCAAATTGCTCTGGATATGGGAAGAACAGCGCAGCAATACATCTAATACACAAATGTCTCAGTTTGCCTAGCTATGTAAGATTTAGTTTGCTCACACATGACCAGCAAGTATTTATTATCTTGTCTTTCAAATAAATAAATAAAAAGCTGCTAGGTCAGCTTTTTGTTCTGTATAACAGGAATTTTTGTGATTCATTAGTGCTCATTAAGCTGGATTCTTCCTCTGAGTATTGTAACTGAGAATCATGCGGCAATACAGCAAATATACAGAGGCAACATTAACTTACCTCCTCCCACACTATACAAACTTTAAGACACATTCCTTTAGTCAGTTAAAATGCACATTAATTGGAGAAGGTTCCAGCTGATTCTGCAAGGGCCCCAGCACCTTTGAACTCCAGAAACCAGTATGTGGAGCAGCTGCATTTACTAAGTTTAATGCCAGTTAAAAACCAAGGTAGGCATTCAAGTTCAGTTGTAGGAAGTAAAGAATTCAAGTTGTAGACCAACATACTCCAGAGGTACCAGAAGGAAAGGTTACTAGACCTACCTGCTTGTCTTCACATATCTGCTGACAGCCAGTTCTGGTCATGGACCTCTAATCACATGGATAAATCAACCAGTKTGGCAGAGACAAATGATTCGAACTGTTTAACCTAATCCCACTGCATTKGCTTAATACTATCTGGAGACTAACTCATACAAACAGAGTGATAAGCTGAATCATCCCAGAAAGAGTTCAACATTCATTAACGGGTAGGGGGAATTATCCTTTTCAGTGTCACTGCTGGATTTGAAATGCTAAGTTTATACACTGCCTTTGCCTTCGCAGAAAAGGAGGTAGAGCTCTAACAGTACCTCTGCTACAGTGTGGACACAGTAAGCACTGTAAAAGTGCTTGCAACTATGCTTATATGAAAGGAGATATGATCTATATTGATACAAGAAACACATAACATTGGCAAAAATGTGTGTAGAAGTCTTTAAACTTAGGTTAATATTTCAATACAAACAAAAGCAACTGTTTTTTCCCTGTAACGGACAGAAGGCAAAAAGAGATAAAAATAAGGTAAAGGAACATTCACAGAAAAGAAAGAAAAAATGAAATATKAGAGGAAAAATAATACTAATTGATGATTTAAAATAATGCCAAAAACTGGACTTTATTCCCTCTCAGGAAGAGCGGCATCTCCAGTTCTCTTTAGAAGAAATCTAGATTCCCTTCTATGTGTTCTGCCAAAACCAATCTAGGCYTTAGTCAAGCACAAAGTCAAGCATGAAGTGCTAGATTAAAACTCATAGGAGCTGGGTGAGATTACAGGGAAGGAAAATCAACTTTTTGAGCTATTGGTCTTTTTGGCCCTATAACTTATAAAGTTTTAGGGGKTTATGGTTTGAAGCAAACTAATGTAGAAGATTGCATCATGACAGCTGGCACAGCGTGAGCTAAGCAGTGACAAGGAACCATACCCTAGCCTCAAAAATTGGCAGTAACTTGAATAACACCCTTTTTAACTACCACTGAAGCTGCAATCCTGCCAGATCCTCAGTACTTTACAAGTGCTGCTTGATGCACTTTCAGCTACAGTGGCTTATTAAGAGCCATCAAAATGACTACCCAGTTATTACAGTGTTAATGTGTTTTTAATAATAATTATTTATTGCACCTGTAATTTTGAGTCAATTACATACCAGACTGCCCATGTCAAATAATGTAATTTCCTCCAGTGCTGAAAACCTCCAGAGGAGGTGCACTTATAATAGCCTATCGTATGCAAAGCATATGGTATGTCTTAATAGGGCTTAATTAAATGCTTGTTTAAATCAAAATGTTGCAAAAATATTTATTCTATTTTTATGTATAATTAAAGTACATTTGTAAAATTATGTTAATTGCTAGACACAGGGGGAAAAAGAACCCCCCCTCCAAATCCATTAAATAAGCCTAAGAACACTGTGCATTTACCTTACTTAATGTTAATGAGATAATATTTGCAAAGTATTTTGAAGCCTTGAAGGGCTAAATTTTCTTTCAGTCATTATTGCTATTCCAATTGCTTTTTAAAAAAATGTTTATTCATTTAATTTTATTTCATTTTAAAAGGCACCATTTTTCACACATCTGGTAGATGTGGTGTCAGGTGCAGGAATTAAGAGCTCTACAGGATCTTATTTTCCCAAGACATCATGGCCCAAGACCATGAGGAAAGAGTCCTCAAGGACTAGAGACACGAATGGCAGAAGCATTGCTYGCTGCTATTGCAGTCAGTTCACAGACAAATTGTTGCTGATATCCAACTGTTGCCRTTGGATCTTTAGCAAAAGTCTCCCTAAAATCTCTCTAAATAAAGGAATAAGGTGATAGCTTCCACAGGGGTCACTGTATGCATCTAAATTATGTTTCTGCTGAGCCCACCCTTTGCAGGAGCCTGTCCCTGTTAATCCCATAGACTAAAGAAGGAATATACCGCTCAGCAGTGTGAATTCTCCTGTGAYTGGATATATAACGGGACCTGTACTATACCCATAGCATTGTGTTTTGCTTGAGATTTTTAAAAGCACTGGAAGATATGGAGTCCTTTGACTTTAAAGTGAACTAACTAATATTAATTAACCTCCRTGTAAGACAGAACAAATCAGACTTCATATGGGGTTGTAGTCACAGTGTCTGACTCCTGCTGAACTCCATTGCTTTTATTCAGGTTGCTCACACCAGGAAGGTTACTCGAGCTTGACCCTGCTTGCAGAAAATCAATGAAAAGTCAGTCTCGGGGGTTAATAAGACCAAGAGTAAAGCTTGCATTTGAGGTTAAGATGTCTCAAGAAAGATATTTCATTCTGGAGTTGTTTTACTTTTGGAYTGAGTTTTGTCCAGCAAACACAGTWAAAGGTTTCCRTTAAACAAAATGCAATTGAAAAATGTATATATAAATTATCTTTGTTCCAAATKATGAAGTCAGATACTTGGGAAGAATAGATAGTGGAGTTGACTCCGGATGAGGTTTAGCTTCACAGACTCTTTGTTTCTTTTCCCATCTGCTGCACTGTTTGAGAATATAAGGGAAAAAATTGGGGGAAAAAGCCCCCAACTTTTTTGTTTTCATCAGAGGCTTAAATTTTTCCATTTCACTGATTTTATTGAGTACTAGGATTTGGTATTCCGTCTTTGTCCTTATCTTCTGTCCTCCCCCCGGGATTACTTCTCTCCTTCCATGTTACTGGACTTTTCTTCCTTTATCTCCCAGTTCTCTCGTGCTCCCACTTTATGCTGTTTCTGTTTCCAGTAATGGGCAATTAGGCTATATAGTCTCCTTCACGGCCATATCTACTGACTGGCCATACCAAACCTCCTCTCCTTGGCTGTGCAGCACCAAGCTATATCAATCCTGCAAACGCTCCTGAGCTTCCAAGAGCAAAGACAAYCTTGTTTGGTCTCCCTGGGAACTGATGCACACAGCAGGTCTCAAGAATGAGAAACCCACCCAAACAATCACACAATTCACCTGCTTCAAGCAAGAGATGGAGGAAGGCTAAGTCATATGCAGAGTGACTTGCTGAAGGACTCTGCCTCAAAAAGCAGTTTAAAATATGGAACAGTGCAGTTACTCCAGATTTTGTGGAACACTGCAGTGAAAAAAGGGAGGAGGGTAGTTTTCTGTCCCTAAATAACCTTTCCATTCTGCTCCCATACTTCTTAAAGCCTCCTACAGGACTTAGAGTTGTTGTGAGGACCATATGTCCTTGCTCTGTCACTTCACCTACCCTCTTCTAGCTTTTGTTGCTCCCTGCCAGGCTATGGCCCAAAGGGGCTCTCAGGAGTGGAGCAGGGAGGAGAGCAGACAGATATCAGCAGGAGCTCCATTCTTTCTCCATCTGCTCACCCTGCYGACACTCTGTATGGGACAAACATCATGCTGGGTCACCATGTCTATATACTGTGTATATAGACCACAGAAGACACAGCTGCTGTCCATTACCTCCTCGTAGCAACGAGACTCTCAGTCAGAGGTCCCACAGAATGCCTATGTTCCACGAGACTGCAAGGTCAGAAATGGGGAAAGAGTTACTGCAAAACATTTTCCTTTTCTGTGTCCTCCACACTGTGCTTCAGAGCACACTTGCTGTCCGTGAATGCCCTTCCTTTAAATGTTAGGTACAATTAAATCAGTCTGTACGGCAGTGTACAGAATTTCAATGTGCTGAATTCAAAAGGCTAAAATCCCTTATTTTGTCAGGAGAATGTCAACTTTATGATTTGAGGAGAGCAAGGGAGAGGAGAGACAATATCCTCCTTTTTTTCCCCCCCCCTGTAAAACATGTTGCACTGTAGAAAGATTTTTAATGTGTTTTTACATATCTCTGACAGCACCACATGTCTGTTTTGGCCAGTCAATACAACGTAAATCTGCTTTGGATTTCTATCTCCCTTTAACAGTGCTCTCTCTGCACCAGGGCTGGAATGCCACACCAGATGTAATGGTTTGCTGTCTTTTCAGATTGCCCCCAAAAGGATGGATGATTTCATCAATGGGTGGACATTTACTRTCTACTTTTAGGCCAGGAGGTTGGTGCAGTGTGGGGTCACATTCTGTACTTATCTTGCTTAGCTAGAAGTACAGCAGTATTTTCTTTGACTTGAACAAATGACTGACCTATAACTCATAACAAGGTAGCTGCTGTACTGTTTTGCCTCGAAGTTTCCATCCATAAATGAGAATGGTTTTGAATTTGATGTGCTTTTATTGATGTGCAATATGAAACAAATGCATAAACTGTATACAGGTATCATTAATTCACCCTGGAAYTGCAGGTAACTAGAGTGGGTGCAACAACTCTTTAAAACCTGTTTTAATGTTATAAGATAATGCAAATATATATGCATATGTATGTGTCACTGAACTATCCACTTTTATGTATCCAAATGGATATGCAGTACAGCTTGCTTTTATTTCTTCTCATTTCTGGAATGGTTACTTCTAGCCTCTCAGAAGGCAATCCATACTCAGGAAGATCTGTTAAGAGAACATGTCAGTTATACAGTCCCTACACCACATAATCAACAGAAAACAAGAGAAAGAGGTAAAGGCACAAGAAAAGTGATTAAAAATCTGAAGTTGGAGAGATCACTGCGTAAGGCAATCAAATCAAATAAGAAAATTCAGTTTAATCAAGACACATTTATTRAAGTACCCAGTCAAAAATAAACCCTTCAGCTGACAGGAAAGAACACAGGTCTGTGGGGGCTAGGAAAGCTGCGAGACACACATTAATTATTGAAATCAATGAGCCTGACATCCAGCTCTAAAAAAGAGACAAAAAAGTGCCATCCATTCTGAATACAGCCAGGATTATTTAATCCTACTAAGTTCCCACTGTGAAACTGTATTCTGTATTCAGTAACTCCACGGACATCTGAGGGCTGGGGTAGGTTATAGGATTAAGAAAGTTTCTGWACTTGGGTGTAGAGGAATAACATGACACCTACTGAAAATGTGTCCACTGTGTTTTGAGAAATCAAATATCTAATGGCAAAAAAGAGAAGGAAATGATCTTTCAGTGCTACTCTGGCCAGTGAGATATGCTATGTGTGCTCCTCTGTGGGTGAGATGTGGCAATTGTTTATCTACCTTTTCACTCAGCAGAGGCCCATGATCTGACAATTTTCCAGTCCTTCATCTTAAGTATTATCCCGTTCCTTTTTTTTGATTTTTCTGATGAGAATAAGGAGGATGTGGGGGCGAAAAGTCTTAAAAAGAATCAAAATTTCTTAATCTATGTATGACTAAGATGGTGGGCTTTACACTGTATTCAATCTTTGGTTTGGATTTGGATCCAGAGAGCATTTGCAGTTTCTCAGCTTGGGACCTCTTCATCTGCTGTCATGATTTAACCTGCTCTCAGCTAGTGCTGCCACCCCTGATGGTGATGTGCACTCAGCAGCAGGTTCGGGTACGATGACTGCACCAATTACTGTCCCCAGCTACCCACACCAGCTGCCCTCACCCCGCCAAAAGCCCACAGTCTTTTTCAGCTGAGACAGATAGACATAAAATACATCCTTACCCACACAAGCCTGCACATCAGTGCACACTAAACTCGGTGCTGATTGRCGTTAAGACGACAGTCTGCAAACCGTTCAGGCACTGTTCCACCACCTTTTCAGCTGTTCCTGATTGTCAACTCACCCCAGGGTACCAACTTCTTGTACACAGGCGAGACAGACAACTGGATTTARCTTCAGCATCTMCACCTTATCCGTTTGTGATGTGTGTGTGAGGACACGTAAAACGGCTGCAGTTCCCTGGGCATYACCCACTCAGAAGGACAGTGGAGGACAAAATGCTTTGGTTATGTCTCCTCATGCATACACATCTCGTATCTGGCTACAAGTCTCAGCACAACTGCTGTATTTACTCTCATGTTTCATTATATCTTCTTTTCCCTGTAACACATGCATCCATAATGCCCAGTTCTTTGCATCTTTTGTCCAGGGTTGTAAATGGGCTMTCTACTCCAAAGGGGTTTGGGTTGGTTCATGCTGCAAAATGAATGGTGAGGAAGCATCATGACACAAAGAGGGCAGTAAACAACSTGTTCCACCCTTCAGACAGTGTGAACACAAGCCATCCTAGACTTGCAAGTGCAAGGCTCACAATGAGTACCTATTATAAAGCYTCTGCAGACCTAGAGGGTTGGTTAAAAGAAATAACTTGGGGGATCTCCGTGTTCCCTGCAGGAAMTACTGGAATTGCTTAGAGATGTGCCAAGAGCTCTAGGCTACGAAAAACTAATAGTAATTCTCCTTTAGCTTAGGCCCAGGAAGTTCCTAAATATTATGGCCTGCAGCAAAATAAGGGGTGTGCAACAACTTGTCAGTTGTGGATTTGTTATACTATGTTGTTATAAATAGGCCCWATCTTCAGTTACTGCTCAGATTAAGCTATATGTTCCATTTCCTGTGTTTGATGTTTACTTCTAGCTTGATACCTAATTAAATATTGTCAAAATAAAACCATTACTGATGCCATGTGTTAATGTAAGTGCTGTGTTTAGTCTGTTCACTAATTGGTGGGTTTAGATTAAGATGCAGACCGCACACTGAGAAAAAAAAGCCTGGAGAACCCTCAGGGTAAGAATTGCAATACAGCAATTCTTTACCCCAGGTTAGTACTTTTTCTAAGTGTGATTCAGAAACAGACACTTTTCCACTACTTGCATTTCAATGGGCTTGTACCTCACTCTGTGAGATGATAATGCCATTCTGGGTAAGCTGCAAATCTTAGCCAGGGGAAGCCAGTTACTTCAAAATGTCTCTGGATGTTTATGTATTCATGGCAAAGGATAATGTTTGGGGCTACTTAGGACATTGTCAACGCTTCATTAAAACTATGCTTCCTCATTAGCTGGCATTTTCCTTGCACTTAACTCCCATAGTACATATATTGCACCAGTAATAACAATCATGTATTTTAATATTTTGGTATTCATTAATAGTCCTTTCCTCCTTCTACATGAAGCTACTTCATCTCTAAGACTATCAGAGTTGTCTAAAGCCATTAAAATAGCAGATTCTGCCAGGGAATTGAAAAAGCTATGAGTATATTTTCTTGAAACTCCTGTTTCATAATATTTTCTTTCACTTTAGCCATCTAAATGTGCCTGTCATATATGCTCCTTTCCTTAGCCAGTCTGAGACTTCCTAGACAGAGCCTTGTTTCACAGAAGGAACTACAAGATTAGATTGGAAGTCTAACTTTTTGATGACAGTCAAATCTTTTTGATAAGCATACCTTTAATGGCAGTCACAACATGAACATACACTYGAATTCTAATTTTTTTTCTGCTCCCCCCTGAACTTTCTTGTCATCAGAATCTGAGTATTCAAAGAAATGTTCTAGAGATTTTAGGACATCTACTCATGTCTTCACTGTAGCTTTTGAATCACAGGTAATGGAAGGAAAGATGAAATAATTATACAGATAGAAAAGAACACATTGCCTGACAGCAGCTTTGACTTACAATTCATAAATTTACCTACAATTTTTTACCAAACTTTTCATAGAATCATAGAATCATAGAATGGTTTGCGTTGGAAGGCACCTTCAAAATCACCTTGTCCAACCCCCCTGCCGTGAGCAAGGAYGTCTTCAACTAGATCAGGTTGCTCAGARCCCCGTCCAACCTGACCTTGAATGTTCCCAGGGATGGGGCATCTACCACCTCTCTGGGCAACCTGTGCCAGKGTTTCACCACCTTCATMGTAAAACATTTCTTCCTTATAKCTAGTCTGAATCTACCCTCTTTTARTTTAAAACCATTACCCCTGTGTATCRCTACAGGCCCTACTAAAAAGTCTGTCCCCATCTTTCTTATAAGCCCCCTTTAAGTAYTSAAAGGCCGCAATAAGGTCTCCCTGAAGCCTTCTCTTCTCCAGGCTGAACAACCCCAACTCTCTCAGCCTTTCCTCATAGCAGAGGTGTTCCATCCCTCTGATCATTTTTGTGGCCTCCTCTGGACCCCCTCCAACAGGTCTTTCTTGTACTGAGATACTATATGACAGGAAAAAGTCCTATGGCAATGAGATACCCCGTGTTCATTTTTTCTATAACATCATAAGCTTCATTTACCTAGCACTGTCTWTGAAGCAGATCTGGAGTAAAAAGGTCATACTTGGTSTTCTCTGYTACKRATGTCCCTARRCAGTCTTGCTACCTGTCCCACAACCCTCATGACAGGGGAAGGAAGATGGGCTGTTTGAAGAAAGAGACAACCGCATGGAAAAAATGCTGTTTTGCAAGAAGTACCAAATGTACTTCAGGGCTGAGATCCTTACCACATGTTTAGGTATTTTCACTGCATTGCAACTAGTCARCCTGAGCTCCCTTTGCCTTCAGTGTGAGAAGGAAGCATTTCTAAARTGTGATTTATCTGCCCCGTTTTAGATGTCTGTTTTAGCACAAGATGAATTGCACTGTCAAAGTGTCTCCTCCTCCTCTCCATTGACTATTAAGGGAGTCCAGGACAACAAGGTACAGTGCAGTTATCTACAAAAGGAATTTGGTCAGATTAATCCCATTTCTGGTATCTGGCTTTCAAGTCAYCAACATACTCTTCAAACTGACATCATCAGTGCCATGAAGCAAAAAATTGGGCCTAAGGCTAACACAAATGATGGATATTGTGTCTCGATATTCTGAAATAAATCAAGAGAATTGTRCTTACTACTGAAGACCTAGTTATTTAGCTGGAGTATATGAGAAGCAYACTGTTGCTTTCCATGTCATGTGCTTAGTAATAGTTGTAAAACAGGGAGCAAAGCAACATAAACATGGTGAAAAAGAAATTCACATGGATACACAAACACCCAAACACACAATTATCTCTTTACCAAGCTAAAAGATGACTCAGTTCCTCTTCTTTTTTTTCCCTCATTTAAAGCTCAGAAGAAGAAAATAAAAGCCAGAAGAAAGAGTTGGAGATGTAAATGCTATCCTGTCTTGCACTATAAGAACAGTCACCATACGAACTACCAGATAAAACTGATCATGAAATGTGGGTTCTATCTATAATGGACTTTCTATTGACATCAGCTTTTCCATTTGTAAAATAAGGATGATGATACCCACCACAAGTCATAGGAAAGTTGGGAGTTTTTATCAGAAAGTGACAACACRTCAATATGGAAACATCYGWGGAATTGCTGTAATTTCAGTGGTCAGATATGAGAGTAGAAGGAATGAAAAACTATCACTTAAATTGCTATGCAWCCTAGCTAAATTAAAACTACAGACCAGTATGGCATAACTWGTCATACTAGCAAACATTACTRTTTTGATAGGAAGACATATGCTTAAACTCAGTCTGGRCCTTAATAGCCACAAAAGTAGGTTATCATGAACTGCAGAGTAACAGAATCTATATAATTTTAGTGGGGTGAAAGAGCCACACATCTGTCAAAAACTGCCTCCTTGAMTTTCTCCAGTGTAAGAGGATTCCTTATAGWTATTGAAGAATGACTTCACTCCCTCTTGCAGACTATGGCAGTGAGTGTGCTTGAGACATGRCTGGGAAGGAATGTGACTTTGCAGGCAAGATACTTTGAACTTTGACTTGTAGTTTAGGACCGAAAAAATACCACTGGTCATACTAACTATAGCAACTCACGGTGAGAGTGCTGGAAGTTTATTAGAAATGTGAAAAAAAATRTATTCATTTTGTCATGGGGGAGATTATGGAAGTAAAGGCATTTTAATTTCCTACTAAGTGGCGAGCAACCTAGAAATCTGCTAGTCACCTTGACTACCAAGCAAAAAGTGGATAAACTGTAGGACCTGATGGCTTGTGATTGTTTAAATGGACTGTGACCCAAGCAAGATCCACACAACAACTGAGGTCTACAATGCAGTRGTAGGTTTAGGCATAGCTGAGCTAGCTGGAACAGAGCTATGTCGTGACTGATAACTGAACACAAGAACTTCRGTACCATTCACAATCCTACACGCATACCCCAGCAGCTATACTGAACTGAAGTTTGTGTCTCAAGTTCTCTACAGTATCACTATTCCTACCACCTAGATTACAGTTAGCTCAGCTATGCCTATTGCAGTTACTTCCTAAGTAGCAGCATAAATATACCTAAAGTTAGTAGAGGGGGCTTATTTATGGCAAAGCATACTAGCAGAACAAAGAAGCAGCCCTGTCTGTATGCCCACCTATCTTCTAAATAACAATCTCTGAAGGCTTACTTCYAGCATTTTCAAATTCAGCAAGAAAAACTGACCTGTCTGATTAGCCTCATGTGGAGGTAAAGCTCTGTATGAGAAATACCCTCCAAATAACAAGCTTTGAGGCCTTTGATTAGCAAAAGGGTCATTGACGGTTTAATGCCCAATTCCCAGATGCCACATTAATGAGTATAAACTCATTCAAAAGATTTGTGATAAGTAATTAGGCTACTGTACAACTGCTTCAGCATATTCCCCATCACTCCAAGGGCAAGTAAGAAAGAAGGACTGATTTCCTGTGTGAGCAATAATGAGAGAGAAAGGAGATGTCATTATTGTTTTCTGCCTGGGTGTGTTGGTGGGCTGGTTCCTTCCCCCACCATACCTGCCATGTTGTTTGTTAAAGCCTAGTGCCCTGTAAATGAGAATAAACCCTTACGAATGACTGTTACAGAGGATTTYGGGGCCATTGTGCCTTGTTAGTTGTGTACCACACAGGGAAACTGAATATGAGTCGCAGGAAGCCAGGAAAGCTCTGTGTCACCCATGTCTGTAGAGCAAGGACATCTRGGTCATAGAGTGAATCCAACAGGCATGGGCACTCCCTAAGGAATTAAATCAGTCAGTGGAACAGCACGTTTAGCCAAAGGAAGCAACACAGTACCTCTATTTCTCCAGCTACTATATGTTCTGAGGAAGCACCAGGTACTCTTCTCTTCTTTGTCTGTCCCATTCCAGCCCTTGGACAGTGGTATATTGTATAATATGAGTTTGCATTAGTGTACTAACTACGAATCCTAGCTAGGGTCCCCCACTTGGTAAATGCTGTACCCTCTCAAAGTGGGATTCTTCTTCTCTTTTTAGCTATTAAATGGGTGAGTGTACAGACTGTGTTTGTCTCCTAGGGTGTCTCTGTAGTCACTCGAGGATAGCAATTAATCCTGTCCTACAAGTCAAAGTGAGACATGACAAACCGTCCTTGGAAAAAGCCTTCTCTCACTATTGCTTAGAAAGGGAATCCCYGTGACAAACATTTAAATAGCTAGAAGGAAGGAAGATGAACAAAGGTAAGACTTTGAACTATAAAGGAAGAAAGAAAAAGAGGCAGATAGAGAGGACTTGGCTTGACTCAGGCCCTAAAGATGAACAGCCAAAAGTGATGGTTAGAGTTCAGGTCTACCAATTCCCATCAAGATTGCTTTCTARTGGAACTCWTYGCACAAAGCCTACATGGTAAACCAGTGGAAMTCATCGCACAAAGCCTACATGGTAAACCAGTATAACTCACTAAAATTTCTTCCCTGTTGACATCCATCCTCCTGTTTCTTTCACATTTTCTTATTTTTCCATTTTATTTTATTTAGAAACCACAGACTTTTCTGACTCTTTCCCCCCACCCCTGCAAAAAAATACAGGAACTAAAGAATGAAGTGAGAGAGTAGCAAAATCCACATACCTTACACTTTCCTGTCTTCCTGTTTTACATCAAAAGTGTTTTAGCAAATAAGGAATGAATTCAAAGTTCAGCTTAATTCAGCCAACAATTTTGATTTTGAAAGGTTATTTGAAAACTAAGCCATTTAAATTGTTCAARGTTGTGTCTTCATAGATATTTTCCTTCAGGAGCAAGTTTTCAACAATATCACTTTTTCCCAGTCATTTTAGGTGAAAAAAAGCCAAGAAACTCTACTATTTCCACATATAAAATACCAGTATAACATAAATTGCATCCTTCCTTGGCCCAAGGTGGATCAAAACAGGCAATGGTTTCCTAGAATCCCAGACTGCATGAATGTGGGTTTTCCTTCATAAAAACAATCATCTGCTCAGCCAGTACTTTCTAAAGACAGTGAAGAACTGTGTGGATTTTCTTTTTGAAAGAAAAAGTKCTCGGAGAGACCTCAGAACAAGAGCTGAATGCCAGCTGTATGTCACGTTGGCTTCCACCCTAAGATGCCAGGACTGTTAAAATCTTTGAGAAAGAGTCCTAAATTGTGGCCTTGGTGCTACTGATACGTGTACTCACACATTGCCCTCTGAGGGGCMCTGGGCTTCGTGAAGCCACTGTCTCATCTGATACAGCTTTCTATTGTTCTGGTCAGATTGTTCTGGTCCACTGCTTTCTTTCAATACTCAACTTAGAGTTGGTCAGGGCAGTTGAGGGTGTTCCTTTCCATCCCAGCATGACTCCACACATTTGGCCTCGAAAGACCGGAAGGTGTGATAGGAAAAAAGACACCGAGTAGTGTGTGTATTGTATTGAAATACAATACTCATCGTATTTCAACCCTCAGTTTCAGGTCAAGAAAAGTGAGTTTGTAAATTGAATCACTTTCCTTTTGCCTCTGCTACTGATGAAAGACAATGAAAATGTGCCGAGGCATTAAGTTACCTGGAATATCTGGCATAAATTTACTGAGTTGTCTTCACCTGCTTTGGTGATATCTATGTAGAATAACTATCCAGTCAAGTGAGATTTAAGCCTGATTTGCATTACGGTTGACTGGAAGCAGCTGCTGGTGAATTTGGGCAGTTGAACTTCAGCTGAAGTATTTACAGCTTGCAGAAAAATGGCTGACATTTGGAAGTGATGCGCAGTGTTTAAAGATCTCTGTTTTAATGTGTTCAAGAGATCCCTAGGTATAGATGCTTTCACGTTAAGATCCTGGGAGTTTTTAAGTGATTGGATTGGTTTAGTGACTGGAGTGAGTTCTTTTTGGTTAACATATGGGAATTTTTCAGCCTAATTGGTTTGCAGCTGTACATTGCTTTCATGCTGGAGAAAGATCTGATAAGGGCCCCAGGAGGCTATTTATTATACTTTCCCAAAAACTCTACCTATAAAGGAAGAAAAGTTCAGTGATTAAGGTGCTAGTGTGACACTGCGTTCCAAATTAATTTATTCTTTGAAAGGCTGAATGGATGATTCTCCAGTAAGTCACATAGTCTCCATGTGTGTCTATTCTCCTAATAGAAATGTGATCATGAAAGACATTATGCAATGTTTGGATACAACATGGAAATAAGGGTTGCATCAGTCCTAATTGAATCCACAAAATATGCCTCTGATAGTTTTTGGTCTCATTTTCTTCTCAGGCCATGCTCATTAAATTAACATGTCCATCAATGTAATTCTGACACTTTAAACTCCAGTGTTTGGAGTGGTTGATTCAGGGAATGCATTGGAATATCCTTGTTGTTGAGTAATCCATGGGACTTTTCAAGCAGTAGATATGTATTTCAATAACACACATATGTTTGCATATGTAATGCAAATATTACATAAATACTTTAATAAGTACTAGCACTATTGGAGACATGGTGAACATTCTTGAGGAAGGCAGTGTATATTACTTCTTCTACTGTCCCTCCTTCTCTCACTTGCTCTTCCCCTCTCTCCTACTCTGTTCTATGTAGGGGTTCTGACATACTATGTTTATGACCAAAGGTGTCAGAAATAATTCTCAGATCTAGTTACACATGCAGTTTTAGATGTATATTAGAAACAGGGTATGTGGTTTCTTCTTGATACCTTCACACTTACTGGTAATTGCTGCTTAAGGRTCTCTGGCCAGAGGTTACATTAGGACCACTGTAATATTTAACAGTTACTCAACTTTCATTCTTTTCAATAATCACTTCATGAACCTTGTCATATTGTTGGCCACTATGATTGGAAGTGAGAATGCTGTGAACATGAAATATGGGGGCAAGGAAAATAATTCTTTTTCTTTGCTTTTATAATAGGTCCCATATTTTTGAGATTTGAGAGTGAGTAGTTATTTCTTACTCACATTCTCAATTTCTTCCATAATTCGTAGAACTCAGCCACAGGTGATGCATTCTATGCTGGGTATTCTTATACTATTGAGTCTCCTGACACGTAAAGTCATTCTAAGACTCTGGTTGTCATTGTTGCCCACACTAGAGGATGTCCCAAATGCTAGAGGTACACATGCATTAAACAGTGAAAAAAAATGTGATAAAGAAATTCAAAGGGATATTACATACATAGAAATTAYGTCTTAGTTAGGAAGTCCCTGAGCTGAAAATGATTGCTGAATGGTAAAGTTCTAGAAGAAAATTACATTTTTTCATTTTCATATACTCTTTTGTAGATAGACACTATGGACAATCTTGGGAACARGATGCTGGCTTGATGGACCATAGATCTGATCCAGCCTGGCTATTCCTATGTTCCCTGTGGACGTTTTCTAACGTCTTAGCTCAGTATCTCTCTCTGCCTCTTCCTGTGCAATTTGTGGAATATTTTTCCCCTCTATGTGTTTTTGATTTTTTTTTTCCTCCTTTACATAGCAAAAACAATCAGAAGAATGGCAGGACAGTTGTGTCCCAAATAGCTTCATTTGCTGAATMAGACACTCAATTGTTTTGCTTGAAGAACAATATTTCTCTGCAGTATTTCAGGAAGCTTTTGAAATAGGGATACCATGAACACCGTAAAAGACAGAGAAAGTACTTAAAGATCTACCACTGTATTCTTATACAGTACCCTTTTTCCCAGGTTTATTCTTAATTTTTCAAATTATTGTTCTTGCTTTCCTCCAGCCTCTGTTTATCCACTATCTATCACTTACACTGTTTTCCTCTACCTTTGCTCTTCTTTGTCTACAAGTTTTTAACTTATTGATTGACGTTTTATTCTATTCACAGTTGAATCAAGAATTCCCACATCTTCTATATAAATAAGCARCAGAACAACACAGAACACAACACACTTTCTTTCTTTTGGAGTAAATATCAAAAAAAATTGATTGGTGTCAGTAGCAAAGAGCATCAGTGATAGAAAGAGCCTAGAGGATTTTGTACTTTCACAGATTCATTCCTTTTTTTTCATTTGTTCTGTTTTTTTTTTTCTCTTTCCTGACTGTTGGTGGTGTTCTGTTTCCACTTGAGGTGATGAAGGCTCCAAAGCCATTTGTTCCTGTCAGGCAGCTCTGTAACCATGTAGAGATGAGCATTCTAGACTGGAATCAGTCCCAGCCCAATATATGTARTAAATATGCTGGGATTTAGAAATAAACATTTGGAAAACAGAGGCACTTGCCCTGGTCAGTAGACATACTTTGGCAGGGGTGGCATGAACTTACTGGCTGGTCAAAGAASCTTCTTGAAAGCAGAATGTTTGAGAATTCATGTGGAAGAAATGACCTCAGAGTTCAAAATTGCTAAAGCATACACCTTCAAAACTAGTATGTACTGGCAATATCATTATAAAGTTGCCAGCTCTGTTTTCATTTAATGATAATAAAATAATAATTATGTATAATACAGGCTACTAGAGTGATCAGTTCTGCATACCTGACTATGAAGGAGGGTGCCGGTGCAACTACTTGGTTTTGCTGCAGTCTTTCATAAAATAAGAAGACACCTTTCTAAGCAATCCTGGGCAGTTCTATAATCTCTAAGGACGGAGATTCCACAGTCTCTCTAGGACCCTTTTGCAGTGTTTCACCATCGTCACAGTAAAAATACTTTTCCCTAAATCTCATCAGACTTTCCCATGTTGCAATTTGAGCACTTAGCAGTATGGATCCTGAACTTTACTGGAGCTGCTACCAAAAGTGTTGCAACAGYAAACCTTACGTGGGAATGTTGTTGCATTGTCCTAACCTCTGTGGTGCTGGTTTATAGCTACTCGTGCTACGCGTAATTCTTTCCTCTCCTGAAAAAGAGGTATGAATTGGGAGAAATAAGRTTTGCAGGTTCCATGAATTTATTATGTGTGTGACATCATTASTCTTGACCAGTATTCTGGGCAGCAGACTAATATTGTAAATGCAGCTGCTGTATAAAACTCACTGTCTGACTGTGAAAAAACATAAGTATATTYGTATTTAATATTCATTTCTGCCTCTGTTGCAGATAGAGATCCTGCACAATTGGGTGTTCATAGCAAAAACATTACACTAGGGAAAATCTTCAACATTAACAAGCAAGTAGTTCAGAAAGCATCTGACTGTCTTAGTATCTACCCTAGATTAGTGCCAATGAAAGCTTATTCCTTAGTTACTAGTTTTTGCTAAAGCTTCTCTCCTGTCAGCAGTAAAATAAGGTTATTTCAGAGGTGGCACAGAATTATTGTGTACTTCTCACCCTGTGAATTTTTTATACTATCACTTCCTCCAAAGATTTCCCTTATTTAAACCCGCAGAAACATTTTGATGGTCTGCTTTTACAGTGATCATAACAACAAGAGTTTTTATGGCATCCAAAATGATTTCCTTTCACTTAACTTAAGAAGTATGACAAATGAGCTACCTCAGCTTCCCTTCTCTTCTGTTGTACTAACAAAGAAGGGAACAATCACTGAAATTATGCAAAGTGAGGTAACCTCACAACCCACTTGTGAAAGCAGAGTTAGAAGAGTGGTCACTCCAAATGGAAGCTCATCCATACCTCCGAAAGAAAAAGCCTTTAAACTGAGCCTTGCAATCCTGGCTCCTTTCAACACAGAGAAATAGCTGGAGGCTAGAATGCTCTGAACATGCCGATTGGCTTTTTTACCTGAAATCCATGATAAGGCTGTCTCTCACATGCGTTTACTTTCCAGACTTCTTCCCTCTCATATTCCTGTGCTGGTTCAAGAGCTTTCATGGGGCATCCCAACCTCTACACACTCTGCCTCTAGTTTTTTAGAAAAGTTGGAACAATGTAAAAATGGAAAAGAAGAGAGAAAAAGGTCTTTTTCAAATGTATGATGAATTGGAGCTAATGTACRGGCTGGGAGTATTTTCAGGTGGAATTCTGAAGTACACCAGGAGCCAAAGAAAAGGCTCTGAAGATAAGGCTCATATCATATGTTTGTGAGTCTTGCCACGTAAAGACCATTGTACCTAATGGAACTTTTGTTTGTCTCCGTTCAGATACCRTACCCACACTGCAAGAAACAAGTGTCTGTGTGACAACTGCCATCTTGGACAATTACAAGTACTGAGCAGATTAGAACTAAAACTATGCATTTCTATGAAAGGAGCTGAAAAATGTATATGTTACWTTGCAATCTGCAGCAAACCTCCTAAAGCTTCTCCTGAATGAACACAACAAAAAGATCAAGCAGATCTTTCTCTTTCCCCTGTGATCAAATCTAATGGAGCTCATTTAGGAAACAGCAGTGATGATCACTGTCAGCAAAGGATTCCTTCTGTGTACCTTCTAGTTTCTCTCATCACATTAGGCCACTTGCCATTTCATTGAAATGTTTACATTAGATTTCCTGATTTTTTATTCATCATTGTCACTTATAGAAGGCAACTTAAAAGTCCTCTAAAGGACTGCTGGATCTAGCAACAAATAAACACATACATGCTGGTTCAGAGCTGCTAATCAAGCATGAAGGAGCAACTACCTGTAAGAAGTCTCACTGTAGGCATAGCGTTTGGAGAGTGAGACTGACAGCAGCTTGTGCTGCAGACATAAACCTAAACTCTTTAGCTTGCAGATCCAAAATCAAAACATTGTTTAACCGAAAGTTAACTGAAAGTTAAGCAACTGAACTGCTCTACAGCCAACCATCTTGTAGTTGTAAGCAATGTCCAACCAACCACAYGCAATCCCTGTGATCTTGCAGGATCAACAACCTGTGAAATGACTTTGCACAGTAATGGTAGGTATCCCACATCATAGCTCTTCATGCAGGGCACAGTACACAATATTAAAGTTTTTCTGCTTTTAAGCTTCCTGCTGTTGTAATTTAAATAGTCCTGTTTGTTTAAAAGCAAGTGAAAAGTCTAATCTCCTTCCACTTGTTTCTGCACTTCTTCAATTTAGAGAGGTATCTGCTGTCCATGCAGAAATGCAATTATGGTGACCAACCTTTTTACAAAGCAATAGCACAGGGGCTTTAATGAGAGTAAGAACTTTTCTGATGAAGGGGCAGGAAGGGAATGAGACTTTTGCAACATATCATGCCTGTCTGGAGGAAAGCTGGAGTGGATGTTGAGTCATCCTTGTATTCTCTAATTAAAGTTTTTCAATTGCTGATGAAAGTTTCCCTCATGGATTTGTTTATCATCAGAGAGTGGAGCACACACTKTGCAGAGAAATAAGGAGCAGAAATTTGTTTTACTCAGCTTTAGATAAGATCCTGATRTCTACTCATCCATTTTCTCTTTTCTAATGGACAGAGAAACAGGCACTTCTAAGATTCAGATGTCTAAAATGCTAAATGTCCAAACTGCTTCCAAGAAGGGCCCATTTCTCTCCACTGATTAGAAAGGGAGTTCAGAGAGCAAGATCAGTTACAGATGTTTATCCTGRGACATCTACGCTAAGAGAGCAGAATCCCAATCCACTTTGTGAGGTCCATGAGAACACCTGGTTCATCAGCACACAAGGCAAAGTGAAGCGGATCAAATACTCTCCCTCTAATASGTGGGCTCTTTGTCTTAATTGCTTTCCCTATATCTTGTCCCATACACAGATGTTATAAAAATGCTCTTTTTCAAGGTTTGTTTCAAAACTTTTTTTCTAGTCAAAGGATTTTCATCATCCTCTRCAACTTCAGAAGCAACAGATTTTGTATTTAAGGGAGTTCCTTCTCCCAGTAACTTCTGCAATGAATGTAACATTGAGCTTCATTTTGTACAGCATATTGGTGCCAAAAGTCTAGTCTAGAACTTTCTTTTTAAACAATTTACGGTTCATTTGCATAAAAAAATGTTTGCATTATAAGTTAACAATGTTGGCAAGAAACACAGAGATATCATTAAACTTCCAAGATGAAGTTGGCTCATCAAGTTTAACTCCATTCCTTGTATGCACTGGGGAGTCTTTAAATGCAGCTGATGTCTTAAGGAAGGGAGGAGGAGGGAGTGAATCGAAGTGAATCATACCTTATCTGAACATTTTCCTAAGGTGTTTCATGTGTTTTCTGTTACATATCAGATTATGACCAAGTCCCAGGCACAGTAGGAGTAGAGAAGCATTCTGAAGCATTCTGAAGTCAGCGGGGTCAGGCTGTAGGGGTTTCAGAAACTTAGGAAGGTATTGAGAATTCCCTAGTAACTGCAATGCAGTCACATATCGAATAAGGATTAGCTCCAAAGTGTGGATGCTTCCCTTTGGTAATTACCATCTACAGCTCCAGCTTTTCTAGCATGGAGTTAACCTCTTCCCATTTTGTAGAAAAGTCAACGTCAGAGCTGGGCAGTTTAAAAGACACAACAAAACTCCAGCCTGGTTCGTAAGAACAAAAAACTCATCAGAAAGCGTTAAATACTCTAAAATATGAGGCAAATTACCAGGGTATTCCACATTCCTGTTGGTCCACCCTGAAACAATTTAATTCGGTTTTCAAATGCTTCCTGAGAAAAGTATAATGAGCTGTTGGGATATCTTACCTATTTCTGTTGCGTTATAAAAATAAAGTACCCAGAATTAACACTGCAGTACACTGGAATGATTATCATTTTTTAAATATATTAGACCTAGTTAGTCTTATGTCACCTTTATGTGCCTTCTTCTGAAGTTTCTGCCGTACTGTGGGCTTGGAAAACTTTAGAAGCATGGTCACTTTATGGAACCTGACATAAAACATGTCATGCTCGAGCTCCACACTTCTGCCATGCCTTGGTATTTTATGAACTCCAAAATGAAAGACTAAATACTGATGCACCAACACCCCCCCCTGTTTGAACTGCCCCGCCAACGGTTGCTCGCCGTTTGAACTGCCCAACCAACGGTTGCACCCGTTGCAGCTTAACTGTGAATCACATGTTKCGTTTTTGTTTTGACCCAGGAATCTTTCCTTGTTTCTGCCTTTGGTAACTTAGGGTCATGTCTTCTGGTGCTTGACATGCTTTTTTTTATAGACCAGCAGCGCACTGTATAGTGGGGGCACTGTATCCCCACCCTTGACTAAAAGACATCTGCACCCCTTTCCCATATTACAGACACAATAAATCAAGTACAATACAGGAGYAGAAGGCTAACAGTAAAGGGGCATCCATCTCTCTCAGTGTCATGGGGTTGATAGGAGGATAATGCTGATTATTGTGGGACGCTAAACTTCAATGACGAAGAGGTCCATGCAGCAGCAATGGCTGATTTGCAGCCAGTGCCAAGATGCCAASTGCCAGATGCCTCCCTGTTACCTGGAATCCTCAGTCAGTGCAGCCCAGATTGACTGGAAACGTTCAGAAAGCTGCCTTTGTCCTTATCAGCCACAGAGCAGTGGCCATGCTAGAGGCGTTTCTGATCAGGCCCCTTTCCAGACTCTGCAACCGAAATGAAAGGGAGACAAAATGATGTTGTCATCACTAAAAACATTAGGATGCCAGTTATGCTAAACAGATGAGTATGGTTTCAGTGAATAGATTTTTTGGTTTTGTTTTTTTTTTTTATTTTTTCAAAGGAAAATAAAAAGGYATAAAAATGGATCATGTCATGCTCACATAGGAAGCATGGTTTTACATTTGGAGCATAGGATCTGAAAACTGATCATTTCTTTGAATGCAATCACCATTAGAACTTGACCAAGCTTTTATTAAAAATACTGAAATCATTATACATACATTTACAGTAAAAAAACATAACTTCCTCTGAAATTTAAGTGTCTTTCATCCTCTTTTCCTGGCAGAAAGTCTTTAAAATAATAAGGAAAATAAGTATTGGAAATTGCTCAAATGAATTAAAGATAATAATAACTTTTTGGGGTGCTGAGGGATTGAAGGAGAAGAAGTGAATCAAAGCTGTTGATATATAATGATGTTAATGTGAAGACAAAAAATTCTAAAAGTATTAAAGAAGAAAAAGTTGTTATTTATATTATCATTATATTTATATGTCTATATGATTTGTTTATCAATCTATTATAYGTGTTTCTTTCATATTATCATTATTATTTACTACGTTTTTTTTAAAAATAGGAAGAGAGTACACATATTACGAAAAGTGAGACCTGTCCCCCCATGTTGGGTAATCAGACCCAAGGGCAGACCCCAAGTGTCAGGGCTTGTTCGTGGTGTTACTCTGTTCCCACTTACCTGTTCCCAGTTCTAAAGCTGGAGAGTTCCTAGGGCCATGCCTTGATACCTGTGTGTATGTATGTATAGATATATATATACTGGAGGGGTTGCACAGAAATCCCAGACAAAAATCGCTAGGAAACTGTCCTAAAAACTTCTGCCAAGTTGCTGAGAGGGCTTCTGTGYTCTAGGAATGCCTTAACCAAACTTGGATGTCCGGATTTAATAATCAATTCATATTGAATGATTTCAGATAACTTTGTCCTTGAATCTGGCAAGTCCCTCTGCCACCTTCAAGGCAAAACCATCAGAATGGAGGGTGGATCCATTACTCAGCTGCTACAGGTTATTGCTGAAAACATCRGCTAATAGGGAAATTGGTGTCCAGGCATCAGAAATGCAGTACAGATGGGTCAATGAGTATTTTTTCTGAAGTTAATAGAAAAATGGAATGGGAAGCATCAGAGAAATTAGCAGAGACTAGCTTTTCCAGTGAGAAATATTTCAGTTATGACACAAATAAATTGGTTTTGCCATGTATCCATAGCCAGTCTGTGTCAGAATTTGACGTGAGAATCTCAGATTCTCACTTGTGTACCATAACTAGACTATACACTTTACAATATTTGTTGTTTAAGAAGGTCTATGTCATGTTTAACATAAAAGCTAACTTTGCTAATCTGAATTGGGTTTTAATCCATATAAATAATTGATTTTCTGAGTGATTATTTGCATTTACCCACCTCCCATTTATCCCAGGCAATAGTCACTTGTAATACCGCTCACCTACTCTATCTTAATTTTTGCTTTTTGCCTCGTAAAGATATTCATACGAGTCATTGTAACAAAAATCAGCTACATTTACTGACACTTTTGTCTTCAAATCCATCACCCCCTGTTGTGATGTGTTAGCATTATTGACCAAGACYATTAGATTTATTATTCAGGGTAAAATTTGATGGCTATTAGTGTTCAGGTACAACGCACATAGCTTTTTAAATTGATTGATCTACTAGTGTTGCTATCGGAGTATAAAAGCAAAGTTGTGGCTTTTTAGAAGAAAATGAATGAGAGATTAGAAACAGGGTAAGCTGGAGGATCAGTAAAGGTCTTTAGAATATGTTGTAATCACAGCAAAAAAACCAGACTTGAAGCTGCTCGCTTCTTCCGCCTAGGTGTTCCCCAAGTCAAACCTGTATCTATGAAATTTGCAAATTATTAAACTTACAGGACACAGAAGTAGGAAAATGCACATCTAAGTTGCTGGAAATTGGCCTGATGATAATTTTATTTTTCTAGTATTTCCCTGCTGTATTAAACTTTCATATATTTAACTCTTTTAGTCCATGTATTTCTATGTTTCCCACTTGCTTGAGAGTTTTAGACTTCAAAGGAAATTAAATGAACAACTGGTTAACACAAAGTGAAGAAGACACTTCTGAGCCTCTTAGAAACAGTGGCTGAAGAATGAAGCTGGTATAGACATTCAGATGATATAATGTATAGGTTATAACTTTTGTCACTTCAGAGCGCTCTGCTGAACACATGGACCTTTTTATCAAAAAAGTTGCATTGCCTGATTTGTTTGCATTTTTCCTACGGATTGTTCCAACTCCTTTTCTCTTGCAGTCCGAATTTACTAACCAGAAGCTTGAAGAATTAGTAAACAGCTGCCACATTTCTCCTTTGAAAATGGATGTAATTATTGTACATCAGGCTACATGAGGTTCAAGTATGGTGTACAAGGTGGCATTCTAGTGAATGAGATTAAAAAGGCCTGCAGGGCTGGTCCTTCAAGTCTGTGGGTTCAGGCACAAAGTGGAAAGCAGTATTGCTAAGCAAAAGGGAAGTTGCAAGTAAGGTGGAAAAGCACGTTCTAGGTTTGAGAACATGAACGAAAGTGCTTAGTCTTTCAAATGGCAAGGGAAGTGCTGTGAAACCATTGACCATGAGGAAAAGCAAGCTGTGCTTGCAGTCTGTCATGCGGGAAGCAGTGCATTAATATTTCCAGGCTGGAAATATCTCTCCAGGTATAGGAGAATCCATATTACACTTCCACAGAGGACCAGGTGAAGCAATTAAAAGAAAGTGTTTTACCACTCGGTCTCCTAAGGGAATTAAACTTTGATGAGAATGTTACACCCACATGGCTATAAGACTGCCCACCCCAACCACTTAGTAGTTTCTGAACGTGTTAGCCAACTGAAAACAAATCTGAGTTAATGGTAGTAATTTCAAAGACATTGTATTTCTGAAACTTTTATAAAAATGGACGCCTGGGTTAGAGGAATGAGWTTTTATTAGCAACTCCACTGAAAGAAAGGGTATAATACAATACTACTCTTTGGGCACTGGAGAAGCCACGTCACAGAAACAACAGTTCTCCTTGAGAGAGCTTTGGATAGAAAGTTCACTTTCTGATACTTTTGAGAGTCCAGCCATGGAATTTTAGTCTTTAGGAAAAAAGGTTTTGTTAGTGGTGTTTCTCAGAACTGATTTTCCCCTTCAGCTCTTTTTCAGCATAAACTTCCTGCAGAGGTTACAGGTACGGGTCTGGGAACTGAATTGTATTTTTGAATATTTTCCCCTGGCTTTTATTTGGGAATTTATCTCATCTGTGGCTGAAAGCTTTGTGTGAGGCAGAGTCCCGCAGAGGCCTTCTGTTGAGGATTCCCTTATTCACTAACCATAGGGGTGAAGTAGAGCTGTCCTGAGTTTTTTGTGCATGCTGCAATTAATTTCTGACACTAATGAGAAAAAGACTAATGTACACTACATTAGTTTTCTCGCTGTGTCCCTTTCTGTATTGACTTGCAAATGATGTGAGTACAGACTTGGTAAAAAATGCTTTCAAACTAATCCAAACTCACAATTCATTATAATACTTCAGCTATAATACATTAGTCATATTAACTCAGCACAGCAAAGAACCAATAAAACTGTTATGTGAAAACAAGGGTTTAATTTCTATGCAGCTGGTAGTCAGATGTTGTTCTTCGTCTGGCGGAAACAAAGTGGAACTGACTGTTTCAAAGATTCGGCATTAGAACACAGAGTGTGGGATAGAAATCTGTGTAGAAGTCCTCATTTTAAGTCAATACTAATTCTCTTATCTCTGAGTCAAAAGCATTTTGATATTTTAATGTTGGAAACATTCATCTTGACAGCACAGATAGCTCATTCTTTCAGGCAAGCTTCTAAATAAGGTGCAGCATGTGATTGTAAGTGAAGAAGCGATGTGTGAAGGGTGCAATGTGTTCTGTGTATAAGGAAACAGAAACTTAGCCTGCCGTATTGCTAAAAAAGAGAAACGTTGCTCTGCATCTAGATTGAAAGGGGTAGAAATTATTTTTCTATTTAAAATAGTTCATATATGAAGACATTTTCGTAAGACTGGGGTTCAGGAAAGAGGATAATTGTAGAAATAATCATTCTTTCCACAGAAAAGGAGCCTCCAAAAGTTAGGTTTTTGGCTTAGATGACATTTTACTTTCTGGAAGTTTTAGGAGCCTTTGAAAAAATGTCAGCCTAAATACTGGTTTTCTTATATTGTTCTAGAAGAAGAGTATGTCAAAGATTCATAGCTGCTAGGATCTAGTTATTATTCCTTCCCAGTTATTTTGCCTGCAGTGGGATAAAATAAACAGTAGTATTAAGCATTTTGTCAAGAGCTAATGAAAAATCTATGCATTATCACAGAAATGGGGCTTCAGAGGCCATGTATTGGTGGAATAAATTTCACTTGAAAGAGTAAGAACAGGCTAGTGAGATAATAGTGTTTTCAGCTTGTGGTTAGAGAGAGAAGAAAGTCTTAAATCTCCAGGGTTTGTCTATTGCTGTACTTACTGACTCATCTTGGACAAATCACTTAAACTCCTTTTGTTAGGTTTACCAACTCCAAAATTGCTGTAGGTGCATTTTAATGACTTGTGAAGCATTTAATATTTTCTGAAGGGAAATGTTGCAAAAGTCTAAGCACACAGGATAAGTATAAGTAAATTGAAATGCTGTCTAAAATGATGTAATGCAGAGACACACAAAAGCTGTACTGGAGCAATTAACAGCATCTTTATTGGCATTGGAGAAGTTAATACTTCTCATAGAAAAGGTGAGCTGGTGCAAAGGATAGAGCATATGTTGAGACAGGAGCACGAAAGTCCTGAGTTCTGAAAATGCTAAACTTGCTGGAGCAAGGTATAGAGTTAGCAAACAAGCCCGCTCTGTAGGGGAAACAAAATAGCCATATTCTTGCAGTTGGGGGCATAAATCATTCTTGCTGCACCGGTTGCTACAGGGCAATGACACCACTATGCTATTTCCATACCTGAGATAGTCTTTCTGCATTTATATGTTGTCCTGAGAAGATTAAATACAGATTAATGTTAATATTCTATAGAAATATTTCACAAAACTAACAGGCTTCTTCAAAAACATCTTTCAGGAAAGTTAGGCTTATTTGCAGTTTTGCTAAGTTGTGTGTTGAGGAAAAAAGTTGATGGCCATTAGAATGCTGGCAGTATGTGAAAGATGAAGGAAATGGATGATAATGTGCCTTAGAATGAGGTTGGATAATAATTGCTAAAATAGATCAGAATTGCTCTGTGTGCAGGAACCCAAAAGTAAGAAAATCACGTTCACTGAGTGAAATACCTTCACTGAGCTCTGAAGGAAAGGTACAGTCAGGTTGTCCAAAGATCCACCAAGACTCCAGAAGCAACTCAGGCTCCCTCATGCTTTTTTTCCTTTTAGTCCAAGTTTACATAGCCTAAGTGTTGAGCCTCTCTCCTCTTCCACCCAAACAGATATTACAAAGTCCTGCTGAGAACCTGAGAGTGAAGAATTAACTAGAACTGGTCACCAATTTTGTAGTCCTAGGGAGAATTACATTTTAAGAGGTGGAATAGAGAAGACACAATATTGGAGAACTTTCAGGGTATTTGGAGTAGCTCAGCTTCCCTCTGCCTCCAGGTGTGTTTCCTTTTCTATTACAGAAACCTCCAGTAGAAACAGATGTCTGTATGCACAGCTGTATTTCTATGTTGGCAGGAATCTAGCTATGTTCAAACAATTCCCTCAAATCCGTAATGTTGTACAGAGCATGTGAACAATTTAATTCTCATCTGACAACACTGTGTCAAGTTCATTCTCTGACTGAGTTAAGTGCTAGAAAAATAATACAAAAATAACAAAACCGTTCAGGCATTTTATGTGTTTAATTCACTGACAGAATTATGTAATGAGCATTCAGCAACCAGACCTGACCAAAAATAATCAGTTTTGATATAAAGAACCTTATTACTTCCCGCATAGGTCTAGAAGATGGCAAGGACACATTATGGATGTTAAAAAATCAGGGTTTTTTTTAATTGTTTTTTGTTATAGCTTTTGAAATCACCGTAAGACTAAAATCTAACAGCTCAGATGGAGTGAAAACAAACTATCAGAATGAAATCTTACTGCCATTCACTATGCAAAGGCCACTCTGAAGATCTGTGAATCCCTATAATTCTGATTTTTACCCACTGACTTTATTGATAAGGTAATAACGAAAAGGAGACTCTCAAAGATCCACCCGAGCCTAGATTTCTCTCCAGGCTAATGTTGCCCCAGAATGCTGGTTTCCATTTCTGACATCACTGAAGGAATTTAGGGTACAGATTCAGTAGCAGTCATTTTTATCTCTCCGTCTCAAAAAATTAGATGAACTTATACAAGTAGCAGGCACAATTAGATGCTTGTTTATGAAGAACTGTCTCAAGAACATCTCTGTTCTCTAGATTTAAGTCCATACCTCCTGAAAATGGGAGAAGGTGCCCAAATGTGATTGATTAGGATTTACATCCGTTTGAGTGGAATATGCCTGAATGGGGTGGTAAGCCAAGCTGGAAGATAACACAAGACTGGTCAAGTTTATGAACAGGATTAGCCCAAGAAAAAGGGAGACCAGCAATTGACTGGTTACATGTGTGCATTGCATTGCTGTTCAGCATAGCTGTGTTAGTGCAGTGCTTCACTTGAAGCCAGTGCTCCAGGTTCAGTTGGGGTTGCAAAGCTTGCTGAAGCCATGTGTAGCACTGTACTTCACTGCACTGTACAGTCTAGACGTGCTCCCAGGTCCCCATCCCAGAACAGCCAGTTGTGGAGTTGCAGTGATGACCTTATCAGGATCCACTGAACTATTATCTTCTATCACATTTATATGTCCATTCATTTTTTTGGTTTCCTGARCTCCTTCATTGTCCTTCCACTGGCCATTCCAATCCCCTCTTGTGCTCACCATCCCTTTTCCCYGGAGTTTCTCTCAGTTCTAGACTTGTGGCTGTCTGGAGAGTAACAGGCAGGAATCAGATTTGTCACTTGATGGCTGAGTCTTAGTGAACTGAAGTTCAGAGCATCTGCCCTGAGTTCTGGAGCACAGAAACCCCACCCCAAACTGCTGAGTGGAGTTATTGCTGGTCAGAGTCCATTTTCTGCTGTGGGGAGCTTATAGTACCTCCCAGATCAGTGGGAATTTCTCCTGATTAAGAGTGGCCCCAAACTGGAAAAAATGATCTCATTCTTAAGCAGCAGAATTACCATTTAAATTTGTGTTGCTTTTTTGTTGTTGTTGGGGTTTTTTGTTTGTTTGTTGTTTTTTTAATAACAGAAGAAACCAGATAGGCAGCTTGCAATTAATGTGACAGAGATGAGAGCTTAATTTCTATAGTTGCCTCCTCTTTCTTTTCAAAGRGCAACCTATAAAACATAGTTGTGATGCAGCATATTGCAAAGTAAAACTTTTCTAACATAAACGGGGGATTTTTTAACTATAWAAAACAATCCGGAAACCTGAAGCAATATTGATTTCAGTCGTGACACTGGAGCAAGAAAAGATATAAGACAAATGGTATTTGAAGAAAGTGAATCAGATCAATTGCTTTCATTTTGCAAAGGTTGGTTGAGAGAGTTTTTCTCTGATCTGTTCTTGTTTACCTGGTAGTCTTGTGTCAAAAATACCTTTTAACTATGTTCTAAAATGAATCAGAAATACTGGCAGTGGAGGACCCTTTCAGTCTATGCAATTGGAAATGACTGGTCCCAGCATAGGGTAAAGCCTCTCACATACGGTTASTTGGTCAGGTACTTAACAAGCCCAAAAGAAATGCCTGTGCAAAATAGACAYCAAAAAATTAGTAAAGGTTAAACAGAAAACTGGATTTTGTTGTAATAATATTGCGCATGTGTGTCTCAACAAGAACAAAACCTTTTGATCCTGATAGTGCCCAGCAGCAGATAATGACGGAAATGTGTAAGAACAGAGTGAGTATATATAATACTCCCCAGTATCTTCATATGCATTTGTAGTTCATAGCTGCCTTAGGCTGGATGTTTTCTGTGTAATGCTCAGTGTATTTCTTTTCTGTAAACATGATTGGTCTTCCCTTGAACCAACATAGCAATGATAACATCCATAACTGTCAATGGGAAGTAGTWCCTGAGACTATCTCTATTTAGCGTCAGGAGCTACGTCCTGTTGTATGTTCTGAGCTTGCCACTAGCCTTTTGATGTCACCTGGCTCTTCTCTTGGAAGAGGAAGTGAACAAATGACCATCTGCTATGTTTGGTCAGATAAATTCCAGCCTAAAAAGTTGTCTGATACAGATGTCAACACACTGAAAATGTCATCTGGTCTAATTCAGTTCTGTGATGGAGTAAAAGACACTTAGGTAGGATACTCAGTGCATAGAAACTAGATGAACAAGTGCCACAAACATCTGTGCAGAATGGCTCCATTCTGACATTTCAAATGAGAAAATACTATTTTCTGTACTTTTCTGTACAGTACAAACTAGCCTTTTAGTTGATTTATGTTGGTTTTATCAATTGTTTAACAAGCATGGTGGCCATTGGCAGTTTTGTTTTCCCCAGAAACCTGATTATTTTAKAGAAGCTACTGGTGGAAAATATTAATTATGTGGAGTTTCAAGGTCTGGTCTTGCTGTACCATTCAGTTCCCACTTAGGGCTACATTTTGAGCTCATCTCAAGTTTAAAAAGATTGGTTTTCACAATAATGATTTGCTTCTGCCAGGTCTGGTGACATTCAGGCACAGAAATATTAGGACAAGCTGTCCTTCTTGAATATAGAAAATATTTCTTTACTCCTTGCAGGTAAGTAGTACACAGAGGAAAAGACGGTCTTTATTTTGGGTTTCCTCATCTCATGTCAGAAAACAGAATTTTTGCACAAGACAAAACAGRCTCCTGTGTCAACAAGAGAAGCTCAGATTTAAGTTTAATTGATGGATTTCTCTGAGAGACAGTATCTTAATATGCAGGTGACGGCTTATTGCAAATACCCGTGTGTACTCGTTCTTTGCTCYTCCTTGAAGATCTTGTGGTAGCACAATGTTCTTGACTAAATCAATTAATCTGTCATTAAAGGAGAGAACAGGGTCAAAAATGTTAAGATTAAGTTCAAGGTGGGTAAATAATTTGCCACAAATGAATTACCAAAAGTAGAGTCTTGTTGTTATTCTTGTACAATGTCAAATCAGTGTCTCACATCTGTTTGSTACATAAGTTTGCTAGTTTTTCAGTGAGTACACGCTTGCTCTTCCCTCCCCTGTTCTTTGCTTCATCCTATCCCCTGTATTCATAACGCCTTTGTTTTCCAAGGAGCATTTTGTATGTGATAMTGCTTAGGTAAGCAGGTTTTCTTAAGTGTATTTGACCAGGTAAGTTTTATAGTGCAGACATTAATCAGAAGATGAATAGAAGTTATGACTTTCATGCCCTGAAAATCTGGCACACTATACATTTCCATCCTTTGGAAATCAAGACCCTTAAATCATTTTAGRTAATAATCTCAGTAACAGAGAAAACAATGTATAGGGATCCAAAATCAGTGACTTTTTTTTTAAATCTGTGATAAGATACCAGTACTTTCTTTAAGACCATTAGCTTCTGTGATGTGTAGCATTTTTTTTTTTTTTTTTTGTTTAGGGTTTAATTTTTCTGTACTCTGAAGACCAAACAGATTTGTGATTGCTGACATTTAAGGGGAAATTAAAGAACTTTTTTCATACTGTACTTGGTGGTGGTTTACATTGCAGCCATTTACAGATGTATCTTTTAATCATCATTAACAGTTGTCAGTGTTCCACGTAAGTGAAATCAGGTAGAAAACAGCATTGCTGCAGCTTTCTCAGTGTGAAGGTTACACAATTAAAGGAGTTCAGGCATTAATATATACCCTGGTAGTAGGAAAGGAAATTGAGATACCTCCTTGCTATGCATGGGTCCCCTCTATCTCGCTTGCTGTATGACCAACCTCCTATTGAGCTAAATACTCCTTGTGCAGTAATGAACRAGGTTGTGACTTGCTAAAGATCAGACAGTGAAGGAACTTGTCCTCCTTTTTGTAATGAATAATCTTTCAAAAGTCTCTAAGGTACTAAATAGGCTCTTGTCCTCATAWTTTTTTTCCTGTGATATAAATTAAGGAAAAATACTTTTTCTTGTCGGGCAATTATTGCGAAAGACGGTGATATTTGAACGCTACCCAATTCTGGCTTTGTCYGAAATGTAACAAGATCAGTTACGGGTTTTTGCTTTCAATCCTGATTACAGGGCTGTATGTATCCATTAATGTACATCGGTGCTATTCACGTATAACATATGTGTTTTATAACACTTATCTATCATGGATTTTGCTGTTTTTCTTTATTAGATACATGTTTGGAAGGTGTGAAGAAAATGTTTCATTCTGGGGAGATTGTGTTGACCTAAGGGCAGATGACTGTTCATTCTTTTTTAGTATGATTGTGGTGGCTTTCATTAAAACTACCTGCAGTGTTCTGTTGATTGTGTTCTCTTTGAGGCCAAACTTCTTTTTCCCCTTGATTAGCTCTGACTGTAAAGGGAAATCCTTAGGGCTGGTATCAATAAAATACTTTTGGCTGATCTTAAATTTTCACTGATTGAACAGACTGTAACAAAAACTTCTTGGTTACCAATAGCTAACACTAAACCCCMAAAAAAGTATCAGGTCAAAAAAGCCCAATTCCTTTAGACATCTTGTGTAGATCCCATGATCATTATAGACCTTAAGAGAGAGTGGCCTTTTTGATAGTTTTTTGAAGTGGAAATTGAACCTATTGTATAAACAAATTTCTTTTTCAGAAAAGAAGGCACTTCTGAGGATACTTTGATTGTATTTCCTAAATACAACTGTTATTTTAATTTACACAGTGGGAAGTCTCTGACACGTAAGTGTCATGGAAGGTTACCAGTACTAGCAAAGTTACCAAGAGCTGGATTTACCTATTTTTTTAACTGGAAACCAAGACAGGATTCAGTTTTGAGATAAGATGTGCATACGAACATGTATGATTACCAGTGTGTGTGATGATTACTATATATGTGTGTATGTGTGTATATATATATTTATATGATGACTGCTCTGTTTTCTTCAGTGGTGGGGACTTCTTGGGGAGTATCTTTTGGCCTTTAGATCAGTGTAGAATGATTGACAATATGTAAACCTGCAAGGCATGATCTGCTGCTGTTAGATCGGCACCCAAGAGATGTGGCACAATTTTCTCGCCACTCAGCATTGGAGTTGGCTTTGTTTATTTCTGTAGTCATCCAGTGATACAGACATTTGTAGAAAGGCCTCAGAACTTCAGTTTTCTGTACCTGCTTCCATGGCTTTTATATCCTACCTATGTCTCTTTTCCTTGTTAGCACTGTCTCTTTGACCTCTTCTTCCAGCAGAAACTCCGACCCTCGAGTATGGGAGCTGTGTTAGCAACAATCAAAATATAATTGCCTTGTTTGAAGAACTAGAAAGTGTTTTTAAGAGTAAGATTTGAGGCTGCATCCTTTAATGTCTAAGGGGTGTCATTATCGTTGACTTTAGCAGAAAAAGAAACACGCTGCATGTGCCATGGCACCACAAGAACTTCCTTTTCTCAAGTAGCTCTTCTCTGCTTCTCAATCTCCTTCCAGCTCACCTTCAAACTCATCTATGCCTCTGCTTTCACTTCTTACTCTTTCTCTTTTAAGCCTGTAAACCTCTGTACACTCTATTATACCATGCTGCTAGTGCCATGGAACATCAGTTGCAGTTGGAAAGGTTGAAATYGGCCAGTATTTGATTCTGTGCATCTCCAGTTTGCAGTACTGGTATGTTGAAGTTTTTCAGACACAGTTACAACAAAGTTTAATTGTTAGAGTGAGATTTATGTACCATCAGATTAGGACTCTAAGTTTCCATTTTCACAACCAGTTACAGTAATACCMGTCTGAGTGGCCAGTTTCTTCATGCCCAAGGGTCTTTCATGTCCCCAGTCTGTTTTGGGGAGTCATAGCTGCAGTCAAGCCTGTAAGGTTTCTGTCTATTATCAAAAATATAGCTGGCCGTAACCTGAACACAACCAGGCATACAAGAGCCCTCTCTTCCAGCTTGGCCTACAAGTCAGTGTTTCTAGGACCCAGGCAAAACTGCATGCTGAGTAGATGCTGCCATCTTCCTTCTCCTATCATTAGAAATGTTGAAAAAAAAATAGGCAACAAGGGAAATGAATAATACCGTTCCAACAAATAAGATATTGGCTATTTATCTAGAGTGAATGTTTAACCTGTATAATTATAATGTAAACAATATACATTATATATGTAGTACAGATGAAGGTCCTGAGATACATTGGGAACAACTCAGCTGGGTTTAATGTAATTACAAAGTGAAATAAATGGTATTCATAAGAGGCCAGAACACCACCACAGAGCCTAATGAATTATTGATGATAGTCTCCAAAATGACCCATTGCCTTTGATTTTTCTCTCAATCTTTCCCATTTCAGTGATGAAACTTCTAAAGAGAAARCTGTYGCTTAAATTATTAAGGAAGAAAAAACACAGATCCTTAACTTTATTTKTTAAAAAATGTTCCATTTAGGAAGCAAGCAACTGAAAGAAGTTTTGTTAGTCTTCATTCCTCCTGTATGTCATATAGAATTAGGGGTTTTTGTCACTTTGTTATTTATTTCTCCAGAAACAAAGCCTACATCATTACTTTCTGACTTTGTATTATATTTGAAAGTTCTAGTTTTTCAAAGCTTAGTTCSTCACCTAACTTAGCCCAGCAACTCAAGTCTGGTTGATGCAAATATGGGCTGTAGAATTAGTATGAGAAGGTAATGAAAGACTGGGATATGTGTTACTCCTTAACCTCAACACAGAAGTGTCTGTGACTGGCTGATGGTGCCAGTGACTGAAATAAGTTGATTCTTAGAAGGTAGCCATAAAAAAAAAAAAAAAAAAAGAAAATATTAAGGTCATAAACAGTTGGGTTGTTTAAATGACCATAAATTATTATTGATTAGTTAAAAATATATGCACATTATTACTCTCTAAGAAGGAAAATAAGACCAAATACCTTGAACTCCTCCCAGGCAGACAAGTAGATAGGGACAATAGAACCAGTTCTTAAACTTGGAAGTATTTTAATAGCATATTTGAATGGAACACCTGATGGTTTTGTGTACATTAATAAAGACTAAATACAAACATAAATATTGCAGGATAATGTCTCTTGTTCAGAGTTCCCTACCATTCTTGTTTTAACCACAGACCAGGTCAGAGTTAGAGTATTATTACTGTAATGAATAGCAACCAGATGTAAAGTGTTATTTTTAGTCTTTTTACTACTCCTAATCCATTAACTGAGCCCTGAAAGTACAAGGGCAAAGCACTAGCCAAAGTAGTATTAGTTCCTATTTTTGACAGAGAGAAACTGAAGGATAAATCCTTTGTTTGAGCAGAACTAAGAATAAGATTTCACCTATGGTTGGATTTTCCCTACAGATTTCAATGACAGAAGTGTTAGGCCCTTTGTAAGAGTTTTTAGACTTCTTATTCTAGGTGTATATTATTCACAGTTGTAGCTGAACAATGTATCAGGAACAATTTTAGAATTTCCTGATTAGTTCCCTTCTTTACACATTTTTCCTTTGTCTGAATGTGTTTTCAGCCCTGGTATAGGCCGTAGCTGGAAAATAAGTGTATCACAAGGGGGTGTGCTTTTAGATTGCATTAGTTACTCATTCAATGTGTAACTTCCACATTAAAGCAACTCCTTCATTCCTTGGTTCTTTTGAGACAGTTCTGATCCTGAGCCAAATGGGATAGATTGTTTAGAGGATTTATTTTTTTTTTAGCATTTCCTTCTTTTGACCTGAAAGTAGAAATAGCTATTTGCTTATGCAAACGCAGAATAAATGCCATTAATTAACACCTGAAAGTCTTAAGATACTTTTGTTTGTTCTGTATGTTCATTAATGTGGTAGCATGAGTAAAGCATATAGGAGCAGCAGAATTACCACAGTAGACCTTTCAGTAACCCCAATGCTAAAAACAGGTTTTATAACATAGGTGTTCAGTGTTTGGTTTTTTCTCCTTGATTTTATTTTTTGCTGAGATTTGGATAAGGGTCCAATGCTTAAATCCCAGTAAAAGCTATGGTGGTTCTGAAACTGCTATGCTGAGCTACTGTGAGCTRGTTTGGAAGTCTCATGTCCTGGGCAACCCCATACTCCATGATTTTTTTATCATCCTGTTGATTTTCTCTTCCTAAGGTGGTAAAGAAGCTGTTACCACCACTTCTCTCACACTTATTACAGCCTTTCTTCTTGCCTGCTCGATGGAGCAATGTCTGGGCAGCAGCACTGAGAGGATTTAGACACAGTTATCTCTGCTCGTTGAAAGCATTTCCCTCCAATGACCCCAGCTGTGGCTCTGGTGTTGCTCATTATTCATGACGCCTGGACAAAGACATGAAGATGCTCACTAAAGAACCTCAGGCAGAATGATTTGTGACCCCTTTATTCCACGAGTTGTTCACAAGATGATTTACAGAGTTGGATTCTACTCAGCCTGACTAAAGGTGGGGAGATGCAGGCTTACTTATGTAAGGCAATATTAAATAAAGGCTACCCAAGGAGTATGTGAACCAGGCTATTAGTGCGTAGCCACACAAGGGATAGAATTGCAATTAATTCCTTGCAACCTGTCTGCTGCCAGGGAATAGTTATTAATGATCTGGACTGTCTGTAAAAYCTTTCCCCCAGGATRTCTTGGCTATCTTGAGCTGAGCCTAGACCATTCACAAGTTTACCCCTTGTTCTTGCAGATTGCAGACGCACATCTGTTTAAGGAAGGAACCCTAACTTTTCCCTCCTTCACCAGTGTGTACAGTTTGCTCAGATGACAGTCTAGTTGTTTGGCATAGCTGGTTTATTCTTAGGGACTGAAGGACTTTTGAAGCCAAGTGAAAGATTTGTGTTTGCTACTGTTTGTGTACATGATTTTCACCTTGAAGAGCAATCTGTTATGCATGCCTTGTGTTTATTCAGTTCAAGAGTCTCCTTTTTGTAATAGGTCAAGCTGACTTTGTTGATTTGCCTGCATCTTCTTGTCGGTATGTTTTTTCCAGCCACCGGACAACACTTTTATGACTAGTAGTTAATGTAACATCAGTACAGCCAGCACTCTAATGTATTAATAAAAATGGCAGTGTCATCAGCAAAGAATGTTTTAAGGGTAAATGGCTCTTGTAACTTGTTCAAAGGCTTCCTGGTACTGTTTTGCTTTGGTAATGCGTATATTGAAGGGCTTTAAAAGAGGAAAGAAATAGGAAGAGAAAAGTCTTTTAAAAGAGAGGAGAAGTTTTACAGTACATTAGTAGAAATGGAAATAGTTTTTACTGTTCTCATCCGATACCAACAGTGCAGAACAACAGCAGTGTCCTGGAGGAGGAGCTACGTGTGCAGCAGAGGTACCTGCATGATGTGTGAAATCTGCAAAGCCTGAAGCAAACGTGATGACTTAAAACTACACGAAAASCCAGAGGCAGTGGAATTGGGCAGCAAGGAGGAAGATGCAATCCAATACAAACCCTGTGTTTTCTGGCACATGTTCTTACCTTGATGTCATGTGGGCTAAGTTGATCCTCAAATAGGGAGCCAAATTGTGGCTGAACTTTGTGTGAAGGATCATGAAGGCACAAGAATTGTCTTTTTCTTTTGACTCCATGCTTACTGCTTTGGTAGTGTGGATCCCAGGCCACAATATTTCCTCCACTGACAGACAGGCCAATGCCTGACACCTTTGAAATTCATTTGCACCCTGTRCAGGGTCAGAGGTGTCATTGTTCTACAGATACGACACGCAGCCTGGCTTTTTAAAGACSTAAGTGGAAAAATTGCATAACGCTACTTCTCCCCGTTCCATTTAACAGTGAGAAGTCATCTGTGAATGTGGAGAGGCTAGCTTGTATATTTATGTTAATGACAAGCAAACCCGTTACTACTGCTTAAAAGAAAGGGCTGCAATATCAGTCTAGAATTAGTAAGGTGAGTTTTAGTACCATTCTGAGTTTATTTTAGACCCCAAAGTCCTTGCTACAAGCTGCTGGTGATGTTTTCCTTTGTAAATTCCAACACCTTAGGTCTTACAAAACATAATTGTATAGGCTGGCTGAGGGATAGCAAACACAAAACTTGATATTATACCAAGCACCACTGTTTTGATAATGTTGTGCTTGCAATYGAGCCTACAAATGCTGCTGTCTGCTAATTTTTGTGGTCTGAACAGCAGCATGTGTTGTGTAGGATCTAMTGCCACTAGAGTTAAACCTCATGTTTACTATTCATTTTTAACCTGCAATATCCTTTTCAAAAATCTTTTCTCAGTCTTCTTTTCTACTTTTAGTAGTAAATATCAAATCATGAGATACTGATAATCTGCTGATGCCAGTCATTGGTGACAGAATAYGAAGTAGCGGACTTAATTTGGGAGTTTGCACATTATGTAAGAATGCCTATAGAGGTCAGACAGAAAGCCCATCTAATCCAGCAACCCCTGACAGTGGCCCTAAGGGGATACTTATGGAAAGGCAAGAATACTATATGATAAGTCATARAATTCTTCCAACCTTGAATATTTTTGTTTTATTTGTCACTTTATTTTTGTATCRTTGAAGAATACTAGCTTATTCTTTACAAATCTTAATTCCCTGGATGAAAACCACTTCAGACCTGTGATCATACTTCTTATCCTTCTCTGARCTGCTTACAATTCTGTTATATCCTTCCCAAGGTGAGGAAATCAGAGCAGTATAAAGTTTCCATCTTGTACATGAAAGACAGAACCTCTCCTCCCTCCTATGTCCACTCTCTTCCCTTCATTAGACTTGATTTCTTAAGTTCTGGTAAGCGCTCAGCTGACRCTTGCAAGGAAAGCTAGGATATTTTTGTAAAGCCAAGTCTGATTTTCCTCCATGAACATCGCTTTGCATTTATCTGCATTGGGTTTCACCTGCCATTYTATTGTTGCATTACTTTGTCTTATAAAGCTCTTCTGGAATTCTGTATAGCTGCCCCCATCCTTACTGTGTTAAATAACTCTGATTAGAAAACTTTAGGTGTCACTACTTAACTCCTTTTCCATGTTCATTAGAAATAAGCTAAATAACACTTGTTTAAAGCAGACCCTGCAGAACTCCACTTGAGACCTACCTATTGCAGGAACTGACCACTTACTTACTCCTACCTGCTGTGTTTGTCTTTTGTTCAATTATTTATCCGTACCAGGACCTTTTGTCTTAGTCCTGGTTGCTTTGTTTCCTTAAAAGCATTTGGTGAGAGACTTTCTCAAAAGGCTTTCTGAAACCCAAAAAGACTGTATCAACCAGATCTTTTGTTATATGCAAATTTGTTGTTCAGAAACTCCAAAAGGTTTGTAAGGCAGCACTTCAATTTGCAAATGCCACAGTCACTGGTTCAAAGTGGATCACATTTATCCAAATGTCCACTTGACCTATTCCTTACTACAGTTTCCACTAATTTGGCCTGTTCCTTCAGTGTCCCTTAGAAACTTTTTCAAATTTGTTTGTAATTGGTGTCATTTTTGCTACTTTCTAGTTCTCAAGTAAAAAGCAAGACATTACTCACTGGTAATGTCTGTAGCAAAACACCTTGTTCATCCTTGAGTTTTCTTAGGTTTTCTTTGTGAATAGCTGTAATTTTTTTGTGATGTTCCGTGGTGGTTACCACTGGCAATTCTTGAGATTTGTTACCATTCATTTTGCCAGTCTATCCATTATGTCTTTTGAAGTCACTTCAATTTCACAAAGAGAAGGGCGAGAATATCAAAATCTTTTCACTTTGTTCTGCAGTGAATACTAATAAAAAGAATTACTTTAGTTTCTCTGCAGTACTCTTGTCCTCACCTGAATTTTGTGTTTATAGTCCTATCATCATTTGACGCTGTGGGCTTTCTGGCAGTACTGCTGTTTCTGATGTATTTGAGGAAATACTCTTTTTTTTTTTTTGATTCCTTTCACTTGTAGTTTCTCTAACTCTTTTTGGGGGGGCTGCATTATTGTATTTTCACATTTAATCTGCCAGAATTTGACTGTTCTTGGTTTCTTCCTTTGGATACAACTTTAGATTTTGACAGACACTTTCTCACGTATAATGACCTTTTTAGCTTTTTCTCTAGGCTGGGTTAGTTTTCTTTTTTCCTTTCTCAACCCTGTCTTCAGACCTGATACGTACTGGCTCTGTCTAGTACCACCTGTAAGGTTTTCATTCTTTTATACAGCCTGAACTACTTTTTAAGGGCTTTCTCTTTCTTTCTGTAGCTCCTGTTTTTGAAGTTGAATGTAATTCCTGTGGATTTGTTGTACTGTGTTTACTCCCCTGGGAGTATGTTACTGTAATGAAGTACTTTACTGAGACCAAARTATAGTTAGAATAGAATCATTAAGGTTGGAAAAGATCTCTAAGATCATCGTGTCCAACCATCAACCCAGTACCCATGCCCACTAAACCGTGTCCTGAAGCGCCACATCCACATGTTTTTTGAATGTCTCCAGTGTTGGTGACTCCACCACTTCCCTGGGCAGCCTGTTCCAATGCYTGACTACCCTTTCAGTGAAGAAATTTTTCSTAATATCCAATCTAAACCTCCCCTGGCRCAACTTGAGGCCATTTCCTCTCGTCCTATCACTTGTTACTTGGGAGAAGAGACCAACACCCGCCTCACTACAGCCTCCTTTCAGGTAGTTGTAGAGAGCGATAAGGTCTCCCCTCAGCCTCCTCTTCTCCAGACTAAACAACCCCAGCTCCCTCAGCCGCTCCTCATCAGACCTGTGCTCCAGACCCTTCAATGGAATACTTTAGGATGAGATCCTGTACAACTAATGGATTGCATCATCTCTTTTGGGTTCCCATCTGATCCCATCTGATCTGTGTTAGTCACTGATTGCTCATGTTGTATCCTGATATGTCCACCTTCCACTGGAGAGGACCCCCAGTGTGATCGTTTTCTCTTTACTGGCCTTTCAGACTTGCTCTTGCTATATGATAATCCTGACACAATTCCTCTGAACTTSTATGCCTCTCATTTTCTTTTGGAGTAGGTTGGGTTTCATTTGCTTGGAGGCAAAACTACTCAGTGGAGCCCCTCAAGTGGTTGCTCCTATACCTGCCTGTCCCCCAACTTCACGCAGTGTAGCCACTTTAGACCCCAGTGGGAAACACAAGCTGTTTGCACCATRAGCTTGAAGTACTACTCTCATAAAGAGCCTATGCATACATTGTCCATTTCATGTAGTAAACTGAGTAACACCCCTCTTCTGGCTTGATCCCCATCTTCATTTCTTCATTTTGAATAGATGATGGCTATAGCCCATATTGGCCGCTGCATCTAGCTAATCCATCCAAGCTCCTCATCTGTTGTTGTCCTCAACCACAAAGGCTGGAGAACCTGCTGACTTACTTTCACCTGTTGCTGAATTCCAACAGCAGCCAAAGTTAGGAGCCATGAGGAGGGAGAAGCCCTGGGACACACTGAGGAGGGTGTGGGATCTCTGTCAATGGAGGTTCAGAGAAGGTTAAAGATAATCTCCCAGCAGTGGTTAGTCCTCCCGTGAGACAGGAAGACAGGCTGAAGTTGTTAACTTCTAAGTTCTTACACTGTTGGATCTGTAAAGGCTCAGATAATTTCTGAAAAATAGCTATTTCTCCCTTGYAAAGCAGCTATTCATTTTGATATAACAAAACCTTTCAAGCAGAAAGGGTATCTTCCTCCTTTTGAGTAGGCAATAGTGTATGTTCAACTGGAGAACATAGCACCTAACTCCAAATTAATTTGAGAGGCTGATGCTGACGGAAAATTATATAGCAGTAAGAKGTAAGTAAGGAAGAAATTATTAAGCTATATTGTAAAGATAAGCTGTAGAAATCCTTACCAGAAAATGTGGATACTCAGGTTTACAAAGTGAAATGTTCAAGGGTAAACTAGRCAAATTAGTTAAAGGGAAATCCATCGAGAATTATTACATGGTTAAAATACAACCCTGGCTCTGAGCTACAAATATTTGCGGGCTGAGACAGTAGTAGTGATGGGAGGCAATATCATATATGCTTGTCATGTGTATATATTTTTCCCYAGTGACCAATAGCAAAAGCCTATTTGAGACAAGTTACTGGGCTAGATGGGCCTTTCACCTGACCAGTCACTGTCATATACTGGCGGGATGCTAGACAAATAATGGAATTAGAGGGCATGCAAAAGTATTGACAAGAGTGATCCTCTTGTTAGACTTTCTCACACTTTAGTTACTTAAATTGCATAGCCTTCGGCTACCGTAAATCACCTTGATATGCAACTGCAGGTCAATTATCTATTTTTCAGCACTGTTATGAAAGATTTTTCAGAGTCAGGACAAAGGTTTTTTTCTTTTCGTCATATACTTTTCCAGGCTCATGAATCAGATTGGCTATACAGCATCCTGGCTTTCCTTCTGAAAAGGTGCAAATAAGAATATTGACAACTCTAAAAGCCAGGCCTGAGATGTCTGGGAACACTTTAGTGTCAGAAAGGTTACTGTTGCTGTGCTAAGAATAGTCAATGAACTGAGGAAATGTGTCCTTTTGGGATTTTAGTCTGCCTGCCTCATCCTGCACACCTGTAGAAATGTTCTGATCATTTTACACTCACTGCTTTATAAATGTGTTATAAAAAGACATTGGTGATTTTGGCTGTTTTGAAAAGAACAATGCAAATGAAATTATGAAGAGTTTCACAATTGCCATATTGGGTGAAGTACTTTCCTGGATGCTTCTCTGGCTATTCCTTTGTGTTTATGGGAGGGGATTTATATCATCTTAATTTCCTTCCAAACACAGCTTGGGAAAGAAACAGGTTAAAAGCAAAGTATAAAGTAGGAAAATAGCTTGAACAACAAAGAACGACAAAAAAGCAATGCTAAACTGGTGCCTAGAGTTAGTCCCAGGGGTRTCTGTGCTTGGCTGTGTGCTTAATTTGCAAGCTCTGCCAAAGCATAAGTTGCCAAAACTCAGATAAAACTCAGATTGAAAGTCTGTGGCTCAAATGATTTATTCTACTGAAGTTTCCTCACTTAYTGTTATTTAAGCATTCTGAGTTTAGTTTTGGAAAAGATGGAGCAGAAAGAATTGGGAACTTGGTCCCTTTCTGGATGGAAATGCGATGCAAGTTTGTGTGTGCACAGGGCTAGAGTATTAATAGATTCTCTGTGCCCATCTATATTCTTTAACATCGGTAAGCATTGAGATTTGCAGTTGGTTCACAGGTCACATTTGCAATTTGATACACTGTTCAGTCATGCTCCAGTGTATGCCTTTGGAAAAAAAAAAAGCAAACCCAAACCAAAACAACAAACAAAACAAACACCCACAAAAAAACAAAGCAAACCCCCAAAACCCCCCAAACAAACCCCTCAAACCCCGCTCTCCCAACCCCCTCCCTCGACTTCCTTCAAAGATATCCTTGTCATTGACTAAGCGGGACTAAGAAGAGAAGGAACATCATAAGAGGTTGGTGCTGCTCCTCAGATACSTATTAATGTACTGAAAAACAGCCTTTCTATTCCAGTCCTGGTGATCCTACCTGACAGTAACACATTCAGAGTTGTGAAACGCCTCCCTTTCTCCCCCCTCCTTGTATTGATTCTCCTGTGAACACAAAACTTTAGTCTTAACTGTTGTTTCAAAAAGCARTCTCCTAAATTTTTAAAGTATGTGTTTAGAATTGATAATGTAGAAACTTGATTTCTGACCTGAAAATTTATTTATGCTGTAAATACACAGGGTGGAAGTTTCACAAGGCTGTATTTCATCTTTGAAAGGAGGTGGGGACAGATATGAGAGAAACGACAATAGTCAGACTGCATTGCGTTATACTGTAATCATTTGTTCAGTGGCAAATATAGTTTTACTGAAAAGAAGTTTTTCACACATTTTTAAACCCAGTGGTAACTTAAAATTCATACATCTTGCAAAGTTCTGAATTATTCAGCTGAGATTTTAACCACCAGTATCAGAACAACACAAAAACCAGAATTCATGGTACAGCTATACATTACCAAAGCTAGAATGGGCATGCATAATTGCATAACACTCAGCATATCAACTGTGCTTGGTCCCATGGTGAATGGTGTGGTAAGCAGGTGCAGTAAGGTTCCTTGTCTCAGAGAACTGTAATTCTACATAAAGAAAATGGATAAAGTAAGGTTATCCTATTTTACTGATGCAAAACAAAAGATCAGAGAAGCTGACTCCCAGGTATACAAGTGTTGATTAATAAGTCCGAAAACTGAGTTCCTGAAAAGTATTAGACACTTAATTCCTGTTGAAACCTTGGGTATTCTGTGCCTAAATCCTGGCAAAGATTCACATGTAAGTAAGAGAGACTAATAACTTCCTCTTTCAAAAGAAACTTAGGAACCTTGTTCCTAAGAACCCCCTCCAAACCCCTTGTATTGTCTGTGTAGCTTGGACTCAGAACCTTAAAACATATTTAGGTCCCTGTTTCTTCTGATTCCAGGTGGATTTAGGAACTTAAATGTCTTTCAAAGAGTTTTACTAATCAGTGCTCAACTGACTTGTCCAAAGGTGGATTAGGGACAAGAATCCAACTCAGGTTTTTGGAATCTTGGTGCAACTGAAACTATCGTAAAGACATTGTTCACAAAGCAAAAATAAAATTAAATGTAGGGTGAAAGCCAAATGCATCATTTTAAGTGTGTCTAACTCTTCTCCCTGAGGGTGAGGGTTCCACTCATAAGGATGCTTCATACTAGCTAATTATCCCAGCACAGGTGAGAGATGCTGTGGGTGAAGTGGAGGGGATGTCTGTCAGGAAGGGGTCTATCAGGATGAAATAAAGCCTACAGATTAAGGCCTCTTCTGTATGGAGTTATGAAGATAGGGATGCTGGCAAGACATAACACGGACAGGAGCTGGATAGGAACTTATTTAAAAGTAGGTACTGTGAAAGCACAGAAAAAAATTTACTTCTCAACAGTGGATATTTCTGACCCGATGAGAAAGCAAATAGCTCTTGTACTATGGCTTTCCTCAGAAATGTTCTCCCAAACTCCCTGCTTCATTTGGTAGACTGAGAAAGACTGAGTAGTTCAACAGTTTAGTATTCTGACAAGAATCTGTACTGAGGATTTGAAATCCTAACGGATTTTAAGAACTGTCTGTCCTTGGTGCTTTGGTTGATTACCCAACAGCACTTAAACTATTACTTTTATGATGGGCATAAGGGTGGCAACATGAGTTTACATAATTTTCCTTATGGACTTGGTGTAGAATGAACTGTGTGGTAGCAATAAGCCATCAGTGGGAATACTGGCTGTTTTTACTGTGATATTCATGAAATTAGTTTAGAAGGCTACACTGTATCTATTATCTGGACAGAATAAATAAACAAAAAAAGAAAGAAAAATAAAGAAATAAAAATAAATAAAGGTTTGAGATTGCTGTGATGTTCCCTGTGTTGGTCACATTTGTAGCATGATCTGGAAACCTACACTTTTTCAGTATTTTTAATCTAACTAAAAGAGGTATAGGTGCTTGTGGTGTGTGAAAAATAAAGTGGGCAGCAAGCAAACAAAGCATTGAGAATGTTTTTTTTTTTAAACATATACATTACATTCTAAGTTTATTGGTGTTCTTTGGCTTGTGATTTATTTGAAGTTAGTGTCATCTTTTTTTTCTTCTTCTGGGGATGTGGCAGCAATCTAGCAGTGGATTACCCTAGAACATAGACAGAAGGTCCTCTAAGAAAAGGTAGCTGAGAACACCTGCAAGCCCTACATTGGACTCGCCTGAAACTTCTCAATGTTCCTTGCTGGAACATAAAATGACATCAAGTTCATCTCTCTATCCAATTTTATTCCATCTAATGAGATTCTGCTGATATAACAAGGTCTGTAAGGGTTAAGCATACATAAGAAAGAGGCCTTTCTAGATACTGTCAGGTACTAGTGTTCCATCCAAATAAGATTGTCTAATCTATTTAGTGTCTTTTGTATCATACAAGAGGTTTACCTGGCTGTGAGCAGGTAGTATAGGAACCAGATACAAACTCATCAAAATTCTTCTGGATGCATTGCTGATTAGGAATCTGTAATGCTCACTTCCTGACTCTACTGCTTTTCTGCTGAATCCATTTGAACCAGGTTCTTTCCTCTAATTCCCCTCAAATATTTTCTATGTTTATGGATAAGCAAAGTAAGCATCTAGCCCTGCCAGCAAGAATTTAGGAATAGCAGCAGAGCCAATCCAGAAATGCAAATAATTCATTAGCATTCCTTTCCTTTTAAAATCTGGCAAAGGGATRAATCTGATTCTGTTAGTATATCACTGGGGAGCAAAAAGAGTTTTGGCCTTTTCCACACTACCCAATAATGATGTAGATGTTTGCTTGTTATAAATACTGTGTACTCAGGTATTCTTTGTTTGAACAGTTGTACAGTGTCTAAGCCCAACAAGGTATTGATTTCAGCAGGGGGTGCAATGCAAATAGYAACAATATTAAATAAACAGTCTGAAAAACTTGATGGAGAACCACAAATGCTACTATTTATTTGAGAACAATATTCCGAATTCAGATTCTCCTAACATCTATGTGAACTTATAAATACCTTATTTACATGTAAATGGCCCTASAAAAGAATGCAAGGAGTTGATCTCTGAGGACATTATCGTCTTTGCCCCCTCTGCCTCTGCCAGAAGCCATAGAATCTTTATTAGCCTGGTTTCCATCACTCAGCAGTGAATGTCTGATCTTTGATCAAACTAATTTGAAGTAGTTGCACTTTGCACTTACAGATTTATCAAAATTATTAATTAAAATTATGTATGTTCACACATAGCAAATAAATAGACACATTAAATAGTAAATGTTACATTTATACCACTCCTCGGATTGAAGAAAACTTCTGATTAGGAGGTGAATGTCCTACAGGAGTAGCRGATTTTTTCTTCTCTGTGTCATTCAGGGAAAGCCATATTCTATCCCCATATATTTACGCATTTGAAACGCTAAATGCACAGTTACATGAAGTTACAAGCAGTTTTRTTTTGTCTTGTATATTTAAACATATCAAGAACTCATCCCATTCTAGTCTCCTCTATATCCTTATTCTTCTCTACTTCCCCACTGGGTTTGCTCAAAGACATTCAGCTGTGCAAATTATCAGAAGATTAGGATCATTTTTATAATGTTAGATCAGCTTAATTGGTATATGCCTTGTCTGCTGAATTAAATGAAATACCCGGCATGAAAATCTTCTTTGATCTAAATGGAGTTTACAAAAGCATCTCTGTGAAAATGAAAGTAATGTTTCAGGTTTTCAGTTGGAACAATTCAAATAGGACATGCCACTCCAGTGGGCAACATGTCCACATACTTAGGAAGAAGGTTTTATCTTTTTAACAGTTGCACACAATACTCTAGCTCTGTTCAGAGTATTTCTAAGGTAAATGTTTGGATTCAAGACTAGTCCAGATTTCAACTTATACAGGTTTCTTATCAGCCTCTCTAGYGCTCTTCACTCTGAATTAACCTTTAATTTTCAGATATCAGTATAATTAGTCCTTCATTCTTGCAAAATGGAGTARTCAGTCTGTGACTCCTGAGCCACTATTTAACCACAATCCAGGTTCCTGGCAGGAGGCAAGCTGCTGGGGGCTGACAAGGCCAACGTAACTGAAATAAAATCTAGCCCTATCACCCCCTCCAAAGTGTTGCTGAGGCACTCTTGGGAAGCTACTGTCACCCCCAAACTGAAGCAACTCCCAGAGCTTCTTGTCTCCTCAAGTCTGTGTTGTTAATGCTGCTGTTATTGTCTAATGACTCTTTAGATGGTGCTTTTGGAGAGGTGATAGAAGAATYATATTTCAATCCCAGAGTAAACCATCTCAGTTATAAGAGGTGAAGAGACACTTAAATTCAAGGTTCTGGTTTAACTGAAATGTAGGCACACAGAGCAAGAGTCCTGGATCAGAATTCAAAAATCCGTAGCATTCAGGGTGCAAAAGCTGGACAGGGTGTCTGAATTTTGGYGTAGGCTGCCAATTTCCGATGTCTAGTGAGTGTGTTTCTCAGTTTACCAGAATCATTACATGAAGGAAGCGATGTGCATTGCTTTGGTTKTAGCAGGTGCTTTTTGTCTGAGTGTTTTGTACTTAAAAATTAATTAACAGTCTTGCTCAGATAGTGAAAATGTACTTTGAAATCTGAATTTGGATCACTTTTATCCCCAAGCTTCTGCAGGGCTGCCAAAGTTTGGTATAATCYGGATTCAAGAGCCACCATCTTCTGAGTACATCTGCTATGGAATTTGGACTTTGAGAATGGGTCACAATCCACTGATGATGCAGAATAAGATATTGCACTTTGCCTTGTGCTCATCAGCTGATTCATTACTGTAGGAGGCAAATAAGACACCCAAGGAAGAGAGCTCATGAGAGTTGAGAAAGTGTAATAAAAAAATCAAAAAASAACAACAAAAAMCCCCAACCTAAACAAAACCCAGCAGAAACAAACATCCCCCCCACCCCCACGARATTTATTTTTTACAAAAAGAAGACTTCTGTGAGAAGTCTGACAGAGGCACTGTGCATTTCTGTGTCTGGCAGATCACAAGAAGTTAATGGCATCCATTTTAAAAGATAAAGACAATGCTAAAAATAATTTCTTTGGGTGSTTCTCCACAGCTGAATGTCTTGGTGAGATTCCTCTTCTAGACRGGATGTAGAAACAAAGACTTTTTTCCCTAGAAAGTCACACAACACAAACTCTAAAATGACTAATATGAAGAGAAACAGAACAGAGGGGATTTGTTTGTTATCAAGATGGAATAAGAAAGGACCTGATRAAACTGTATAAAATAATGAATAATCCAGGAAAGAAATTTGGAATTTAGGTCCTCTGTGATTCATAACATGAGAGAGGTGATACTGAATGAAACTGAAAAATAGCACATTCAAAACTGGCGAAATGAAGTGTTTTCTCATATGGCATGTGATTTCACTATGTAGCTAAATGCCAAGAAAGTTGCTAAGGCAAGAACTCAGGATGAGAGATGGGAAAGAGAATTACAGAACCAGACACAGTTCAAGGACTCATCAGTATTTGCTACTAAAAAATAAAGAAAGGAAAAAAAAAAMAAAAMAAAACAATTGTTGGAAGAGGGCTATCCTATGATTTTATGATTGTGATAAAAACTGTAAAGTACAAGCTTAGCCTAATTCAGTTTTATGGATTCTCAGACTTGTACTACTGATGAAAAGCAATCACATTTTTCTGTTGGTTTTTCAGCTGCCTGATATTTATATTRTGGACGAATGAATGATCTTTGGCATCAGTCCTTGTGTGAACAGCCTATAGGTAGCAGGACAACTGCCCCTGCCTGCGGTGACTTTGATGCTAGTGTGCTCATGGGTGCCAGCGCTGCTGTTCACATTGCCCTGAGGAATGCCTAATTTTAATGAGGTACTTCAAAATATGATACTTTCCAGTGTGAGGCGAGCTACCAGGGTCTGGCTATAATGAGAGGGGTGAGGGCCTGTTGAGGATCTATTGCTAGTGCTGCCAGATAGTSCATGGGCCAGACAGGTGGACTTTGTGTTCCAGCACTTGTCCAGYGAGCTGGGGAAGGAGAAGCTGTTCRCTGAGATGAGAGAGCCCCAGCTAAAGATGCTATGGTTTCTGAGGCAGAGCAATAGTTTGAATCTTCTCATCCTCTGGCACAGAAGAGAACTAACTGCTATGTTACCAGCTTTTCTTCCTACAGTTGCRTTCTCCAGTTTCTGTAGCATCCAGAGGAGATATTTTTTTGTGTGTATTCCTTACGCAAGGAGAGAAAGAAAATCTTTGAAATCCAAAATTATTTCCCCTCTGTCTCATCCAGCTGCCACAATGAACAGTCAGGTCATAAGAGAGCACACTTCTGTAAGACACACTAACAGGTATTTTGTGATTATTTTATTTAAGTTAAGTTTATTATTTATTTATTATATATTTATTATATATTTATTATATATTTATTAAGTTTATTGAGTGCTGTATTTGGAGAATTGAGGGGCAAAATCTGTCAAGAACTGTGCACCTACATCCATTATATACTTTTAAAAATCACTTCTCAATCTAATTGTGAACAAGCATAAAGATTGTATTGGCATTTCAATACTTTGAAGGTTGTGTTTTAACTTCTATTGAGAAGGGCAAGAAAAATGCATTGTTACTCATAAGGACTTTCCATTCTTTAAATTGAGCCATTTTAAAGAGAGRATGTTTTTGAGACTGTCCCACCCATGCACGGATTTCTTCCATCCTGTCATCTGCACCTACTGGGATGCCATTTTGAAGACTGTAGCACCCAGCACAGGGTTCCAGTTCTGTCRTAAAATGAGCTTTCTATAATTGATCAAGCTTTGTTACTCTGTTCTGTCAGTGATCAGTTTGGTATATGAATTGCCTGTGAATGGATTGGTCTATTTTTATTATTCTTCAAGTGATATGTTATTAGAGGAGCCGAGTTTGGGGTAATATTGGATTACAGGACTGTGGTGGGTTGACCCTGTCCCACAACTAAGYACCCACCAGCTGCTTGCTCATTGCCTCYTGCAGCTGATGGGGGAGAGAATCAGAAGAGCAAAAGTCAGAAAAAAACGTGGGGGTTGAGATAAAGGCAGTTTAATAAGTGAGGGGGGAAAAAAAGGAGGGGAAAAACAAAAAGTGCTGCAAAGGCACTTACTAACCGCCTCCCACCAGCAGACCGATGCCCAGCTGGTCTCTGAACAGTGGCTATTTTGGAAAGACTCCCCTGCAGTTTTATTGCTGAGCATGATGTTATATGGCATGGAATACCCCTTCGGTCAGTTCGGGTCAGCTGTCTCTTTTGTGTCAGCCTCTTGCCCACCCCCAGCCTACTTGCTGAGGGGACAGAGTGAGAAACAGAGAAGATCTTGAAGCCGTATGAGCACTGTTTGGCAATAGCTAAAACATGGGGGTGATATCAGCACTGTTTTAGTCACAAATCCAAAACACGGCACCATATGGGCTGCTATGAAGAAAATTAACTCTATCCCAGCCAGATGCAGCACAAGGACATAGCAGCAACACAAACCACTGGTAACCTTATAAATRCAAGTAGGTTTACTGATTTCATGTCTATTGTTGTGCCTTAACTCACCATTGCTTAGTACTTTACTGGAACTCGGACTATGCAACAGCAAAACAGGGAAATGAGAACTTCTCTGTGTATTTACTTGCCGAGGTCAGTGGCATCGGTGCCGTTCTCTTCAGTAGGCCCAGAATTCACTTTGGATTCACAAAGTTTAAATGCAACTACAGGACCAGATAGAAAGGATTCAGAAGGAATCAAATTCCATAGACAGTTGTTCAGTGTAAGGTATTAATTGCCTCATTGCATTTGCAATCTTTGGGAAGTTCTTTAGTTCAGAACAGTCATTAAACTGATGGAGAAAGTAATTAATGAAATGCTGAATRTATGCATCACCACATTTTGCTTCTGCTTCATAAAGTCATTCTGTGGTCAGATACAGATCCTTGAATTTTATGTAGGAGCTGCAATACATATTTCAGAGATTTATTTCTGGTCAACAGGATTGAGATTTATCTCAGGTTCTTTAAACCAACAAGATCTACATCCGAGTTAGTCACCCTCAACTCTACTTATTATCAGTGGAAGGTAATAAAGAACATTAGGGTGAGTCATCTGTGTAATTCTGTCTGCTTTGGGGTGGGACGGAGGAACCAGAAGTGTTCTGCTGACTACAATAGGGGCTCAAGGTTACCGGATCAGATGTGGACTACTCTGTGGGTGGTAAATGTTGGATCAGGACAGTCCCACACTGTCTAACTTCAGTGTTAGCTATATAACCAAGTGTCTGGTCTAAGATTATCACACCAGATCCCTCTGTAGTGTTAAATTATGGCATTGAATTTARAGAAAGATCTTGAAGGGATGCACCTCCCTGTGAAGGTACCYGTAGACCAAGTGTGTGTGCATGTCTAGACAATCTTTTTTGAACAGATATTAAATTTGGAGGTGAGTCTTTCAGSTGAGATAAATGCTATTTCTCCCTCRGATTAAAAAAGAGCAGCTATAAACAATGTGTTACTCTGACTTTTATATATATTAACAGTATGTCCAGTTTTCAGTATAAGGAAGCACAATGCTCTTTATGGTTAAAATACAATCCTCTAACACTTTCTGTGTCATTATATTAATTCCTGCTTGAGAATCTGGCCCATACATGAAGGGCCTCATAAGACCTGTGGCTATTTTTGCTGCTTTTCTGCTTTTCCGCTCCATATTGRTACAAGTGCAATTCTCATTTAACATATGAGACCAGAGAGACCTCATCTTACCCATTTTCAGAATTCATGTATTTTGATGGACTGTCTGTGGGATAACAYCCCGTATGAGTAATAGAGGGCAGACAACACTAGAGTTATTTAATTGGAGAAATTTCGTACAACAGTGAGCAATTCTTCTGAATGCCTTTGAAGATTGTAGTAGACTTGGCTACATTGGAAGCTGATAAAATGGTTCATTTGTCATGTTTAACATAAGTCATTCATTTTAACAGGCTGTTTTTAGTACTGCTTCTGAACTTTGTGTAAGACTTCTTAAAAATCTTTTTACTTTTGATATATAGAAGCAAATCAGATGGGGCTATTCAATAGGAGGCTCAAAAAACAGAGGTGCCTAAGGAAAGAAAAAAGATAAAGACGCTCATGTTGACAGTTGTTTATTGTTTCTTGTTGTTGTTGTTTGTTGTTTGTTGTTGTTATGACTACGTAAGGATGGGCACTAGAAACAGATAGTCCCCTAGGTCATAGTTATAATGGGTATGGGAGGACTGTACCACTGCAACCATATTATGCGACCTTGGGTAAATCACCTCATGAGGCRTTAAGAAGAGACTGGAGTATTTTCCCTTTAATGTCTTCTGGRTGACCTGTCCCTGATCTTTGCCATAATGTTTGCAGTTTGGCCACACAATAAAACAAGTATTTTATTCCCTGCTTTACAGGTGGGGACCTGAGTGATACCACAATATGGTTTGTAACGTGTGAGTACAGAGACACTTGTGTGTCTCAAAGAGTACTTGATATTTCAACTCAAAACAGTTATCAGGAGTGATTTACAGAGGGTGGTTGAAAGTTACAGTGCAAAGAATTGTACGTAGACTTCCTGAACCCAAGTTCTATGCCAGAACTAAAAATACATCTTTTCATGTCAAAGCGGACAGTATCATCCCTGAGAAGGAATGTGTGAGACTGGGATGTTGCACTGTTTCCCCGGGTTTAAAGTTTTGACTATTTCCCTGTGAAATTTCCCTGGAAATAGGATAAAAATAGGGATCCTGGATCTAATAATTTAAGTGAAACTGGATGCTTTTATAGGCAGATAAGTAGATTAGYAGGCACCCAGATGTACATAATATAAAAATAAATGTTATGGATCTTTATATACACAAATAAATTTATATCCTATACAGATATAAAATATTTTTCATATATAAAATATCGCTTTGGGCTAAGGAGGAGGTAATACAGAAATGACAAGGTTTTTGATTTACAGTGAAGAAAACAACTTTATGCAGTTACTTTGATGTGATGGGTTGAAATGTGATTTGTGATTATCGAGAAGATTTGCATTTTGGAAACAGATTTTAAATTAAATTGGCTTTACTTACTAATGTTTGGCAGCTTTAAAGTTCCATTTGTCTGATAAAGATTTTTACATTGTTCAGGGTCTGCTCCATTAATTATTAGGAATTTCACTGGGGGGGATGAACAGGAAACACATTGAAATTTTCTTTTTACAAAGCAGATGGGGCCTTTAAGTCTTGTATTACGACGTTATCCCTACATTCTGCACAGCAAAGCAGGARCTCCAGTCTTGTTTACTTCAGGGGTATATTTGACAATGTTACCGCAGCGCCAGATTCATCTGGCACGTTTTCATGAGCTGCTTCATCACTAGGCCTGACTACACGCAGAAACGTTTGCGAAGTCCAGCCGTTCCCATCTGTACCGGCTTTGCTGCTTAAAGAGCTGCAAGACACGCCTAAGAAAATTCCAGAGCAAAAAGAGGACACCGGCTGCAGATCACGTTCAGTGCAAGGACTTYGATGTGAACCTTGCAGTTGGGAAAAGGCTGCCCTGGACTTGCTGGAGCCAGGCCAGCTTGACAGCTGCGGTTGTCAAGGAACTGTATATGAGGGGAAATGGAACTCTACGCAAGGTCCTCTGCACCATATGTTTTGGGACTGCTCAAGGCCTTAGACTTTATGTAACGAAGCGATTCAATGACAAGATGCTATTTAGCCAGATTTGCTCTTTTTGTTGCTCGTTGGGGAGGACTGGGTGGTTGTAGGAGGTATTTTCAGTGGTCACGGAGGGTGGTTTGCCCAGTCACTGCTAATTACCAAGATCTTAATTTGCTAGCACTAGGAATTCCCCTCAGGCCTCCAACATTACTGAACAAAGTCCTGGCCAAAGACAATTAGTTACTCTTGAAAAGGTCTGTTACAGTCTCTAGAAAAGGTGGGGATGCTCTTTATTTATTTGAGTTGAGGAACTTTTTTCCCAGTTACTCTGAATTCTATGCAGCCTATTCAAAGGGAGTTATTTCATTTTGTAGGAGTAGTCATTGCTGTGGGGGAGTTTTGGTTTACCTCCTTCCTTCCTTTTCCCCTCCAACCATTTCCAATGGTTGATTATTGTATATATTTTTAAAATTACACCCGTTAATTAATTAATAGGTTATTATTAATTAAAATTATTATTAACTAAAAACTTTGCCTGCCCAAAGAATGGTACTGTTTTCCTGACAGTTCTGAAAGGCCTTATATGGCTTTTAGGAATCCCAAGCAGAATTTACTGTTTTGTTAAAATAAATAAGTAAACAAATCAGTACAAATACAAGTATTTCTTACCGATTTCATCTTTAGTGAAGTATTTTAATACAAAGAAGTGTTTAGTTCTTACCACACAAGGAACTACACACATAAATCCATACAAATGTGATAAGCAGGCCTAGATTGACAGATGCTAGTGACCTGGGAAATATCTTTTGATCTGCTTACGTTAGTGAGAAAAATTAGTTTTATCTCTTTCTTTTTCGCCTGTCAGACCTACCCGGGAAGCACAACAATGAGATTGAATTGAGATCATTTTCTTTTTCATGAAATATCAGCAGAACTGCTCAATTCCAATCTGATAGACAAATTCTGCTTTGTGTTACTCCCTTTTAAATCCATTGTAGGCAGGATGGTTGCATGAATGAAAGCAAGAATGAGGTTTGTCCACCAGAATATTTATTACTGATGATGATACACACATAAGAAGGAACGGGACTTGACTTTCTGATAAGAAGCAAGGCCAGGAATCATAATCACGGACTTTCACAAACAGTTTGGTTGTTTGAGGGAGAAATCACAGTAAACAGGGACTCATACAGTGACCTATTTGAAGTCATTTTTCAGAGCYTGATGAATTTTTAAGAGGGTGGAAGGAGAGATTTAGTCAGAAAAGGCAAAATATACAACTTTGCAAAGCTAACCTTCCAGTTTCTCCAAACCAGGTTAGTTCTATTAATTTCCATATCAATTTCAGGTAGATGTCAGTTGTTGTTTTCTTTTTAATATTTTTCTCCTAAGCATTTGACAAACAAACATGCTGGCAAGTTTTGATGAAAATATGTAACCCATCCTTTTTTCTTATTTTTTGCCTGTTTCAAAGTTAAGTTTTGAAATTAAAAATGTAACTGTTTTTAAAAATTTATCATAATTTAAAATTTATTTTTATGGCTGCTTCACTGTGAGTAACTAATAAGATATAYGGAATAAACTGGGATTAGACTTGTAAAGACAATTCCAACGGCATTCGAACTGATAAAATGGAATGAAATGGAGAAGGGTCTTGAGTTGTCTCTATTCCATCGGAGCACCATRCACTTTGGGAAGCTTTTAAAAGCCTGGATATCTGTAGCGCTACCATAATACAAATAATTTGTAAGAAAAAGAATACTGTAAAGTAGCACATAAAAAATCTTTATCACAGATTGCACTTAGCCTACTTTTCAAAGATTCTTTTTTCTGTAGTCTATCCTGTTCATTAAAACTGGACCAGAGTGGGAAGGATCATAGGTATTAGGAGATGACCATGTAATTGAGCTATTCTGTTGTGCACTAAAAAGGTGAAGAGACAAGAGTTTAATCAGGTTCAATTTTCTTCACACTGAGAATGCTATTGTATTCTGCTGGTGCTGCTAATGATTTCAGTGGAGTAGCTATGTTTCATTATTTCAGTGTTCATGAGCCCATACTGTATTTTCAGTTGTTTGTTATTTAAACTGTATAAAAGCCTACAACAAATGTTTTATAGATACCAGAAACCACTTTTTGTTGTGGAATRCGCACTCCTTGCTCCAAAGATAAAACTGTGCAGTGTCCAGTAAACAATTTTCTGCTTYATTATTAATTGTCTACAGTTTTCTTCCCTACTTTATAACTTGATGTCAGGGTAGGATTTTAAATCTCCCTTCAGACTGTTAAATGAAGGCTGGGATTTGCTAAAACAATATGGCATAACTGGATSTTTGAAAACAATAACTGAAGGCAATAAGGTAGAAACAGGACGAGAAAGAAAGTTCCACTGATAGAAAAATAAAGGGAAATTTGCGTTGGTGTTAATTTGTGCTGATAGTAATGAAAAAGTATTATATTCTATGCTATGAAAGATACCACTTCTAATTATCTACACAACAKTAATATCAGAGTTAATATGAGAGAAGAGGAATGGTGAGAAAAGGAGAATTATTCTTGTTAAGATGGTACAAAATATGAAGGCAAGAGGTTCTTGTATGACACGGATCAACATGGGAGAAGCAGCTGTAATGAGAGCTGAAACTTTAAAATTTACAGGTGCATATCAAAAAAAGGAGCATATTGGAGCAGACAGCTCAAGTGTGGCAGTGACTGGACTATAATGAATAATGTATTGGGTATATGCATACCTCTTGCTTAAAGCATGTGTTATTACAGAACAAATTGTAGCAAATCAGTGTAGAATTTTTATTCTTTGAAAGAATGAATTAAAGAACTGTTCTCAAATGTAGGAGCTGCCAGGGAATGTTCCAGTGAAACAGGGAACTCTCTTTCAGTAGCCTTTGTGTGATATGTTGCTTCTATGTCATAGGGAAYGTGATCAAGATAATGGCTGTCTAGGCTCTAGCTCTTTTCTCTTACCTGTTTCAAGTGCTTGCTGCAAAACCCTACACAATTCTTGCTATCTACATTCATGCTTTGAATTTGTGCTCYATGTTGAAGTTTCTTTTTTTCTGGGTAGTTACTGGAAGCAGTACAAGAAGACATGACTTTCGGGCATGGGAGTCCAGCTGCAAGTCAGCTGCACTGTTCTAGGCTGTGTTGCACCTGGAAGGTAACAGCGAAAGGAATGGAGGGATTGGTTGTGTCACTGACTTCAGCATWGATTTATATATATTTGTATATTGATTTTGATTTTGTGTTGAAGGTTCCTAGCAGGCTGGTCATATTTTTTTATTGTTGATTTGTATCATTATAGGTTATGAGCATTCTAAGAATGATCCAGGATGTGTTTGATGCATTGTTCATCTGTCAACATTCCTTTTATTTGGATTATGATAATTTATATGAGTCCTGATGCATTGGATATGCTTCTGATTATTACAAAACAGCAGACAAGAAGAAGAAAGGGTGAATGGAGTGACACAGCGGTAAAAACATAATCTGTTTAATTATAATTTGTYATAGACAGACATGAACTAGGTCTGAAACAGAAACCGTATTATAACATTTAGAGGGACTCATGTATGGTGATACAAACATGGACAAGAYAGATATGTATCTGTATGTACCTGTCAGTCTAAGTGTACCAAAATAAAACATGATCCAGAGCAGGGAAGACACTGTGGATCCCATTAACTTATTCAACAGGTAGAGTATTTTCCTTGAAGACTTCTCGGCTCAATGTTCATCCTTCTTGCCACCTAGCTTGATGGTTTTATTCATACTATAAAGGCCCTAGACGAAAGTTGAAAGAAGGACTACTGGTTAAAGTGTGATGAGAAAATACTGATATTTATTATGTATAGGCCAGTGAAACTTTTTTTTTATAGTGCAGAATTCTGTATCATGGATAAATTTTCTGTTAATGTAACTTAATAATAAATTTGTTCCTTTACTCTTTATGTTGTCAAGATTCAGTCTGTGTTTTCACATTCTCTCCATAGTTCTCTCTGTTAGATTTTTTTCATTTGCTTTCTCTCTTGTGCTAACATCCTACTTTAACCCTCTGCTATTCTCTTCTCACCTCATCCCGTCTGTGTTTCCTGCTTGTCCATGCTCTCTGTACAGCTCTTCCTGGATCTGCCACCCTTTCTAAATGGTACAACAACACCTGTTTTCTGTGCTAACAATGCTCAAGGGTCCTGTTTGCTGTCTTGGTTCTGTCTTCGTTACCACCTCCTACCCCTGTGGTTTTTATGTGCATTGATAAAATCATCTTTGTTGCCCTTCACTGGACTTGCTCCAGTATGTCCGTATATTCCTTGTACTAGGGAGCCCAGAACTAGACAAGGTGCTCCAAGTGTGCTCTTACCAGTGCTGAGTAGAAAGGAATAATCACCTCCCTTGATCAGTGGACAACATTCTTCCTAATACAGCCCAGGAGGCTGTTGGCCTCATTTGCAGCAAGGGCATGTTGCTGGCTTATGTTCAACTTGTCCAGTAGGACCCCAAGGACCTTTTCTGCCAATCTGCATTGCAGGTGGTGTGTCCCCAGCCTGTACTGGTGCATATYCCTCTCCAGGTGCAGGATTTTCATTTTCCTTTTTTGAACATGAGATACCAGCCCAGCAGACAGCAGAGTATCAATCACTCTTCCCAATTTTGTACCGTTTGCAAACTTTCTGAGGATGCCCTCTGTCCCATCCTGGTCATTGCTGAAGATATTAAACACTATTGGCCACCAGCATTGACTCCTGAGATACATTGCTAGTGACTGGCCGCTAGCTGGACTTCATGCCCCTGATCACAATCCTTTAAGCACAGCAGCTCAGCCAGTTTTCAGTCCGCCTCGCTGACTGTTYCATCAGTTTGTCTATGAGGATGTTATGAGAGAGTGTTGAAGGCTTTGCTTAAAGTCAAGATTATGCTAAGAACTTAGGAAGGGCTGTGCTAGGTGACATACAAGGTCCACGTAGCCCAACAGCCTACCTGACAGAGATCAGTAATAGGTATCTGCAAAAGAGTATATAGTAAGATTGGAAATGCAAAAACATGCTTCTCTGCTATATTCTTCAGCATCCATAAACTTGTCCCTTGGGTTTCCTGAGCTGTATGTTACATCCTTGTCTTTGAAATCACAGAKCCAGATGAATTGCTTTGGTTTTCCTAAGGCAAGTCACCTGCTAACGGCTGTTAGCAATTCCCTTTATAATAGCAGGTATCTGGAGCTATGCATTTCAATTTGTTTTGCAAGATAATATTTTTAATTCTTTCTCTAAAAAAAATGAAAAGAAAGCACTACAGAACATGCTCCATTGTTGAGAGTGATTTGTGAGAACAGGTAAGGAGATGAGAGTTCCCTCTGGTAACAGAGTCCCGGATAAAGGTTGTTACATTACGGTGAGTTGTGACATCCTGGGCTGAGACAAGCTCAAGGAGAAACTTTGGGTTAAAATTAAACTATTGTTTCCTGAGTTATATGTGAAGCTTGTAAATAAACCAAGTTCTGATTAAATAGATAATCAGAAAGTTGCCCAGGGCAGATTCTTTTGAGGACAAGAGATTGACACAGCTTGCTCACTTTTCTGTTAGGCCAAAGCATATGAAGAGCCAGAAAAATGTCAAATATGTGTTGAACAGTGGTTAAAATTCAGAGTCCTGTCAAACTTACATGGCAATCCTTTCAGTCTTGTCCCCAAAGGATATTCTCTTAGATTCTTCATTTTACTTCTGTTTGAATTCACATTGCTCTTTCCATAGCAGAATACACATTTCCTTTCCTTGCCTGCTCCAGCTTTTCCTAATTTAACCTTGCCATAAAATTCTCGCATTTGCCATATATGACCTTTATGTGGAAAACAGGTGAATTTGTGTGCTATCCTATAACTTAATAGGAAAATGCATCTCCTAGTTACTAAAGAGATCCCATTAAGATCCAAAATGAAAGTTGTGATTTATATGTTCATTCCTCTGTGGGATAGAAGTGCCTACTCCAAATTTAATGCTTATTTATTTAGAAGCCAGTTGGCTGCTGAATAGGATCTGGGTATTGTCTTCATACCACGTAGAGTGTAAAGCTTCTCTAAACGTAAACTGAYGATCAATTCTGACTGACCTATCAATTCTGAAATTGATACTTGTGCARAAGGACTGCTTTGGTCACCTAGAGAGTTGGATATAACCATTGTGGTGGTGTGAGCATGTGGATGGATTCTGGGAATGGAGAGAATTATGTATTTGAGAAAATATTTTAAGCCAAACAGAAAGGATCCAGATGGTCAAACATGTCATTTCTCGTTATTGCCCATTGTGGTGAATTAGGGCAAGACTATAAGAAGTGGATACACAGTGTTTCTACCTTCTTATAGTTTCCTAACCTCCAGCAGTCAGAGGAAAAGGAACCTCTGCRTAATTTCTCTTTTCCTTAGTTCATCAGTCTAATAACCTTAATGAATTATCCTTCATGAATCCGTCTAATYCCTTTTTTGAATCCATCGGCCTCCAGAGCACTTTAGTCCAATGATTACACAACTGAATTACATTTCCTTTTTCACATTTTGAACTGGCAGCCTGGTACTTAACAGTGGTTCTTACACTGTGAGAAACTGGATGGTCATCTCCTATTCRTTTTCCATGTACTAGTCTTGATTTTTACAGGACTTTATCAAATTCAGCTGTGGTGGGTTGACCCTGGCTGGACACCAGGTGCCCACCAAAGCCGCTCTATCACTCCTCTTCTCAGCTGGACAGGGGAGAGAAAATATAACGAAAGGCKCATGGGTCRARGTRAGGACAGGGAGATCACTCAGCAATTACCGTCRTGGGCAAAACAGACTTGACTTGGGGAAATTAGTTTAATTTATTACCAATCAAATCAGAGTAGGATAATAAGAAATAAAACCAAATCTTAAAACACCTTCCCCCCACCCGTCCCTTCTTCCCAGGTTCAACTTAACTCCCGATTTTCTCTACCTCCTCCCCCCAGGCCCAGGGGGACGGGCAATGGGGGTTGGGGTCAGTTCGTCACACAGTGTCTCTGCCGCTCCTTCCTCCTCAGGAGGAGGACTCCTCACCCTCTTCCCCTGCTCCAGTGTGGGGTCCCTCCCATGGGAGACGGTCCTTCACGAACTTCTACAAAGCGAGTCCTTCCCATAGGCTGCAGTTTTTCACGAACTGGTCCAGCGTGGGTCCCTTCCATGGGGTGCAGTCCTTCCCACGGGCTGCAGTTCTTCATGAACTGCTCCAGCGTGGGTCCCTTCCACGGGGTGCAGTCCTTCAGGAACAGACTGCTCCAACGTGGGTCCCCCACGGGGTCACAAGTCCTGCCAGCAAACCTGCTCCAGCGTGGGCTCCTCTCTCCATGGGTCCACAGGTCCTGCCAGGAGCTCCAATGTGGGCTTCCCACGGGGTCACAGCCTCCTTCGGGCATCCACCTGCTCTGACGTGKGGTCCTCCAGGGGCTGCAGGTGGATATCTGCTCCACCGTGGATCTCCATGGGCTGAAGGGGGACAGCCGGCCTCACCATGATCTTCACCAGGGGCTGCAGGGGAATCTCTGCTCCGACGCCTGGATCACCTCCTCCCCTCCTTCTTCACTGACCTTGGTGTCTGCAGAGTATATTTTTGCTCCTCTCCTCAGCTGCAGTTGCGCAGCTTTTTTTGCCCCTTCTTAAATATGTTATCCCGGAGGCGCAACCACCATCGCTGATGGGCTCAGCCTTGGCCAGCARCAGGTCCGTATTGGAGCYGGCTGGCATTRGCTCTGTCGGACATAGGGGAAGCTTCTGGCAGCTTCTCACAGAAGCCACCCTTGTRKCCCCTCCGCCACAAAAACCTTGCCRYACAAACCCAATACATCACCCTRTCAGGAAATAGCAATTTCTTTGTGAAKGAAATGATGCAGCTTTATGTAGGTAAACTCCATTTTGGTGTAATTAACAGGTTACATCCTGCATTGTCTTTCCTTCTTGTTCCTTTTTCTGTATCTATAAGGAGACAAGTAAATTGGATCAGGGTCTTGAATAGTGAAATACTGTAAGCAAATAGATGAGCGACAAAGTAATCGGAATGAGTCATCCTATGGTAAACTTGAAAAAAACACTGCAGATGCAAATTTCTTAAGATTTAGAAAGGAAACAGAAACTAGTTTTGACTTCATTTTTTTGTGATAAAGAATTTGAATATAGTGGCTTAGAATTCAACAATAGTGATTGTTTTGGAAGCAAAAAGTCAGTGAAAAGGAAACTAAGCACAAGCAAAGGGGGAGTTGAAGCCTTAGTAACCGCTGAGAAAATCACTGAAATCCCATTGTCTTGTGAATGGAAGCTGAGCCAGCAACCTGTTGATGAGGAACTACCTGTGCTGTATGTAACGCGTATTGTTCTGTTACTCTGTGGGAAAGTTTCCAGACAYCTTAGGGACAGATATAGTATAAACTCCTGAAGAGAAAACAGCAGCTACAATTCCATTCTTAATGYTAATTGTTCCAAATAAAAATGCTTATAAATATGTAATTATCACTTTTTTCCCAATTGGAGAAGTATGCTTACTTTGCAATAACTCAGCAAGATTTACTAGAAAAAAGAGAGGATCTTTAAAAAGAAACGCTAGTTTACTTATTTCTATTACATAAATTCATAYTTCTACTGAAGCATGATTTACATCTGAAAAAGTTTTGTTTCATTTGTTTACTTTTTTTATGGGACATCAGATATGCCAGAGTGTCCTGGTCTAGTTTTCCAAAGTTTTTCAGGACTTTGGATGGTGTTAAAACAATTGAAAGCAACATTGACTTAAATATTATTGGAACTTGCACTTGAACTTTTCCAAAATTTGAGGGCTATAGTGCCCCTGATTTATAGATAAAGAAAAAATTTGAATTTAATCAAGCTGAGCTATTCCCAAAGATCAGGTTTAACCAAATCACAGGAAAAGCTCATCAGCTGATGACYTAAGTCATAAAGTGAAGACTAGATGTCTTTCTTAATGATAAATGAAAAAACTGGCATAGATGATATTGGGAGAATCTTTGTCCTCTGTTAGACAGGAAGGTCAGGCTAAWTAGTCACAAAAATAATTTCCGACATTAACGCTGGAGAACTCCTCTATTGTCTCTATTATGAAGATATAAAAATAAAAGGGTAAGAATCAGCCACTTAACTATGATTTCAAAATCCACTGTTCCCGAGGTGTCCCAAATTTTAAATGTGAGATCACTTTTTTKGGGGTAAATAACATAAAAGTATTGTCATGGGAAACATGATTTGAGAAAGCCTTCTGTTTATCAAGGTCAATAAGCTTAAATAAGACAAAATTCCTTTCTTTGAGCTCATGGTGAACAGGACACTGACAAGGCTGTAGTATCACTGGATTTGTTTTTCACAGCTCTTTATAATGCACTTTCCAGTTTGAGTAACAATCCCTCATTTGAAGGTGAGAAAACATTTCACAATGGCAATTTAGTATTGGTAATGAATGAATAACCTTTCATTTTGATTGAAGTGGTGAATGGGTTAGCAATTTTTTCTTTTATGAGTGACTTGATGTACTGAGGAGTTGACATCGTTACTTGTGCTCCAGAGTTACCTGAAGTAGGACAAATGGCCTCACTGAGGATGCAGGAGGTGAATATAGTCTAGCTTTTAACTTGAAGGTTATGAACTAGGTATTTTAAGCCTTAAATAAGCAAAAATGTTTGATAGGCTGAGGAAAGGAGAAGAAAGGCCCACTAAGCCTTCAGAACATGGAGGCAAAGAGAGTCTCTAGGGTAATGGATAAAGAAGTTACAGACATAGGAAGGAGAAACTGAACTGGAGAGTTATTGCAGTTGAGGTTCATTTTTGCTGAATTTCACATAAATGTTAAGTTTCTACTCTACCTAATAGCCTAAGCTCTGCTACAACAGGAAGGAAAAGATTGCACTCCTCCAGTTTATTGTAGACAAGTGTCTTTGATAAACCACCTTGTGGAAGTACCTGTTTTTCTCCATGGATTAGGACATAGGGATATATGACGACTTGCTTAGACTGGATGTCTGTGTGTGTCAAGATCACGGAGTTCCTGAGCATTCTTACTTAAAATGAAGACAGCATCTCATTGGCATTGGACGTTAAAGCTTGATGTTTGGCTACCCTGTGGTGGCAGGACATGTTTAGGAGAATGTTGCTGCTGTTGTCCTAGTTGGGAGAGCAGAAGGGAAGTTGCAGAAAATCTCAGATATATTCCTAGGACTTCAGCCAATGCCTGACTATCGCTGGTTTTTAAAAGTAACTATTTCATGAGAACACATAAAATTAAGTTGTGATGTATTCCCTAAAGGTCTCATGATCAAGAATGCTCTATAAAAAAAAAAAAAACCAGACCCAAACTGCAGACTTCTTTCAAACTGGTATTATACCAGGAGTATACTTAAGCTGCAGTTGACTACTCTGTTTTCCATTCCTTGATATTGCACAAGCTGAATACCTTCACTTCTACTGCCTCCTCCCTCATATTCTTCCGTGCATTCACTATGCCTGGTTAAACTAGCTCCCACTGTACTGTAACCTCTCTGTCATACACAGTCACTTTTGCTGTTTTAAGTCACTGTTCCACATTATTCATTTATTTATTTGGGCTTGGCTTTCTCTGGCTTTTCCTGCAGGCTGATTAGCACTACTACATGTAGCTTGGTAGACTGCACTCCCATTCCCTGCTACCTGTGGTGACAGCAGCTTCCTTTCTCCCTCACCTTCTCTCTCAATGCTGGGGAAAAACAGCACACTGAAGATTATATGGAGCATGAAATAGCCCAGGAATGGCTTTTCTCGCGCTACTTAAACTTCATTTAATGAAGCTGAAATACAATGCCATCAGCTGAAAAATGTGATGGGAATTCACCTTATCGGCTCAGGAAAGCATCTGTTGTGGTGATCTGAAGCTGTCTTAGCTAAAGGCTAAACAATGCTATTTTTAAAGCACATTCCCCTCATTGAAACAAGGAAATGGAGTCAGTGGAGCAGAGCACAAAGGAATGATCTGAACTTCRAGATATACGTTGTAGGGGAGAGTTCAGTGCAGTAAGTCAGTGAAGCTAATGTTTAGGTCATAKCGAACTCGTAGCAAAATTGTTTTTTCAATTGTTTTAAGTATGTCACCCTCATTATTCTGTTTTTGATTAAAAGGTGCTCAAATTATTTGGATTTTTTCAACTATCTCTGAATCTTCTCCATCTCCTATATAGCAGTAATATCTTGCCAAGTTGAACAGCATAGCTAAATAAGGATCATTGCTCCAGGCAAAATAGGAGTCTGAGACTGTTTCTTCATAACACAGACCCATTCCGAAACAACCCAAAATGAATATTTCGTATCTGTCTCTGGGTCTTAAGTTTGCTGACCCACCACGTGTAGGAAAACAATTAGAAATTTACTGATCCACTGAAATAACTAATCAACTGTACATTAAGAAGGAATAGAGCTGGTGTATAATCATGAGATACAGCAGACAAAAGTGGCTGAAAATGGGGAAAGTAGAGATAACGATGTATCCCAGCTGCATGCAAACAGTTGTGRCAAATAAATAATTACAATTAGATTATTACAGTGTGGCTATTTCCCTCCTTTTACTAGGGTGTCCATTTCATGTTTTTCTTCCTGAGTATACAACATGCTTTTTCTAGTCCATGTTTATGGTATGAGCTGGATGCTCAGAAATGCAGACAATTAAACGAGAAATTAAACGAGAAAAAGCTTTGTCTCCTTTGATTGCAAGTCTCCCRCTGACGTTAGTAAGGGCAAAGTTTTGCTCTAACTGAAACGCACTGGATATTCCAACCCTCCAAAAAATACATCCTTGTTTAGATGGACATAAAGCATTTGCAGRTGTTTACATGTAACTGGGAAATTTGCTACATGCTATTTCAGTTCCTACAGTCCTGAAAATGTTTRTGGGTATGTTTAACTTTGCACGTGGGTCTCAAAATGAACAGCACAACTGACTGTTTAAAATTAAGCACATCCCTAGAGCTTTGCAAGATATAGGATTTATCCCTAAATTCTATGAAATAAATATTTAATAGCACAGAATCAACAGAATAAGGAAAAAAAATCACAGGAAATTAGAATCCTCCACATAATTCCTGCAGGAAAAATCTCTTTAGATTAAGACTTCGTAGGGTCAGTGGAGAGCRCTGGATGCCATTAGATAGCTAAGAAACTTTTCTTTCTCAGCTGTATAGAGATCCTCTTTCTACTGCACAGACATGAGACAGCAGTCTTTAAAGCAGCATGTACAGAAAATTTTCACTGGTGAAAGACTGTCTTATATATCGTGGTCCTCAGGCTAAACTCATTCTTTTTATAGCTGAAAGGAGGAACAATTCTGTGTCTGGCTAAAGAAGGAGGAATTTTTTCTTTAGGGTGTTACTTTTAAAATGCCCGCTGTTTAGTGCCTCTCGTATTTCCAGTCCTGGAAACTGCTTGTTGGTTGAAATCTTAGAATACTCCCTGATGAAATRAATTGGGCTGTGAAATGATGAGTGGGTAAATTCAATTTTAAGGTGTTAGTCTTGGACCAAAAAGAGCTATGGCCGTATGCTGCAAAACATTGACCTGATGTAGAGTTGCTCTCCTAGCTCAAATGTGGTCAGTAGACTTTAAAGGGATAACTTTTTCCCTTCAGACTTTATGTTAGTGCACATATACTGTTCTTTTGATCCTAATTTTGGACCAACTCCTTTCCCTTCTTGCAGTCAACACAGAACTGACACTGACCAACTTGACAAACTTCTGTGATGAAATGACTGGCCTGGTAGACAAAGGGAGAGCAGTGGATATTGTCTACCTGGACTTTAGTGAGGTCTTTGATACTGTCTCCCATAGACAAGCTGTTGATGTATGGGCTGGATAAGCACACAGCGAGGTGGSTTAAAAACAGGCTGAATGGCCAGGCCCGGAGAGTGGTGATCAGAGTCACAAAGTCTAGYTGGAGGCCAGTGACTAGTGGTGTACCCCAGGGGTCAATATTGGGTCCAGTCCTGTTTAACATCTTCATTAAYRATCAGGATGATGGGGCAGAATACCCTCAGCAATTTTGCTGATAACACAAAACTGGAAGGAGTGGCTGATAAGCCAGAATGTTGTGCTGCCACCCAGAGGGACCTCGACAGGCTGGAGAAAYGGGCCGGCAGGAACCTCATGAAGTTCAACAAGGGGAAGTGTGAAGTCCTGCACCCGGGGAAGAACATACCCATGCACCACTATATGCTGGGGACCACCCAGCTAGAAAGTGGCTTGACAGAAAAGGACCCGGAGGGTCCTGTTGGACACCAAGTTGGCCATGAGCCAGCAATGTGCCCTTGTGRCCAAGAAGGCCAATGGTATCCTGAGCTGGGTTAGGAAGAGTGTTTCCAGCAGGTTGAGGAGGTTGATCCTTCCCCTCTAYTCAGCACTGGTGAGGCCACACCTGGAGCACTGTGTCCAGTTCTGGGCCCCCCAGTACAAGAGAGATATGGACATACTGGAAAGAGCCCAGCGAAGGGCCATGAAGATAATGAAGGGACTGGAGAATCTCTCCTATGAGGAAAGGCTGAGAGAGGTGGGGCTGTTCAGCCTGGAGGAGAGAAGGCTGAGGGGGGAATCTTATTAATGTACATAAATACCTGAGGGGAGGGTGCAAAGAGGACAGAGCCAGGCTCTTTTCAGTGGTGYCCAGTGACAGGACCAGAGGMAATGGGCACAAACTGAAACACAGGAGGGTCCCTCTGAACATCAGGAAGCACTTTTTTATTGTGAGGGTGACTGAGCACTGGCACAGGTTGCCAGGGAGGTTGTGGAGTCTCCATCCTTGGAGATACTCAAAAGCTGTCTGGAGACGGTCCTGGGCAACTGGCTCTAGGCAGCCCTGTTTGAGCAGGGGGGTTGGAATAGATGACCTCCAGAGGTCCCTTCCAACCTCAACCATTCTGYGATTCTGTGATTTGTAATGAAATCAAGACTGGGGGAATACATTGTAATGTATGTTCTTACTAATTTGGCAGAAACACAAAATCTTGTGTTTCGGATKAAATCTGTTCTGTTGGGTCATCCAGTAGGGAACAGGTCTGAATTTACCATTTTGAAACCACCCTTTCTATCATAGAAGCATAAGACCTCAAGGATAGGCAGGTCTTTAATATCTCAGCTGTTTCCGCAAATGATGRCAAGGGTATGATCTCCTAATTTGGGTTTTAACTGAACATCTACTGAAATCAAAAGATCTGGACTCACTGTATTTGATAGGCACTGGATTTGTAAATTTAACTTTAGAGGACAGTCTTGCTTCAAGTGCTGTTTGGTTATACCAGACATTTGACATGTTGTGTGTTGTCACTGATGTACACATTTACTATTAGAAATCTCCATATCTGACAGCGTTTATTTGTGTACAAATACTAAAACTGGCATGTGTGTTTCTGTCAACTCAGCCATCCAGCTTGTTTTAAAACAATGATAAATTATTGCTAAAATCTCAGGGGAATATGTACGGAAGAAATGAATGCATCACATTTATTGGACAACTGTATCTATGAGTTACTTTCTAAATTCTGGCACTGAAGAATCCACTGTTCAAGCAACAGTGATGTGCAGAATTGAAAGGACTCTACTCTTGTACAGAGAAGTTATTACGAATTCACAACTATTCTATAGCGGAAGCTGTTTGTTTGAGATGAAAAGACACTATTACACTGTCATACTGAAAGATGGGTCCTTTCAGCTAGCTCTGTCAGAGAGATGTTTTGTCTGAAATATATGAAAAACGGGATGTTTTTATAGCTTTCAAATGAAAGGAGGTGTGTAATAATGGCAAGTGGTTAGAAACAATGAAACCAGTTCACCTTAAACACCTTTCTTCAGAGTAGGCAATTTATATGTTACCCGAGGGGAAGGGCATCCACCCATATATTTCTCAGGAGTGCAGTGTCATTTGTATTTGTATTTATGGTTTCTATTGTTAAATAGAGATATGAAACATGAATGAAGACGTGACAGTTGAATGGCTGTAGACAGCCACAGGCCCCATAGGAAAACACAGCAGCACCATCATGTTCTTCTGTGCTTTTCCTACTCCTTCTTCTAACAACTTCCTGGGTGAGGCTGAGCATGATCCTACCAGGGTGCATTGGTTTCTGTGTTTTAATACAAGAGCCTTGAGGTTCATGTTCTTGGAGTGTTTCTGCTAGGCTCATCTCAGAGGGGACTGCATCTGAGTGTTTAGAGTTAAGCTGATTTTCAGGGACTAATCAGATTATAAAAAAGATATAGCAAATTATATCCATACTATAATAGTTTTACTCTCTGATATAAGAATATAAATTTACAAGCCTTATGGAAGTGTATGTATATAGTGTAGAAATACCTGCTATTATCAATGAGCTGCTTAAGGTATTGAGAAGCAGTCTAATGACAGAAGCCAAGAGCTCACAGAAAGCTGCTTTGGTCTGCTGAGGAATTTGTGATAGAGATCTTCCCTCACTTCAGAAGAAATCAAACCTCCAAATGGCATGTAGAGATATAGGAACTGGGAGATGTGGTACAATCCTTAACGTTGTACAGATTTTCTTTTGGGAGGCAGAGCCACATCCACAAAAACAGAGGTTGTAACACTACTGGTTGCATACCATGCACTGTTCTATCATTTAGCTTGTAAACTTTCTGGGGGCAGATAACAGTTCTGAATGTATGAGCACAGGAGCAAGTTATGGGGACTGAATTTGTGGCATGTTAGCTATTCAACAGAGCTCCCCATGTGAACACCTTAATGTTGCAGGCCACATCAGCAAGCACCTTGTGCACTGCACGTTTGTAGCCCACCTTTCTTTCTTGTGGGCATCTGTCCACAGCTGTGCTGGAAGTGGTTCTCTTTGTTTTGGACAAAGCAGTTGTCATGATTACAGCTGGCTACAGAACTGATGGCTAATTCTCACTGCAGAGCGGTAGGTATTTCCCTCCTTCCTTCTCTTTTTGCTTTTACAACAATTCTCTGTGCAGTATGAATTTCAGTGGAGAAATACAGGAAGGCAGGRTATAGAGAGCAGCTTCCATGATGGCTTTCAGTTCTTGCTCCTCCTTTCTGCCTCTTCAATCCATCCTCATCCCTGGAAATGTGCCCTTGTAAAAGGGAAGAGATATGGCAATATCTCATCATATATAATTTTGCCCTGGTACCCAACAACATTTCTCACACGCCCAGTCTTATTGGCAGTAAAAAAGCATTAGGGAATTGCATGTGTTTAGCAAGCTAAACCAAGCAGGATCTGGTCTGAATGTCACGCTGAGAGCAGTGAGACATTTTGCTCAGCTGACACTTTACCAAAAAAATCCTTTAATCCACACTTGGAACACAAAACCAAACCAATTAATAAATCTTTTAAGCTCATATTTCTTTCTCTTATGAAAAACATCCTCTCTGAGCTTAAAATGCATCAAGACAATTGTAAAAAGAAATCCAAGCCATTTTCCTTTSTGGTTGTGTCCTAACTGAAGTGCAGTATTATGGCATAGCTCCCATGATATCAATGGACTTCTATATGCTGTGAGAACCTGTAGTCAAAGCATAATGGTGAAAAGATTCATGGCAGCTCAGTTGTGTTCAAAACATAGATCGGATCCGCAGACAGGAGGGAGTCTTGTCACAGGAGTTTGTTTTCTACGTGAAACACTTTTGGTCTGTTAAAATGCAAGTTGCAATATAAATAGTGCCACGGAAGTGGAAATACAATATTAAATCTGTTGTTTTAATTATGAAAAAGAAACACACTAGAATGTTGGTTTAGCATCGAAACATATACCTGTGTGAAAACTTACACTGCAAAATGCATATTATGTTGGTATTTCTCATTTTTAGTCACCTGGGGCTTGATTTTTGGCAGCTTTCTGGTAGCCACCAATTATTTTAAATTATGCTATCCATATTTTCCTCCTGGAGCTGATTATCTTCTRGACGTGCTCATCTTTCTTAGTTTATTTCTAAGCTGTGGGTGCCAAGAGTGCTTTGAGTCTTCCATCTCCACATACATAACCTGGTTTTATCCTGACTCCATGTCAGCAATGAAACCCATCCAGTGGAAAGACAGTAGGTAGTGAAGAGCTATAGCACCTTTCCAGTTAAGTCTCCCATCTGGACAATCAAGAAAGCAGGACCTTGGGTCCATACATTCCCTGCAACTATACAAACTCTCTATTTGGTAGTGTTGCAGGTAAAACAGTCTCAACTTGGGGAATTTTACTTAACTTAATTTATTGCCCATTAAACTTTTAATTTGTGATTTATTGAGAAAAAAGAAGAAAACATAAACAATTAAACAGATGGGGAGACACATCTCCCCCTACTCCAGGCTAAATTCCAACCCAGCACCTCTCCTCTCTGCTTCTTAGTCTCAACCACTTGTTTTAACTACAAGTTATACTCAGTCCATCCCAGTCCCTTTGGTTAGGGACAGCAGCACAGGAGGTTGGGGTTGTGTGTGTAATGGTTTCTGYCTGCCACCCCTTGCTTYTTAGTTATTTTCCTCTGCTCAGGTTGCCCACGGGCTGCAGTCCCTTTAGGGGTGTCTATGCTCTGGCATGGGTTGCCTGCAGGCCGCAGTCTCTTCAGGGGCATCTCTGCTCTGGTGTGTGTTACCCATGGCGCACAGTCTCTTTAGGGGTGTAACTGCYCCAGCGTAAGTCTCCCATGGGCTGCACTCATCTTCAGAGAGGTCCCTGCTCTGGCTTGAAGCACCTTTTTCCAAAAGGATGCTCCAGCCCTGTCCCCAACAATGTCTCCTTCCACCTGTCTCCTCCATTCCACTCATCTGGTTCCTCCATTTCTCCTTCCCTAAGCAGCTGCCAGACTTTCTAAAATATGTTTGAACAGAGGTGCCACGTGCTGCTCTGGCGGGCTGAGGTTTTGSTGTGCAGTGGGCTGTTTCCACTGGTTTCAGAGGTGTCTGGAAGCAGCTGTGAGTAGCTCAGAGCAGTTCATGGCCTCCTCCCACAAAAATTACCCCTGCAGCCCCCTGCTACTGAAAGCCTGCAGCTTTTGCCCAATACAACTAGATAAAGGAGAACAGGTTCTGGACTACAGCATTGCTGCTTACTACCCAAAATTAGGCTTGATGAATTCCCACAGAAAGATGAAGGAGAAAGAAAAATTACTACATGTGTCTTTATTGTTGTCATATTAGCAACTGCTTCCCGTGTTATGAAACTACAGCATATAAGTGAGTGCAAAAAAAAAAAAAAAAATGTCCATGTCACAGATGATGACTATATACCTTGTGAAAGAATGGTACAGATAATCATAAAAACTTTAAAGCTGTCCTTTCTAACTGACTTAGTTCCTACAGCCTTTATAAGTGAAATTTGTTTTTGTCATTTAAAAGGAGCTACCTCTGGGGTCCAAAACAAAGCATACATTTTGTTGTATCTCAAGAAAATGTCTCTTTCTATTGGCCATTAGTAACCTAAAGGCCGTAAGTACCTCAGATCATCCATATAAATCTTCACTTTTATGAGAATTGAAACTGCCAGATCAGTTAACTTGTCACGATGGAGGGCACAGAGGCTTGTGAGATGGAAACTGATATTTTGCAAACTGTTTTGCTTTATTTAAGCTGAATGCCATTGTAAACTTGGAAAGAGCTACACGGAGACTTAATTTGAAAACATAAAGGTCACTGAAGGCCTAACAAATGGGAAGCCTTTGGCAAAAATGTACTTGCTGATTTGAGCACTACCTCTGAAAATGAAAACAAACCAATATATGTTATAAGCAATTTGGATGCACAGAAAGACTCTGGGTGTATTTCCCTTCCTAAAGTGGCTGAGCAGACACAATCTCAGTACTGTTTCAGCCAGCCAAGTCTATTTGCTCTCGTTTGATGTGTGGTGTTAATAGTAAATAGTGATAACACATGCTGATACTGTTGAGCTGCTGATTAATGGAGCTGGGCTCTTTAGCTMGCGCAGCAATATCTCACATGTTGATATTCACATAATTTGCATTGAATCTATACCAGGCAATGGCTCTTTTCTGTAACTGGCCTGAAGGATTAAAGACAGTACAGAGGCACGGATGGCCACAAGCTCCAAAACTAGAGTACAAATCTGTCATCTAACTTAATGCATTTTATTTTATGAAAAAAACATAGTATTAGAGCACAAGCAAATAGATTCCAGTGAGAAGAATCAGAAGTGAAAATAAACCACATCTTTTCATGAGTGGAAGTCAGAAAACAGGCTTGACCACAAACAAGCAATGGAGATGTACATTTATATATATATGCATGTAAATATGTATATGTTTATACACTCATATATAGGCACATATGGGTTATAGAATATGTTTAGATATTTACACGGATTAGGATAACTTTTTTTAGCAGTATCTGATATACATTAGGACAATTTTGGATTGATAATACGATAATAAAGGATGCTTCTTTGATGAAGATGTTTTCTGTCCCTACATTTTAATTCCTGAAGCCATACCTAGCCTGAGAGTCCCTCAGACCTTCTTTGAAAATTAGCATCTGAACACAGGTAAGGTAGGTGGAATTTTTTTCCCACTAGAGTGGCCATCTGCTCATGATCTTCAATGTAAGATACATATTTGTGATTACTAGCATTTATTTCCTTTTATGTTTAATAGATACATATTCATTGTGTATTGATTTCATGTACGATTTCTGTGTTATTTCTATTGCACTGTCACGTACCTATCACGTTTTGTGCTTATGGTTATAGGTAAAGGATTTTTTGCTTTATTGCCATGACTAAAGATGTGGCCTGATTTTCAGAGATGTCAACCAGCAACTAATTTTCACTTATTTGGATTAACTTTGGAATAATGTCCTTTTTTTAATGCCTTTCCTAACTTTCACCACCTGTGTGCGATCAACCTATACAGCTTCCATCACATTGTTTTCTTAGGTTAAATCTGCCAGCAAATACCTTAGAACCTGCTGGATCACCTTTGAATCTGTCACACTGTTCTCCAAAATGTCCCAGTTGGGACTATCACAAAAAGGGAGCATGACTGACACATTATTTGGGATTTTTGAGGCTGAAGTGAGGAGGTGTCATATGGCAAAATGGTGTAGAAATGGGCCACGCATTCTGCTGGAATGGATCAGTTTYGTACTATCTGCACAGTTGCATTTATGTTTCTGTGAGGGGATTTTTATTTTGTTGCTTTTGTTTTGTTTTCTAACCCAGAGACATTGAACTTACTATTATGAAAAATTCATGTCAAAAGAGTAAAGACAGCTTTAATTATTGTATTTTAACTAAGTGCATGTGCAGTTATATATAGAWCCCAAGACCAAAAAGTATTGTGAACATATAATGCAGCTCTGACTAGAAAAATAAGCCCGTTGTTATTTTTTAGCAAGAAGTGGTTTTCCCTATTATATGCCTGGTAGGTAATTATAGACATAGCACTGATACTACAATTACACACTACCAGCCCAGACATGCCGTACTGGCTTATGGTCATCTAATATGCTGGAACAGGGCTGGTTCAGTTGCAGGCCATAATGAGCCTGTTGGAACAAAAATCATTCGTATGAGGAAAGGRGCTTCACCTCAAACATCATCCTTGCTTTTAAACAAGTGTAAGTAATATGGTATTCACATAGTGTTAATATAACCTTGCCATCAGTCTGATAATATTTGAAAGCATGGGGAAAGGTAAGCATTCAGTTACKGCTCACAACCCTTCTTAATCCCAGCATGGAAAATCAGAATGTTTRCGAATACTAATTCTATTCTAAATTGTTTTCCTAGTACAAAAGCCAAAGTTATGGTTTAAGTACTAACACATAGGAAAGAAATCTGATAGCAGAAGGCTTCTTGCTCTTGCAAAAGGAGATGTAATGTGTATGTGCAGGGGCACATGAAGTAAGATGAGTTCAGCCTAGAAATAAGATCTGGTTTCCTAGAGCTGAGGGAAATTAAACATGGAAACAACTTTGGGAGGCAAGGTGGTCCTCAAGTGTTGTGTACTTTTCACCTCAAGATTAAATATCTTTCCAAAAGACAGGCTTTAATTCCACATCTTATAAGAACTCTATGTATTTACAGAAGACTAGGTAATTGCCATCTTTTGAGCATATAAAGGCCCTATATTGACAAGCTAGCTTCAAAAAAAAGCCAGCCGTTAAATATACGCAATGAAAGGAGGGGCAAAAAGGAGGCGACACCAATATGAAAAGGAAAAATATGTCTTAACAGATTCGTTTGCCTGGATAGATGTTCCTTCAGAAAGCTGTTCTTGAAAACCAGTCCTGGAAAGGTAGAAGTTCCCATACTGAGTCCCTGTACTGTGAACCCTAATGCCTGGGCTTAGCTCGTGCTTTTTAGGGTAAAAAGGATCTGGTGACCTGTGCGAAGCTAAAGATGTGTGAAATTGTTTGCAAAGCTGAGACACATGAAGGATTTATTTTATTGTGAAAGGGCAGAAAGGGAGGTGATACTGTATGAACAAGAATAAACAGGGAAAGGRGTGGAAGAAATAGGAACAAAATACCATGATGTTTTAAAAAACAAAAAGCTTAGTTTTGCAAGCGAGATGTATTTACTATAAAGCACTGTACTTGCTCTAAGTTCTTGACCTTCTTTGAGCTCAAAACCAAGTGTAAATACCTCTCTGTGSTCTCATAGCAAGATTTATTGGGCACTATTGCCCTGTGAGGGACATCAAACCACCACAAACTGGACTTCTCAGATTGGAGGTGATGGCTACCCAGTACTCCTCCATAGAAATATCAGATGGATATATGGCAGTCCCATTTTAACAACTGGTGTTCAGAATGCCTATTTAGGGCTTTCGTTCAACAGGCTGAATGCTGTGGCACAACTGGACTTTTTTACCCAGGTTTAGCAGGAGCTGCTCTCTCATATGAATTGGTGCAAATAACGTGACTCTGCTGCCACTGTTCACTGAAAATTAAAAAAAAATCAGAACGGAAAAATATTTTTTTACTAATCTAATTGACTTTTAACCCCCTCCCCCCCCCCTTTTTTTTTTTTTGCTAAGTGAAGACCATTGCTTTTGTATCATCTGTTGAAGCTGAACTGAAACACTGCAGTTAAGGTTTAAGCACTTTTTCTAGTTTTCATGAAACAACACAATTTTTGAAGGAAATTTTAACCTGGAATACTGTTTTAAATAGATGTGTCAAGGGATTGTCCTGCCAAACTTTAACTACCTGAATTTCTAAATTAAGCCATAAATTGATAGAGAGGCACTAGCTATAATATGTCTTCTATTCCCAGAGGTGATTTTCCTTCCTATGGCATGCCTTTCCGTGGGTGGAAATAATGCAGAATGAATTAAGGACTTGCTGTATGAACAGGGTTACTGGTTGTGAAATTCAAAAATATAATCACTTTGTAAAGAGCCTCACAGATTTTTTCTGGTTTAATTTTAGTTTAATACATTTGTATTATTGCAAACATGTATCTCTGGTAGTCCATAATGAGCAAATCTAAATCCTGCCTTACTTAATGTGACACATAATGACCTTTATTGATGACAGATTCTGTGTGCAACACTATGCATCATTTATGAATATAAAAAAGTCAGGAAGCAAGCTGAGAGTAAATCATGTATCAAGTCTAAGTCTAAAACAAAAAAGTGCTCTGTCCATCTCATAAACTGTCTTTGCTGTAAAAGAACTCTGTCATCTAATTTTAGTTTGTAAACCTAGTTCAACCAATTTAGCAATGTGAATTCGGGTACATTTTTCAAAATGGCAATCCCTTAAAACCAGTGCAAGGTACAGATGTTTCTTGTTAGCTGTGATTGAAAAAATTATATTTCTATACTAGGGGAAAAGCTGGAAGTTCCCRTTACAGTTTTTTTTTCTGAATTGAAAAAAGAGATAAAAATATCAGTTTCATAAAATTAAAAAATTGAATTAATTATGTTTCAGAAATGTCTAAAAGCCTTTATTGGYTTGACACTAAATTTATAATATGCCTACACTGTAGTTTGGAGCCCTATCTGCTTTCAGTCCCTCAGCTGATTCCTGGCTACAAGCCAGACTTCGTTTCCCATCCTACATTTCAGACATTTGCTCAGTAGCTGATGTTCATGGCCAGAGACTCCTGCAAGGGACAGAAACAACTAAGCCATGAAAAGAGAGGTCATCGTAMATCATGGGCAATAGCTTCTGGTCAAATCATTTTTTATGAAAAGTACCAGTGAAAGAATGTTCCACTCTCAAATTTTTGACCACTGTGAACTGGGAAGAATGCTTCTATTTCTTGGTTTGATTTCTGTTTCTAGTGAATTTCAGTAAAATTGAATTTTTTTTTGACATYACAATACCTCAGAGTAATTTTGAAGAACAGTTAATTTTTGGTGTGACTATTAAGTGTTACACTTGTTGTTCTGTCTCAGAAAATTGAAGTTTAGAGAAGGGAAGTCTATCCGTAAAAACAGCAAAAACCTAACATATTGTATCCTCAAACACTGCTCKCAATAGAGCATTGCAGTTTGGTGTTGTACGTAGTTCAGTTCTTACACTAGGTTCAGTGTTTATCTGSAGAGTCTATTCGAAAGGGACAGACTGTCGGGTTTTGACCATTTGCTTCTAAGAGGAGTCAGGAAAACTGATCCTGYAAGAGGTGTCCATTGGGTATCCATTAAAGTTCTGACCAAAGATGACTGCTGCCACTCCTTACCTCCCTTGACCTTCTCAAAGCTGCAGTGACAGATTTTGGCAAATCTGGGACATCAGAGGGTGTCTTGGCCACCCTCCAGTTGTCACTCAGGAGTGTGTGGGACCCCCCTATTACTCGTGTTGTATGTCTCAGACTTGTGCAGATGTCTCAAATTCCCTAGGCATCAGAGGTCATTAGACACCAAAGTGTGTGAAGCTGAATCCAGCCTCAATATACTGTGGGATAAATTTCCTCTCGAGATGCCTCTCTCTTCATGGAGTACAAAAGTGTTAGAAGTTTCCTAAGTGTAATTGCCTGATTATTTCAGTCACAATGTTACTGTGATGAATCTCAATATGTTGATACTTTGSAAGCCAACAACAGGCTTGTATAAGCACTGCATGCTTATATAATGAAATACAGAAAGATACCTTGAAGAATTTACAGTCCGTGTAAAGGAGGAGATGCAGCTTGAGRATACAGCAAAGTATCAGTGGAGGGTAGAAGCTGACGGACAGTTTTGCTCTATGTTGTAAACAGTGAGCACAGCACGTACAGCCACTGTGCATTACACTCCGTGCATTTATTCTCCTTGGATAACATGATTTTGTGAATGAAAGCATGCTGATGAAAAGCAAGCCTTGCCTTTTCGTGTGACCTCTGGCAAGTGTATCTAAGGGCAGAGCCTGACCCTATTTCTCTGCATAGCTTTATTTTCCTRCCATTCTGGAGATTAAAAAAGTAGCCTCTTTACAATCCAAAGGAGACTGTTATGTATCTTTTTATAGAAAATACTGATCACAAAGGGATGCACCTTCATTTTCGTATCTTAAAACTCTGTCAAGGATTTTGACAACATATTTTTCAAGAGTATCAATTTTTTTTTCTTGTTAGTTTTTCTTCCCCCTTTGGGGAGGTAGGTTTTATTGTTACAACTGTCAAAGCCTGTTCTTTATGCAAAGATACTCGTGGAGAAGGAAAACGAAAAAATGGTACACAGGTAGTAATGGAGGCTGAGAACACCTGATAGGCTGCTATTCTGAGGAAAACGCTTTACTTTCATCTCCTGGTCCGCCCTATTTTGTTTGTTTGCCTTTCCCTGAACTTTCCGGAGATGTTGTTAGCCTTTTTCTGTAAGTGGACTATTACAGACAGATACAGAAGAGGAGGCATGGGACAATTGTTGGTCCCTCCCTGCCCTACCCAATCTCTTCCTGGCCCTGAAGGTAAACTGGTGTACTTCATAGTGACTTTTTAGTCCTTCTCAGTGTTTAATACAGAAAAAAAGGTCTTTAAAAAACCCAACACTTTCTGTGTAGTAAGTGAGCCTGATTCAAATGCATAGAGAGGGAGGCAAAAATCTACAGGGTCTCCCTAGCAGAATGTGAATGCCATTGCTTAAAGAGATACATCGGGACATGGTTTAGTGGGCATGGGTACTGGGTTGATGGTTGGACTCGATGATCTTAGAGGTCTTTTCCAACCTTAATGATTCTATGATTCTATGATTCTATGAACTGTTCCGGTATCACACAAAAGAGCATTGAATCCCAAGGGCAGAATAATGAAAGGCAGTGTGGTGGCTCAGACTTTTGTCTGTGAGCCAGGAGACCCAGATAATACTCCAAGGGCTGACACTCACCTGTACATGCTGTGATTTTTTTTGTTTTTGTTTTGTTTGGGTTTTTTTGTTTGTTCCTATATATGACAAGATATCTAGAACTTAGCTAGTTATCTTAAACTCCCTTTATAGTTGTGGAGAGACATTCACGGGTGATTAATCTCTTCCTAAATGTGTGAATCCTCTAAAGTAGGTCAGAGGAATGGCATCTTGACTCTGAAGACAGCCTGAGATACTGGCTCAGATCCCAATACCTGTTCTACAGTTAGGTCTCCCTCCTCTCTGGATCAGAGAACAGATCCTATTATGGGTATTTGCCATGGCTTCTGTGATTGTCTTCTTTGTGGCTTTTATGGGTGGATTCATCCAACTGAAATGAGGCACCCAGGGAAAAAAGAAAGATTGGGATTTTAGTCATACACAGAGAAAATTTCTTTTCGGTGAGACAGCGAAAGTTTTCCATTCCCTTTCTTCCTATTAGCCTCCTACTTGCTAGTATGTTATTTGTGATGTCCTTTATTCCAACAAAGGAAGTTTGGGGTTGGTCTTTCATGCCATCATTTGTTTGAACTACTCATATATGTCCTATTCTGAGTGTAGAAGAAAGTACTACTATTTTTAGAGGTTTGCTATAAATAGAGCCACATAAACAGTTCATTTCCTGGACCAGCTTCTGGACTGAATTGTTTTAAAGCATTGTCTTTGTTCTTTTCCAAAATAATTTTAGAGAAGTGTAAAAAAAACCCCAAACTTCTTTTTAGCTCGAAGTAGTCACTTTTCAGTTCTCTTTTGAGTGACTCAACCACTAACATAAATTTATGCTCAGTCTTACGTATTGGAGATGGAAGACTCGGCAAGGAATTGTCAAATGCTTAGCAAGGATTGCCAAGCAATCCTTGAATAAGCTACAGTAAGAAAGAGAGAAAACACTGTTGCAATGGAAGATACCAGCCTTAGAATATTACATGATTGTTTGGGTGTTTTTTCTGATGGGTTGGGAAAAAGTGCCAAAAACTTTCTGGTAAAAGCAATGTTTGCACCCCAGCCTTCTGTTTCATGGATTGTTTGCTTTGCATGAATGTTGCTAGGTGAAGAAAAGGGTCAAACACAATATTAATTTTCTAGCTTTTAATAATTTTAACTACCTTTCTTGGTGAACAGTGAATTTTTGCGGTGGGGGAGAATTCAAGTCCAATCCATTGGTTGTGGGTGCTGGGAAAAATAACTGGTACAAAGCAATTTCATCTTTATTTCTGCAGCTCATATTTTTGATCTTGGTAAGTGCAAGTTTAATTTTCCTTTTGTTTAGGGGAGGAGAAGGAGCCGATGTCTCTTATCTCTGCAAATTCCTCTCAGACCTTTAAAAACAACTGGCCTGATATATTTGCCATGTTTTCCTTTCAACAAAACTGGGATAACCATAAGTCCTTCTGGGCTGAGCTTGCAGATCTATGTATTCAAGTTTCAGCTGGCAAGTAATGTAAAACAAAGTGGACTGAGTTATCTGAAAAGTAGTAGTCATGTCTGCTGGTAAAAGTGAAATGATAGGAAGGCTGTCAGGCTGCATGGCTTCCTTCTACTTAGCTGCCCCAGATAACGCTTTTACGGTTCTTGTCTTCGTAAGCGTCAGTTCACAGCTGGAGACACTTAACCAGCTTTAGTTACTGGCACTGAGGCTGGAGAGTCTCTGCACTTTCAGTATGTCAGAACACCCTGCGAAATCTTCTGGGATGAAATCAGTGCTCTCACTTTTGGCTTTCCCACTGCTTGTGCAGACTCTCAAGCACTTTCAACACGTGAGCCATGGGAAGGGGCTGAGCTGACACAAGGGACAATGGGGAGAAATCAAAACACATCGCCAGCGATGGCAGCCACCTCCTCGCATCCTGTTCCACAGCTGAGTCAAAGGTTGTGTCAGGCTTCATTTGCTGCTTAATTAAAAAATCTCACACAGGTCCTATCTGTGACAGTAAGAGCAATGTAGCATGAGTGCTAATTCTAATTGAATTTTCAGGCTTATGAAGTTGAAAGAGGAGTGAAATGTGTAGAGACTTCTATCGGCCCTTATTAGCTGAAAGACCCTGTYGCTGGGGAGTCTCTGTTATGCAGAGGAGACCAGTTCTGCTTCCCCTGGTGCCCCACTGTCAGGCTTGTGAGGCACAACCATCTGAACCAAATGAGACCATGCTAAATCATGCTAATGAAACACTGAATTAATCATCTATTTCAAGGCCTTAGACCCATCAGTATTAGAAAGGAATTTATTTACACTTTGGAAACCTTTTGTCAAGATTCCAATGAAGAAAATATGTGGTGTCCCAGAAGGATAGTCTGCTTTCCTCGCCTCTTTTTTCTTCACGTTAAGTGGGGTGAAATCTTGAACTTTCAATATGTATATATAAGTATGTATCATTTCTAATTCATTCAATGTTGAATAGTTCAACACTTGAGTTCTGACAAACACTTAAACTCACTAACTTTCCATTATGACTGTGTATCTAATTTTATCACAGAAAAATTTATTCAGTGTTTCTCTACATTGTTCAGATAGCTTGACAAATCGCCCACCTGAACATGGCTGTGTAAAAATAAAAATAATCGGTTTTGTGCAAATTTCATGAGCCAAGCTGCGAAACCAGATTTTTGAAATGGATAGATTGCTTAACTTTATTCATATATCTTATGATAATTTCCCTTCCCTAAAGTATAAAAATGACAGATATGAGTGTTTTGTGGTCTTTTTTCCCTCCTTAGATCTTTGATTTGGAAGTGAATTTAAGGTCTAGAAATTAGTAAGGGCTTAAGGATAACTTGAAGTGCTTTGCAGAACAGAGAATGCAGAATTTGCATCTGAATCTAAGCTGTAGAGTAAGAACATGGAAGTGTCACTACAGACGAAATTCAAAGATGCTATTTCTACCTCGCCTTTCCATGTCATTTAGAAATCTTGCTCCATTGCTGTGATGAGCTCCATACTGAAGTCAACAGGATCATACATGGAAATGGAAGACCAGACATATGGAAAAACCTGTGCGATTGTGGCTTTGTTGAGAAAAGAGACTCTAGATGTAAAWATCTCAGAGCTCATTGAATTGTTTCATTCTGTGTGTTTCTACTGTGGTTCTTTATCTGTCTAATTCCTATATGATCCTTTAATTGTGGATTCTGTAGAACAGGCTTAGTAAAAATCAGACATGATCTCTAGCTTGTCAGTGATTATCTGGAAGAAGAATACAGAGAATCTGGAAAACATCCAATGAAAACAAATTATGAAAAAGAAGACTTGAAAAATAAACTACACCCTTTTTTTACAGCACTAGAAACTAACTATTTACTAATAACTTTATTATGCTTGTTTACTGCTCCCTAGTGCTTAATTATTATTTTTAGGGATTTAGGCTTTATTTCATCACTTTAACATAACAACTGTCGCTTGAGTTGAAGAAACAGAAAGGATAGAATCTGCAATACACAGCGTACAGCTGGTTGAACTGTTCACAGCAAATAATTTACTGGCTCAGTTAAGCCTTATTATCTCTTTGAAAATTGTCCAGAAACAGACTTTGATTATTATGAAATTGTTAATTACTCAAAATTGTTTGACAAACATTTCATGGATACAGAGTCCAACTTATGGGCTGGTCTCAAGCTGTCTGTTATTCACCACCCTGAGCTCCTGTAATGTGCTGGTGGGACAAATACAATCTCTAGTTGTTTAGATGTAAGAAGTCAGCAGACGAGAAGCCRGTAGATGGTGCTCAAGGATGTGAAGCCAACTTCTGTGGTTTTAGGGAGGAAGAAAACATGTTGCTAAGCACTGCAAATGTCTTTATTTGGCTGCATTTTGCATCCACGCCTAACAGGTAAGTCCCCTAGTTCTTTGGCTTCCCACCCACCTGGTCTCAAATAACTGAAATATTTGAGGAGTGGGAGCTGAGAGGTTGCTGGAGAGTTGTGTAAACTCTCTGTGAGCTCATGTTGCCAGGAATATTCACAGCACTGCTCTGGAGAYAAAAATCCCAGTGTGGAGGAAAGCTTAGGAAGAAGGGCAAACTGCATCCAAAGATCACAGTGCTCCCTTCTCTCCTTTCCTTCCGCAGAGCTAYTTTATTATAAAAATTATCCTCATTTGTGTGATGACAGCAGCATCAATCTCTTCAGTCTTTGCTATATACACTTCACTCAGTTCCTTCAAAACACTTCTACCAGCGATCATCTTCTAGGACTGATGTTCACACTATGTTACTCTTTTTTTTCCAGAAGAATTTTCCTTTTTGAAGATTAGCATAACCAAATCTTCAGACATTTGTGCTAAGAACTTCCTCAGCTGTACAAATTCTTAATTGCCTCATTGCTAGCCTGAAAGATTTGGATCTGCTTAGCCTAAGGTAGAGAATTCTGAAGGGAGATTTGGTAATAATCTTCCAGTACATAAGAGGTTGCTGTGAAGCAGGAGGCCATAAATTCTCCATGTCTACTCCACATAGTGCAAGTTTTAACAGGCTTAAGTTAAAGCAAGGGATATTTAGTCTGAACATTAAGGAAAACCTTTATAACTGTAATGGTAATGAAGCATTGGACTAGATTTCTGAGAGACTATCTCTATCAACAGTGATTTTTAAGCATAGACTAGAAAAACTGTGTCAGTTATAGCATAAATAAAGTATATTCTATTCTGGAGAATGTGTATGCATATGTGTGTAGGTGATCTGGATGAGTTCTCAAAATCTCTTCCATCCTAAATTCTGGTTTGCTCACCAAAAGTAGATTCCATTGGCTGTTTTTCAGAGTTCTGCAAATAGTTTTTTTGATTATAAAATGTGGCCCAAACACTGGACCTATTCATATAGGCTTTTTACCCGATACATTTCTATTTATCAGTTTTCTCTTTAGTCCTACAAATATTCTGGATTTCCAGCTTTTGATAGGTAGGCAGGAGGCCTGCTCATATGCATCAATACTCTCTRCTTTTTATGGAAAGAAAATAAAAGACACATAAAACATTAAGCCTGCAATTTGGTCACATGTATATTTCATAAAGACAACTTACTGAGTAATAAATAGAAGGCTTTTGCAGGCTATCTTTATGATACAAACTCCGTTTTGTGAGTGAAGTACTTGCGTTATTGATTTTAATAGAATTTTGCACAGTAAGGATAAATTGTGGTAATACTGCATGGTGCCGCATAAGAAGATGCAGCAGACTAAGACTAAAATGGCTGTTGGTATATTCTCAGAACACTGTTTTATGACTAATAGAGGCAGCAATTCCATAATACACAAGGTCCATGTGCAATAAACAGGGCTTTGGTATCATAGATTTCACCAGGACTTTGAGCAATAAAAATGTTTATGATGTTGAGTATTATAGTGGTATATTGCTTAGAAAACATGCAACAATAAGAAGAGGATTGTGTTTGCAGCAGCATTTTAGGAAAGTTGTGTTTTGCTCAGAGAAGCATACATMCACATTATAACATATGTCTAAGTAACTTTGTGTTCCCATTATTGTTAACAGCTTCTTCCRTATAATTTGTCCTGTTTTCTCCTTATAATGTGTTTTCCAAATTTAGGGATGTGTAGGATGCATGGAATGCATCTTCCTGTATATTTGGRTATGGATAATGCCTACCTCAAAAACACCCTGTTTTCTTTGGGGATTTACAAGTGATTCCTTGTGAGTTAAATAATAACTGATTGCTTCTGCATGGTAATTGTCCATTTGTATGCTCTCCAGGCTCACCRTAAGCAAGATGTTTTGACTCAGCCCTCAATGAAACTGAACTTTTAGCCCACAATGAAAGAAAATTCTGGTGGTATTCCTCTAGCTCTAGATGTCTCCAAATGATGCAGTGTCTTGTAGTATACTACCACAATGTCATTAGGCTTGGTTTTCATTTATGTCCCTTCCCATTACACTCCTCGTTGGAGCCAGATTAGTACAGTTAATGTTCAAATTTAAATCACCTGTTGGTATTTGATTATATTTCATTCAAAGTCAAAATCCACAAAGCAGCTGTGGTCTTAACAAATGGGCATTTTCTGTGCAGTGTTGAGCTGCAGAGAAATTCTGTAGGTAGACTGGGGTAATTTTGTATGTGAGTATGGAAAGGAAACCTGTGCTTATCAGATCGTGAAGCATGGCCGCAGCACAGGCAAAAAGGACAATTCATCTTCAGTGACATTCTGGCTGTTGGACAAGGTGAGGAAAAGACTAAATGCTGTTTAAAATACTGGTTGGTATACATGTGTGTATATTTATATGTTTATATATATGTATGCACAGAAATGTTTGTGTGCATTAAAAAAAAAAAAGCTATGTTGGGACCTGTGTATTTAATTTCACTTTACTGGAGTGCAAGATGAAGGCTGGTACAGTAAAGGTGTCATGCCAGATTGAACARAAGATTTGTAAGACTCTCTAGACGAAAGGGAGCGGAGTGCACAGATGTGTATATTCACTCCTGTGTTATGTGTTCTAAAGGAAGCACTGTTAAATGGAAAAACAGCTTGAATGAATTGCATAAGACAGATGAAGAAAGAGAAGAGAAAATCAGCCTGAGAGATGTGATTTACCTAAACTGGTGCAAAATTTAGTGGCTAGGTCATTACTAGAACCCAGGTTTCCTAAATCTCCAGAAACAGCAATAGAAATTAAACAGTCTTGAGTGCCAAAGGATTTCTAATTCTGAACTGCTAGTCTATTAAAACAATAATTTTGCACATCAGGCAGACATATGGCAAAAAACATTCAGAGGAGAAGAAATTTTGCAATAAAATTTGATTGAACCAGGCTTCTGTGTTCTCATTTTTTAACTATTAATCTGTTTTGTTTTGTTTTGCTCTTAGTGTTAATCATTTATGAGAAAAAAGGCARGGAGGGAAAGAAAGAGAATTCTGAAGAAATAAACACCGAATTGATAGAACATAAAATTCCCGTGTATTTCAGCATGACTTGCTCATAGTGGCAAAGTCTTCTGCACTGCTATTGTAAACCTTATTTTTGTTTAATAAAGTTTGTACAATCTGTCAGTTTTTAAATTAACTGCATGACTRGCTCAGACTTCAGTCACGACACTTAAGACCATGTAACATAATCACCGGCTGTGAATGAGATACAGGGATGTGGAACTGGCAAAGGCTGCAGGAAATGTGAAGGGAAAACTTGTCATTTTACTGACGAAACAAGACAGCAAAAATATATGTCTGAATAACCTCCCTATTGCTTTTCTTCTTTTTTTAAAGGGTATCTGTATGATAGTTATTTACTTTCTTTCCCTTTTTTCTTTCCATGAAGATATGGCTGTTTATCTTTAGTTTGAGCTTTTGATAGTAATTTTTTATATTTATTCCAAATTGGTTTTCAATATTGTATGATAATGCTCAAAAATGACATCCTAAAATCAGATGTTGTCACTCCATTTTCTGMTTGAGAGAAAAAARAAAGGCAAAAACAAAGGYCTGTTTCTTYAGATAGGGTTRGTGAATTTACAGCTCTAGTTTGTTAAAAAAACCCTAGAATTAGGTGTGAAAATAAAGTAATTAAAATACARATAGCATAGAGTTGCCACATTCTTCTTTTCCTGATYTAAATAATGTGACTTTCCATACTGACTGTATTTGAACGGTTCATCTGTATTGAAATACAAATGCGCGTAGACAGCACCGGTTTGAGGAACCACASMATATCACAGGCTCTACGCTACTGGGAGTTAATGAAAAACTCTTTCTTTGAGACTAACTCTTTCTTTGAGACTAACTCTATTCCCTGCCTACTTTGAGGTTGCATATGGCTAATCTGTACATCACAATAAGACCCTTAAGGTTTTCAGGTGGCAACAGATGTATTGCAACAACTTTTATGAATGTTAGGATTGCCTAAAGAGTTGTCTGTTGATTCATTTGATTATAGACTGTTGTTTTTACTGGGCTCACTTAGCAGTCTGACAAGAATGTGGAATAAATTCTCTGAGAAATTACAGACCATTGCATTCCTCGCTACTTTCTGCTTCAAGTGACAAGTGCACTTCTTTTTATATATATCTTCCAATCTGAAATTCTGTACTGCTGACAATTTTCACCCTGGGGAGAGGACGAGAGAACCAACCTGATAGATCTTAATCATCTTGCCTAATGCAGCACTGGAAGGTACTCAGACACAGCTGTGGACAACCTGGCAAAAAATCTGTGTGGGTCAAACTAAGCTAGAAAATGCACTGTCGMATGAAAGACAAACACAGTCTTTATGTGACCAGCTGGGAAGCTTTCTGAATGGAGTCTGGTGGGCTACAGATTTCCTGTTAAAACTTTTGGTTCAGTTCATCACACGGAACCCTGCAATACAAAGTCTCCCTTCAGAACCATTGCTCTAAGTTATATATTGAATTTTCTCCTTCTTAGGCTTTAATGCATGAAGGCTATGCTTAAAGAGAGGAAAAAAAAGAAAACCCAAACCAAGAACACAGAAACTATGGACTATGGTCTTAGAATTACAGTGATAGATAATTTTGATTGAAAGAGTATTTATAGACTTTACCCTAATCTCATTGGTGTTGGTATAATCCAGGAATCACTTAACTTCACTGAGGAAGGAATAAGAACTTTTTTTTTTTTGAAAATTGAAACCTTTTTCATACACCTTTCAGCAGTTTAGCAGGATTAAAGTTTTCAAAGTATGTTGAAAATTTTATGAGAACTGATGGGCTGAATCCTCAGATGACATAAATCATCTTACCTTTGGTGATTTCAGTAAATACTGTGTTAATAAGAATGATATCAGATCACTGTGGAAGATAAGATAAGAAAACACAAAGCAAAATATAAGACCACTCAATGTTTGTAGGRAAAACAATACGAGATTACAGAACGGACATCTGTGGTTTAAGAGTTTCTTATACGGAGATCTCATCTCCAGACTGGAAGGAGACACTATACACAGACACTCTGGGATTAGTTCAAAATATTTTCTGAATTCCTACTGGGAATTAACAATAAACCTTTTCAAAGACACAGCTAAGTCTTATTAGTAATACAAGTAAGAAACTATCAAGATGAGAACAGTTAAAATTACTCTGGGGAGTTAGATAAGAYGCTGGATTTTKCTAACATGCTGAAGCTAGAGAGGTGAGAGCGYATCCTACCCTATACAAGAACACATGTTAAATGGAAATAATTTTGAAGAAGGCAACTTATTTTAGTTATATATGRCACAATTAATTTGTCTAAATGTAGGCATCTTATGCCATTTCAGATGCCCTGGGGCATTTTATATTTATATTAGGCTAGTAGACAGGACAAAGCATGAGTAGGAGAGCTGCTCTGGAGTGGCAGCTGCAGTCTGGGCAGGATGTCCACAGCGTCTCAAATGACATTAGAATCCTGTGTTTACACAACTGAATTAATGCTCCAAGAACTCTTCTGTTTTCTTCACTGCAAATTAAAATGAGAAAAATAAATGCTACGGAAAATCATGTCATAGCCATCTGTTTGTCCTCTTGCCCTTATCTTTCATGAGTTTAAGGTCTTTACTATATAAGAAAACTTTTTTTTTTAGGCTTTATCATGTACATGCTTGTTCCAGCTGACCAAAAAAATTGCTGATCTGTCTATGGATAACTTTCTCCTACTTGAAGGATCCTTGAGTATCATGGAGTCATTTAATCTCCTTAGAATTAAACTAGGTCATAAGAAAGATGATGGATGTGAGTGTMCCTGAGAATCAGTAAAGACATGTACCATCAGACATGGGAATWGTTAGTGTATTTGAACAGCCTTTAGACTGCATGGGCTTCTCCCAAAGGGTCAAAAATAGTTCCATAATCAGCCTGCTTTCCCTTAGATCTGCTTAGTTCAGTTTAGTTATACCCCTGGAAAACAATGACAGAAGAACCAAGGGATGATCTCCAGCAGAATCCATTGCAAAGTCAGACTTGGCCAGTACTGGATTAGAAAGAAATCTCAGACTGCATTTTGCCCAGTACCTTGTTCTCGCATCTGCAGAGGGTAATATATTTCTATAAAAGACCTCAAAAAGTCAATTGTGGGAAAACTATAACGTGACAATGTTATAAAAGAACAAGAGATTTGTTACCACACCAGTGATGGGAGTTTATAGAAAATATACCTCACTGAGGAGAAAACATTTGGCAGTATTAAAAGAACATGAAAAAAAAATATGGGATATTAATGCTTTAGTGGGTAATTTTTTAATTGCTAAATCTGAGCATTTAGATTTTTCAAGTCATGAGAATCTTGTGTCATGAAATGGGTATAAAAGTCAGAAAATAAAATTGCATATTGCCAAGATGCAAGATGGTTATTGTATATGAAAACACATTTTCCATTGGTTTGAAATTTTCTTAGGTTCAGCTTTTAAAGTCTAATTTAAAACTTTCTCTAGAAATTTCACGATATTAACAGGGACTTAGGAGACACATCAGATACCTTGAGATGCAATCACTACAACKGACAAGGGCACTGAATACTAAGCAAAAGAAGGGAAATATATTGTTTACCCATGCCAGTACAGACAATTGGGAGTCTAAATYAGGCATGATATAAAAATGAAAGTATCCAAGCCGTGTGTCCAAAGGAATTTCCAATAGGAAAAGTCTAAAAGATTAAATTACTCTAAGGAAATGTATGCATAATCCACATACCCARGAGTTGTTGCTAGTCTCAGCAAAAGAAGTAGCTATTCTCCTTAAGAGAATAACACTTGCTGTAATTACTAATTGGGGGGCATTTCTACAGAGACTAATTTTATACCCATTTAAATTTTCAAAATTATTATATATTATTGGGTCATTTATCTGCTATCATACTTCACTTGTCAGCTACATGGTGTGTCATTCAGAGAAAACAACTATTTTCATTCCTTTATTTAGCTGAGTTTAGTTTTTTAGTGAAGTGTCAAAAACWCTACCCCAGAGATAAATGATGCAGTAAATAATACCAGAAATCAAGAGAAAAAGGCAAGCAAGGAAAAGTGTGTTTTCAGATGAGTGATGAAAGAAAAATGGGAGCTGAGGCAGAAAGCTACATGATATACCTGCCTTCAGGCCAGAGTTAAACATCTAATTCTCTTTGAAATTAAAGGAGCTGCACAGAGAGAACTTTGGTGCTGAATCTGAGTGAAGGAAGGGAGAGAAAGCCAGTTGTCTTTACTCCTGAAGAAGTTGGTATAAGTCTGAAGGAGTCACTGTTTCTCACTCTTTCCTTCCTCAACATGGATTTTCTAGGGACAAAGAAAGCACCTCAGAGTTGTAACATGAAGAAGGAGCTTTGCAACCTGCCATGTGTGTGTATATAGCAGCTAGGCTTTTGAAAGGACTCATTTCCTTGAAATTTTACCCACCAACTTCTAGCATTTCCTAGATTTTATACCCCAGATTACTTCACTAACTCATGAGGAAAGAGGGAAGGAAGAGGTTAGGCTGCCAGTCCCACAAGTTTTCCTGTGTGTTCTTCAGCCAGTTGTTTTTTCCCTTGCATCCCAATCAAGGGGGAAACAAAACCTCTGCAGTGGGGACAAACAGCACTTTTCTATTTCTTGGGTGTATCCTTAGAACAGAAATGCGCTTGTCAAYTAGATTTAGAAACTGTTCAGGAACTGAAGCACCAGACCAGTCATACTCTGTGACYTCAGAGATTTCATAACTAGGAACTGGGTCTCAGGTCCTACACAGTTAATGGGCCAGTAAATGCATGAAGAGCCTCTTGACAATTCATCACTCAAGCCAACCAGTTAAGGGTATGCATACTTACAGACCATTCACCAGTTAATTGTTAAGGGAGGGCTCTCAAAGAGTTCTGAAAGAGGTTCTTAAAGCTTTCTTGTGGTGAGGACAAATAACTAATGCAGATTACCATACCACTTCAAAGCACAAATGAGTCAACACACTGTATCATCTATGGTGTGAATTCATTATGAAAAACTATAGATTATGTTGAATGAATCTGATGTCTACTACAGATGAAAGTGAACTTTGRTCCTAATTAACATGTTGCATTGTTGTAGTCTATGTGTGGATGTTGTTTCTGGGATGCTGTTCCTCAATGTTGTTAGGTCAGGACTTCCCTCCACTTGCCTGCCTCATAAGTTTATCTGTATGAGCTCAGAGGTATTTCTCAGAATTGTTTTATGCTGTCCAGTGAGGGATCTACCACTGATAGTTCACTCAGATTTTGCATTCTCTCTTATCTGTGTTGGTCATCAGAAATACTAGTTTATGTTATCAGTAAGTTGGGCTTAAGGCAAGTAACACATTCTCTGTAACATCAGATAGTTTTCARTACTATCTGAATAACAACACCTCCCACTAATTCTGTAATGCTCCTTTGTGATCTGTGATGTGCTGAAAACCTTTCGGGAATCCCCTGAAAGGGGATTACATCTATGCAATGTAAGAAACAGGGCAGAGGGCTACAATAACATAATGTGATATATACAGAACAGAGCCTCTGTAATTCATATGAGGGATCTTCCCTCCCCACCATATGTTTTCACACCAATTATTATTAGATATAGATTAGCAAAGGCAGGTATCTGGACACAGGCTTGCTCCTTTGACAAAGAACAGTGATGTACCTCCAAGGACTTTATGGTGATGTGTTAGCTCATCCTGTTTGACGATCTTTCCCCATATCTCTATGCCATCGTGAATCTGAGTAGTATGGCTGGAACTCACTGTATTGGGTTTGTGTGGCAAGGTTTTGGTAGCCGGAGGGCTACAGGGGTGGCTTCTGTGAGGAGCTGCTAGAAGCTTCCCCTATGTGCAATAGAGCTAATGCCAGCTGGCTCCAAGATGGACGTGCTGCTGGCCAAGGCTGAGCCCATYAGCGATGGTGGTTGCGCCTCTGGAATAAGACATTCAAGAAGGAGAAAAAAGTAGTTGTGCAACAGCAACTGCAGTCGGAGAGAGGATTGAGAATATGTGAGAGAAACAACTCTGCAGACACCAAGMTCAGTGAAGAAGGAGGGGGAGGAGGGGCTCCAGGCGTCRGAGCAGAGATCCCCCTGCAGCCCCTGGTGAAGACCATGGTGAGGCCGGCTGTCCCCCTGCAGCCCATGGAGGTCCACGGTGGAGCAGATATCCACCTGCAGCCCCTGGAGGACCCCAYGCCGGAGCAGGGGGATGCCCGAAGGAGGCTGTGACCCGGTGGGAAGCCCACGCTGGAGCTCCTGGCAGGACCTGTGGACCCATGGAGAGAGGAGCCCATGCTGGAGCAGGTTTGCTGGCAGGACTTGTGACCCCGTGGGGGACCCACGCTGGAGCCGTCTGTTCCTGAAGGACTGCACCCCATGGAAGGGACCCACRCTGGAGCAGTTCGTGAAGAACTGCAGCCCGTGGGAAGGACTCACGTTGGAGAAGTTTGTGGAGGACCGTCTCCCATGGGAGGGACCCCACACTAGAGCAGGGGAAGAGTGTGAGGAGTCCTCTCCTGTCACAAACTGTTCGTAAAGAGGATGTCTCAAACAACTCGAGTAGGGTGCCTTGTGAGGGAAAGACTGGGGGAGAGGCGGGGGGAGCTCTGCGAAGGTGGGGYGGCGGGYTGCTTCTGCTGTTGCTGCCCAGAGAAGAAACTGCGCAGCCGGAAAAAAGAAGAATCACCACACTCACCAGTGCAGAAAATTAAGACTTCTTCAGTCAAAAGTTGAAGCAGAATCCCATACTCAAAYGTCACACGAGAAGTGTTGTCTGTCCTCTTGGTGCTGTGTTCCTTCACACTGAAAATGTTCATTTACTGGGAGAAATAGGCTATTTAATGTTGCCTTGCTTCTACTTCTGCTGCACATTGGGCACACAAACTTTGCCCACAGAAGAGGAATTTGGATGAAAGGGTCTCTTCATGTCAATGTAGAGCTGGTTTTAGAAATGAAAAGGTAGGGCAAGTGCTCAAGATTAAAGAATTCTCACAATGACTAGTTTACATTGCAGAATGAATCTTCCAATGTATAGGTGAGAGAAGGAAAACACTTATATCTTCATAAGCTCCTGAAGGCTCCTTCCTCTGATGTCCAACACTGGCTCTAAATATGCCTAAAAGCAAGACAGACGGCAACTGCCTTGCTCAGGATAGTATCCTACAGAACTGATGAGTCTTCAGTGATCAGGAAATTTAGGAATTTGTTTTATTCAGGAATTTGTACAGTTCTCTCAATCCCTGAAAKAGGAAATATGTTGATGTCTCATTTTACATATAATTGTTGCAAAAATGAAAGATGGGACCCTCTTATCTAAGGTGACCCAGGACACAGCAGAAAAACTGGAAGATGAACCCAGGTATCTTAAAGCCTGGAGAGTGCTCTGTCCTCTAGGCAGCACTACCTTCTGTTGAGCAGACAATCCAAAATCATAATCCTAAAAGTAGGATAGATCATTCTGTACAGTACTGTATCCTTTACATTTATCAACATAGTTGAAAGAGAGAGYATTTGAGTAACTTCAGCTTTCAGGGTACAAACCAGAAATTGTCAACAGAGAACAGGCAAGTTTTTATTCCATGTGWCCCATAATGCCAATCTYTCCTCCCTTTCCTTCTCTRACTCCTGATTCAGTCTTTAAAAAAAAGCAATTCCAAATATAAGCACATTGCAAATGTAAGAAAGACTAGTGCCTAGCTGCTGAATGCATTCACATGTAATTCTAGAAAGCAGATACAGAGCTGTCATTATCCAGAGAAATCAGACACTTGTTCATAGTCTGCAAGTGACAGAATAACGGAACAATAATTAGGATGTGAAAAGAGAGAAGTAGTGACCACAGATACTGAGCATTTTTTTATTATTATAAAAATTTCTATTGCCATTCCAAATTTCCTGTACATAACCATACTGGTTTTGACTGGGATAGAGTTAATTTTCTTCATAGTAGCTTGTATCATATTATGTTTTGGACTTGTGATGAAAACAGTGTTGATAACATAGGGATATTTTATTTGTTGCTGAACAGTGCTTACACAGTGTCAAGACCTTTTCTACTTCTCACACTGCCCTGCCAGTGAGTAGGCTGAGGCTGGGCAAGAAGTTGGGAGAGGACACGGCTGGGACACATGACCCCACTGACCAAAGGGATATTCCCTGTCATATGACATCGTGCTCAGCAATAAAAACTGTGGGGAAAAGTTTGATGGGGCTGCAGTTGCTCAGGGACTGGCTGGGCGTCAGTCAGCTGGCTGTGAGCAATCGTGAGATTTTTTGCATTGCTTATTCTTCTTGGCTTTAGGTTGTTGTGTTTTTATTTTTTTTTTTTACACCCCACCCCACACCCCCTCCCTCGTTAAACTGTCTTTATCTCGACCCATGAGTTTTCTGACATTTATCCTTYCAGTTCTCYCCCCCATCCCACTGGGGGTGCAGRGAGAGCAGGGGTGAGTGAKCAGCTGTGCAGTGCTTAGYTGCCTACCGGAATTAAACAACAATAACAAATTTTAATTTACCTTAAATCAAATATTCTTTATTTAGTAGCCTTGAAGGCAGTATTGGTCATACTTCCAAAAGGTTGCATACTGTGTAATATCAAAGTAGGAGCCACAAATACCATGAAAAACCATCTTACCCAAATCTAAGGCTGTGTGGATTCAGGGTGGAGACAGGKGGACTCAAAGCATAACATCAGCTGCTAAGGTAGCAATCCATTTGGAGAGGTATCACAGTAGAAGAGAGGGCATTGTCATCCACAAACTTGCCTGGAAGTAGGACCAAGCTTATTCCACATTTTGGTATAAAGAGCTCTGACCCTTTACGTCTTCACATAGGCCATATATCCCCTCATCTAAAGCAACAGTGCTTTAATGTGCATGGTATAGATTAATGGGGGRGACAAGAGTTGCAATTTGTAATGCTGTGCTGTCATATATTGCAGTATCCCCTAACTTAACACCTGAGATGCAGAAGCAGACCTGTATGATGAAGTTATCATGTAGGCCCTCAAATAGCTTCTCCTGATAACTACCAGACATAGCCCAGGGAAGAAAAGCTTACATTCAGCCCGTCCCAGTATTACCATATATCTGATTAAGCCAGTTTGAAAATGCAAAAAAAGGATACTGATGGAGCAAGCAGTGTGATGGTTAATACCACTGAAAGAGACAGGTAAAGGTTGATGCCATGGTGTATGTGACAAAATCTCTGTTTCAACCAAGTTAATTCTTCACAGTAGTCAGGAGCCTATAAAGCTTGAACAGTAGGGACAGAGGAATGAAGATGAAAGAGGACAGAGAGCCATGATCAAACAGTGCTGAGTATCAGAGGCGACATGAAGACCTGGAGTCCCCATCAGYAAAGTGCAAGATCTGATCAATCTCATTTTACCATGGCTTTGCCTGCTTGTAGCAGATGCAAATAAATTCAGTGTATCCTGTATCAGGCTACAATGCATCTTTGATKCTAAAGCTGTGCTCTAGTATTACTTCTGCCAATGTGCATGAAACTAAACTGGAAATGCATTCGTAGAATCTGATGCTTTCCAGAGGTGAATCCAGTGCATGTTACCAGGCTGGAGATAGTGTGAATGGAACTGCTTTGAAATGTAAACACTGTTGTGATACACTGTCCTTAGTACCATATGGTTCCACCCTTACTGGGCTGCCCTTTTGGCTAGACATACCCTTTGTTCATTCCCAGGATATCAGCTAGGGAGAAGCAATTAATCCCCTCCAAAAAAAGCTTAGACACAGTTCGGAAGCTAGTTAATTCCAGAGATTGCTTTTTGTAGGCAATATAGTCAAATTGCAAGTTTAGTTTCTCGCATCGTGCAGAGTTCTATTACCCTGTTGAGTTTTGCACCTCCTGCTGTGCCTCAAGGCTCACACGTGCCTTCAGAAACATGCTGTTAAAATACCACTCCAGTGGAATGTGGCAAAGCCCTCACATCATACCAGGCACTGGCACCTGAAAATAATACAGGCAAAAACTAAGGCTACCTTACARCCATAGGTTTGCAACATGGGGGATTAGAAGAGACCCAGTTGAACCTCTGTACCTCGTGCACGTGGCCAGCCTATTCCAGAGAGGGCTAGACCTGAAAATGCAACGATGTGAGCTATTTTGCACCAGGACTGGCCTGGGATCCAGAGGTTACTCTCTGGGCAGATGTCTTTCAATGTGTGGATGTAGCCCAGCTGTATCTATCTGCATAAACATTTGTATGCCGTATTGTGACAGTGTCCAGCTCAAGGGTTTCAGTAAGGAATTCAGACATGAAAGGACTTCACTTCTTAGTGCTTTCAATTGTGTTAAATCTTACTGGACCTTATGTCGGAAAATATCTATCCGGTGACAGGTTCTCCTGATATCTGATGTGCAGGAATTACCATATTTTCATATGTTTTAAAAAGAAAATCAGATGTTGYAAATAGAGAATCTGGAAACTGAAATTCTCTTCAGGATTGCCAAAATTTCCCAAAAGGTGGATAGAGAGGAAGTGAAGAGCTCCTGGAATAGTAAAAGGCTGGAAATATAATAAATGACTGCAGCTGGTTCAATACTTCATATTCTGAATTCTCAATGTTGAATAAGCTCTAAATAAAGCTTTTAAGTCCTCCTCCCCTTTTATTTTTTCTCTCACTCTCTGTCATTTTTATTTAAGCTTCTAAGACTAGCTGGATCTAAGAAAATAAAAACAAGCGTAGGGGCTTTGTTCTTAAAGCATTAAGACTGGAGTTAACCGTGAGCAGCTCAATGTATGTGAGATTAGAATGAAGCACTTCTTCCTTTTTATAGAGGATCCATGTACTCGTAATGTTGAGGATTCAAACAAGTTGATAAACATAGTTCAGGTTATGAAAAAATTGTCTTTTATAGAAATGTTTCATTTTCTTCTCTTTACAGGACTTTCATAATTATGAGTATTAGTAAAACTAAAGAAAATGTGGAAACAAAATTGTTTTACCTATTCAAACTTTTCCTCCAACTGCAAGAATTTTCTTTCATAATTACTAATTYTTAATTCATTAAAGTGGCTAAACTATTAATCTAATATATCTGTCTTGTCTATGTATTAGTTTAATGTTTGTTTTATTTAATTTTTCAAATCAAAGACTAGTTCCTATCAGCCATTTTATTGTCATTAAAATGAGAATAAATATGACTACTTATTTCTGCAATTTAGTTATCCAGTTCGTATTGTAAACTTTGCCTGTAGCTGCTTAGAGACAGGGATATATTTAAAAGCATTAGAGTATTATCTTGTCTCTCATTCATCAGAAAATCAGTTTAATGCAAAAGCTAATTGTTTCCAGGACACATTTTGGGGTGTTTGATGCATCTTTGAGCTCAGATGGCTCTGAACTTCCATGAGTTGAGCATCAAACTAGATGCTCACTAGATGAACTACTGTTTGAGCACATGCTTCCTTTGGAAACAAGACTGTAATCTGGATACTGTGTTATTTTGTATTTTTCCTGGGCATTTTATGTGTTCAGTTTGACACACTCCATGTCTGCATGTATTAGTGATCTCTGTGCAAAGGTATGTTCAGTGAAGACAAACCGAAATCTCTAGTATTGGATAAAAATTTGTGACAGGTTGATGTTCCATACACTGTAGCTGGATACTCAATAATTGCATAGATACAACCTGTAAAACCAAATATAATTACACTCTTGTTTTTATTTTTACCAGAAAATCAAATAGTTTTGTTTTCATGGAATTCATATTATCCCTGCTGCATAGCAGTAGCAGGTTTTTCTTGTATGCGGAGCAGGTGGCTAATATTGAAAAAACTGTTTTCATGGTGTGAAAGATTTATTGCCCTCAAAACTCATCTCTGAATATTTGCAATTGGCTAGCAACTGCTGTTTGAAAACTATTGTAGATATACAATGCAAACACATAAGCAAGAATGCATAGAGGGAATGGGAAGAATAGCTTAGCTATTTTGTCTTGGGAACTTGTTTTTATAAAAAGACCCTTCCAATTCCCTACAAAACAACCTAATGAACAAAATTAAAGCTTGGAAGTTTCTAGTGATACCTTAGAAATACTGTGAATGCTTAATTATTTTAAATTAATTATAAAAATGGAAGACCAAAGTAATCTTGCGTGGTCTCCTGCAAGCCTATCAAAAGGCTGAGGTAGAGCCTTCCTCCTTAGTTATGTGTTTAATTATGCTTCTCCACACCTTTTTTATATTCYACTTTCTCACCTGAACTGGAAGAAAGAGACACTGAGACAGGAGACACTGAGACACCTTTCTATTCTTCTTAGCCTAGAAAAGGTTCTTCTTCGTATTTCATGGTGCTTTGATTCAAAATACTAGGTCTGACTTCTACTTAAAATGTGTCGGCAGGATTTGACTGATTTCCTTGAGGCCTCACAGACTTGTGTTAGCTGTTTGGTTGGTGTGGTATAATACAAAATAYGGCAAAAGAGAAAAAGGTAGGCTATACTTAACTTATCTAAAACAGATTTATCATTGGTTTAAGTACAATTGATGTGATGTACAATAGATGTGTTTGAACTTTTCTTCCTAAATTTAGCCAAGACCTCAACTAGGCATTTGTTGTAAGAAGGTTCTCTAAGCTCCATCTGTAATCAATGGAGAAAGGCAGCAYTTAGATTCATGTACCAGGTGTAGATAATTATGGCTACCTGCTCTCTTTTAAGCATATTTGCAACTTGATATGGGCACTTGCTGATAATTAACTTGATCCAAACCTATAGAGTTTAAGGGAAGAGACACATTCTCCTTACTGGGTGAGAAGCTAATCTTGAACAACAGGAGGAACACTCACGCAGATCTCAACACTTTGTGGGATTACCTGCTCTGAAGTTTCCTGCGTCTTCATTGGAAGCCTTTGTGCTGAACCAAGGTTGCAAAAGATGGCTCATATGGCATTTAGCTGTCTAAAATTACACCTCCTCCTTCTGAARTTATTATTAATTCAGTTTTAATCCTATGTAGCGTCTAGAACAAAAGACTTAAAGCAGGAAGGCACATGTTTAAATTCCAGAGAAGAAACTGAGGTTGGTTGTGAGGTGGAAYGTGAATGTAATGCATGATTGAACAAGGTCTAGAGCTTCCAGAAAAGAAAATAAACAAAGCTAAGTTTGTCATGGGTTTCTTGTTTTTGTTTTTTCAGGATGTGACTTAAGTTTCCATCAGAGGTTCCACACACTTCCATTTCCTTGTGTGAAAAGGCATATCCTTCCCATCTTCATCCATATTCAAACACTAATAAACAGATGGTCAAATTAAAGAGACCCTATCAGCCAGAAAATTAAATGAATTAGAAATTCACCAGAGCTTAGTTTTCCAAACCATTCCTTCTTCCATTAAAATAAACAAACCAGCTTACTTTTCCCTCTATTTTTCTTCCAAACACTTTCAGAACCGTGAGATCAAATAATTAAGCTGGTGGAAAATCCCTTGTTGGTATTAGAAACAACCTCTACTGGGAGGAAGACTAAGATAACAGCTGGTTATTACAGAACAAGATATTTCATTACGTTGAGCATATCTGTTTAAGAAAAGAGAAAAGTCAGACTTTGAACTTATTGGATCAGTGATTACAATGGAATTGGAACAGACTTGAATAGATATATTTTGCATTGTGAGGAGAATAAGGCGATATTCTAATGGGATTTACTTGTTATACAAAATTCAGGTTATAAAACAATTTACAAAGGAGGGGAATCTTCTAAGACTCAAAGCAAAAGGCAGGCAGTGAGGAAATTATGTCAGGGCAGCAATTCATCCCAGCCCATTATGGCAGACTGGGTCTGACCGTACTAACCTCACCTCTGCCAGTCAGTGGTGTCACTGGATCATTCAAGACAGATAACAGCTACGATATAAAAGGTCATTCAGGTTGCACCCACATTAACATATTGATTCAGAGCGGTGGGGCAGTTTTGAAGAGAGTCCCCTAATTGTCACTACTTGCCATGTGGTGGCTTGGCTTCCTAAGTGATTAGGGTCAGTGGACATAACTAAGCTGTCAGCACCATTGCAGGGAAGCACTGGCACTCTGACTACTGTTGGGCCACAGAAATCTCAGTCTTTGAGCCATGGCCATAGTGGAGACTTTTGCTGTATGGGGTCAGATCAAATTTAGTCTGAAATAGTTCCCATGAACCACATAGAGTGAAGATGTAGGGGCATCAGCACCAATGGCTTAAGTTTGATGATCCATTCCTTATACTGTACCAGATAGCCTAACACATCATCCATGGGAGCTGCAATAGAAATGCCTTTTTGAAGATAGTCAGGTCTTGTGACTGTAGTATTTGGTTCACCATCTGGGTGGAACATCTCAGTGCTGCAGTTTGAGATAAAAGCCCTGTGGAGTTAGGCTTTCTGGTCCTGCTGTGGAGGTCAGAAGTCATTCCTACACATGAGAGATTTCCTCTCCACACATCCCAACCCTCCCTTATAGCAGCAACAAGAGAAACCACTTCCAGCCTGCACCGCACGGGCAGATAGCTATGCCCACTTTGTCATTCCCTGGTAATCTACAGCCATTGGTGAGCACAGTCTCTCTTGTACCTAGATTCCACCTGAACCTAGAACAAGTTGAGATAAAAAAGGCAGGCAAATTATTTATTTTAGGAGTTGAGCAAAACTTGCTTTTGCCCAGAGCTACCTTACCCTAAGTCTTTTGTCATCCAATTAGTTATGAGCTCTGTGTGGAGGAAGCTGACACCTCACAGGACACGAGAACTGCATCTAAGGTGCTTCTGTCACCTCAGTGGCTGTAGGCAAGGAAAGGCAAGGGCCAGGAAAGGCACTGTGAGATTATCAGGAGAAACCTGTAGAGGTGCTAATGAAAGAGAATGATTCCTGCAATACCGCCACTGCCAACCAACACTCACGGTCCAACCACAGGCTCTGAAGATGGGAAATCTGGTTAGTTGGACAGAATGAATTCTAGTAATTTTAAGGAATGAAGCTTACTTTGATGGTAGGTACTAAGAGCAGCAGCAACATGTGGATAATCCCTCTGCATCCTCCAACAAGATATGACTCACCGAACATCAGCTTTACTAGGTAACATTTATTTAAGCATTTTCTATTACCATCCTCTGTGCACCTACTAGCAGGAGTATGTGGGGCTCTCCTCTTTGCRCGTGAGAAGCCCTAACCATTTTTAGATGCCCTTTTCATCTCAGTCTCCAGTATTTCAGATATACTTTTGGAAAAGATGGCATGTTTTCTCTTCTTCTTTTGTACATTCTTTTGCTTTTCCTGCTTCTGACAACTAGACCAAGAGATTTCTGAGAGCAAGAGAGACCTGAACATATTGTACACACTTAATAAAGACMGTGAGTTTACCTATTAACTAATGTTTGAACATCACAGTGTTTGCCTCTCTTTTGAAACATCCTTTGCACYATAGTCCTCACTTCTTCCTCTCATTTGTAACGGCCTCTTATATCTGTTGTTTGTCTTGGAGTGTTCTGAAGTGAGGCTGGTGGTGATCTTTCCATCAGTTGCAGTGATTAGKCTCTGTGGGAGAAAACTTCAGTCTAGGCAAGAGGACATCAAATTCCTCTCACGCTCCCTTTTTTTTTAGGCACTGCCATCACCTGTGTTGTGGATGAGCAGGAGAGTACGCTGCACCCTGATATTCCATACTGTGCCAAGGACACGGCTACACAGTGAGAGGCAGAGGGGCAAAACCGACTGGACTAAGTAAGGTTAGGTGCTGAAAGCAATATCACCACATCAGCGAATTCCCTGCCTGGATTAGAAGCACCTTGCACAGTTCTGTGCTGTGCCGTGTGTGCATACCCAGAGTTAAGCAGAAGGTTCACAGAGGGGAATGGCTGCTTGTGTCTGTATAACACCTCTGTTGCTTCTGTCAGTGAGCCAAGCTGAGGGACAGTGATTGTACTGCTGGACCAGCCTTACTATTGCTGTCACAACTGCTGCTGCTGTTACTCCTCTAACASCTTTTACACCTGCTCCCTGGGGTGGTTAATTCCACACGTACGCTATCAAGCACTTTTCAGAAAAGAGCCAGTGGTCTTTCATGCTGTCGTTACCTTTCCCTAAGAACATACAGAGGCTGCTCTTGGACTCAGCAGACCAGACTCCCCCAGAAGAAAGTTGTGCCAGGYCATCTGTTTCAGGCGGTCTCCCCTTCTACCTTCCTGTTCAATAGGTAAACTTCTGCTGAGAAAGAGATTCTTAGCCTACTTAAAATATCCAGCAGCCTTTTGCTCTCTTAAAAATATCCATTCTTATCCTTTCATACTACTGAGGTACTTAAGGAGACATAAATTATCTGTGTCTATAATATTTCCATTCCTCTTGTCAATGTTTAAAAATTCCAGGATGCAATGAATCTGGAAAACCCTATTTTTTCTCAGAAAAAAAACAGGTAAGTAAGGCTGCTTTTATTATCCCACATACGATACRGAGCTTGTTTTATAAGTCAGAGACTGTAAAATAGCCCTGTGGCTGCATTAAACAACKAACGGATTTCTTCGTCTCGATGGTTCAACCTGAAACGATCTATGTCTTCTCATTTTCTTTAACCTCTTACTTGAACTCCCATAACTTAAATAAGTAAATAAAATTAGGCATCTATTTTAAATGAAAAAATTCCACAGTAAACTGAAAACTCAGAAGGCTTGTTCTGGAAATGTCAATGCAAAACATTTCAGCATTTCTGAAGTGAAAGATTTTGTTTCAACATTTATAAAACAGAAATTTTTATTTTGGAAAAAGTAAACTGCCACTTTGAAAAAAACAATGTTTTCACACTTTTTTTCCCAGTTAAATTAATTTATTATATCCAATGCATGTTCATGAGTGATTTTGTTCTTTATAAGACTGAATTTTTAAAGTGATTTTACTTTTCTTAAAAGAAAAAACATTGTCTCAGCTATGCTTTCTGAATTACTGCTTCTCCCCTCTTTCTTGCAATTTGCTTGGGAAATCTGAAATCCATACACAATACWTATCTAAAAACCTCCCTCTGCACATTATGTCTTACAAGCCGCAGTATTGCCTATGAGTTAAAGTACCTCAACCGCTGMGGAGACGAAGGGGCAAGAAATTGAAATAAATCCAACACCAAAACAAGTAACTGTATTCTAAGGAGGGCATAAGGCTTTCCACAGAGTGATATTATGGTTTGTCTATCACTGGTAAGGAAAGGTAATGAGAACATTCAGCTCTCCATGTTGAGCATATGCCAAGCTGGCATCCTTAGTAGTTTGCTAAGAGCAACTAATACCTTTTATATACCTTTACATGTAAGTCCTCAACATCAATGCTAAATCAAGACATCTATTAGTTAATCTGTCCTGACCCTTCAACAGTCAGGTTTGGYTTGCCAGGTCAGCAGTAGGTTTCCTTAACAGAGTGGAGATAAGGATCTTGTGAACTTTCTCAATTAACACTGAGAAAGCAGTGTGCTGCTGTCGTTCTAAGGAAGGAATAACTTGTGTTAAATCTGCACATCTTTCCAGACTACAGTCCCAAACTCTCTCTTCTACCAACGTGCAGCAAGGAAAATATATTTCTCCCTCAGATTCATCCCTCTTTTTGAACACTCGAGAGGCTTCCTGCACTTCATTTTCTGTTTGGATGCAGTGAAAGTGAGGTTGTCAAATCTCTTTAAGCATTTTCCTTGTGAAATATAGGACTTTAGTAAAGTAAAAAATTGCTTTTGCTAACTACTTGCTTTCTCATACTTTTTTACAAACAGCTTCCTGGCCAAACCACAAGATGATCAATGTGGTCTTTCAAAATCATTCTTCAATGGCAGACAGTTTGCATAAATGAAAGTTAAGGACACAAGACCCAAAGCAATTTAATTTTTTATGTGCCAAATGAAATGTAATTGCTTTTCTACATCTACTGTATTAGATTTTGGTATGCACTTTAAAAAGAAAAACTCACAGAAATTAATTTCTTGAAAACACTTATTTACCTTCATAGGATTTTTTAACCAATAGCTACATTTATTATTTTAAATTAGCCAACACAATGTAGGCTATTGATATCTCAAACAACTGACTTTGCATTTTCAACTGATTTCAGTCTTTTTCATAAATCTAACTCAAACTTAACATTTCTCATTAACAAATTTTTGAAGTAAAGAGACTTCTTCAYTTCTTATAGAACCATACTGAGAAAGAACAGTGTTTTTTGAAAGAGGATGGTACTTTTCTAACTCTGAAGCACTTTGAAAAACAGAGAATTTGGGGACTTTTTCCAAAACTCTGRAGCCTGATAATGTTCCCCAAAAACAGGCATCAATAAAAAAGTCTGCAGCTGAAGTACAATGACCTTTTTGTTTGTTGGTGATGGAACAAAGCACTGGAGGAAAGACAAAAACATGAAAAATCACTCTGTGGGAGTTTTACAAGTAGAGATTCAAGAAACATAAATACTTGTATTTCTTGGCTTAGCCAAATGCTTGATTCATGACCTGGAAGACTTTAAATGTTTCTGAGTCTTTGTCCAGTTACATGTCAGATACAATGATTAGAGGAGTACCTGGGTGGGCAGTGGCAGTAGGAAGAAGGTCTGTCTCTCAACGTTGGGAGAACATACTCGAATAAAGAGGAGACTCTGTCTTCCATGAGGACCTCTAAATGTGTGCTGGTTTAAGAAATTTTTAGGATGCAAGACATGATATTTTAAASCAGAATAAGTTAGTACAATCACTGAAACAAGCAGACATGTCTTTCCCCCTCTTTGGCCATCYATTCCCACTCCCAGGTTGCCCTTTTCACTGTGCCAGTGGTAAAYCAATACAGGGAAATGATCCCTGATAATAATTTTTAATGAGATTTCTCATCCATATTTGTTCCATACTTTGGTTCACCCCACAGCTAGAGAAATCCTGCAACACATAAAGGAAAGACTAATATGGCATTGGGAAMGTGCAGTATCATATAGAAAGAGTGGAGACTGACTGCTTCTTTCAGGAGAAATGCAGCTTTCAGTGGCATAATGTGCTTCCCAAACCATGACCAGACAGTTGTAGAAACAGGCAGACTGTAGCCCTTGGAARGAACAGGGGAATCCCAAAAGAAGCAGGGGCCTGCTCCCAGGAAAGCACCGTCCCCAGAGCTGAGCCTGGGGCAGTGTAGAAAAGAAGCCTTTTCTACAGTCAGAGAGAGGAATGTGTTGAATTTGTTCCACTGCATGAAGCCAAGGAAAGCTGCTGGGCTGTAAAATGAGAGGGGGAAGGATGAGTTTAGTCTTCAAGGATCTGGTGGATGGGAAGGAGCTGGGTGTCTTCAAAACTTGTGTTTTAATTTGAACCAATAGATCACAATTTTGTGGGAGATATGTTTGTTTAGTAGATTTAGAGATGGATAAACATTTAAAGACTTGAAAGAAAAGGTGGAACAAATCCTCCTCAAGACCTTGGCCAACTGAATTTCATCAYACAAAGCTTAAGAAAACTCTGCCTATGTTAGTGATGTATTAATCTTGTCTTATAGATGGACTTCGTCTTGAAGTGTGAGTGAAACCAATGAAACTACTCCAATCCAGAGCAGCTGAGGATCTCRGATATGTATAATAGCTTTCAAGAAACATGCTTGGCAAACCTGATCTTTATTGCAAAATGCCAAGTTACAAATCAAAAAGCCCTTTGGRAACTGTAAAAGATCTCAAGCAAAATTGACAAGGAACAGTATTTTCCTGCAGTGGAAGCTTTGTTAGGTGATGTCAAGGCATGCAAAGAGTGTAGAGGGGATCATTCCAAAAGGAAGTSTAAAAATGACTGATATTCCTCTGAATCACACAGCTTTTAATTAATAGAAAATGTATTTGATGAGTTGTTCCTTTTATATTTACTTCCTTTTTTTAATTTTTATTTTTTTCCCTGGTATGTTGAAAGACAGACCTAGTGGAATGATTTATGTGCCAACCTCAGTTTTTTGTCTGTTACCTCAGTCTGCACGTGTTGCCATTTTATTCCTCTAATGAAGGACTACATCAGCGGGGCAAGCTAAGACCAGTCTCTCTTGTAAAGGGCTGGAAGATGCCACTAGTAAAGCCACTTGAATTTTGTAAGGAGAGATAATATACCTTGTTAGGTCATAGCAGAGAAAACCAAAACTACAACAAAACTAAAAAAGAAAAGCCTTCTGACACACAAGCTGTTTCTCAGAAAGCTGGCTGTTATTAAAAATAGTTGATGGGCTGCATTTCAAATCTCACTTATCTCACTATAATATATTTGTGTCCTGATGTTGTGAGGCATGACATGGTGGTTAATGTAGGGTTAATAGTCACCTTTTTTGACTGTGATTTCTTGTAATGATTTCCTCCTACATAAACTCATAAATTTCTGTATTTCCTTAAGTAATGAGTAAAACAAATATTCACCTGCCTAAAAGTAATTTTATGATGTGTTGGGAGGCTTATTACCTAATGTTTGTAAAGCACTTTGAGGCTCAAAACTGCCATGTAAGTATTATCATTATTGACAGTAGAAAGAATTCTAGTGAWGAATACTACTTTATCTCAGTGAAAATGGGCTCTAATTTAGATTAATTGAAGCATCTTTTGCATGTTAACAAGAATTCCTTAATCTGATGAGGAATGAAAAGAAATGTTTTAATGTTTTATGATATTCATTGGTAAACTCCTTAGGACTGAGACTGTTCATCATTCTACATGCTCATCTTTTGCCCAGCATTGTGAAATCCTGTCAGAGTCCCTTGGTTGCAACCATAGCTCAAATTATAAATAATATTATCTGATAATTATCAAAAAAATGTTTGCAATCTTTCCTCTGTATTGGTTTGACCCCCATAACTTTTCTAACCCAAATTTAAAATGTATTTAGTAATAGTGACCATGGAGTGTCACCATGAGCTTTTTATACACTATACATATATTATACCATGATTAATTATCTCTATGCATTTGATACACTGTAATTTGTTTAGGATTAATGGCCTCAGCTCATCAGTAAATGTAGAGTTCCTCCATATTTCARTAATGGCTAATCCATTAGCTGCACTGAAGTTTATCTGTAAGACCAAATCAATAAGCTGATGCTTATCAGATATTGTGCTATTCAAAGAGTTTACACGTAATAATATCTGTAAAAAAACCTCTGTGCAGTTTACCACAATTTAAAGGAGAGTGAAATTGCCTGGCGTTATGTTCCAGGGGGATTGCTTTCTTTGGTATACTGTCCCAAACAACATAGATAAACTATGTGTATGTAGCTGCATTCTTCATTGRTCATTTGTAACGTTATTTTTATGTCTGCAGATATTCATGATTCTGGAAAAATTACAGGGAAGGCCACTTTTTTTTTTTAAACTAAATTTTAGAAACATAGCAACTTTCAGGTTTTAGTAAGTCTAGAGTTAACATATCACATGGGAAAAAACACTTATATAAAACTCATATGAATGGTTAATGAATAAAAATATACAGAAGAGATGAAAGTTGGATAATTTTCAGTGCACCAGGGAAYGCGTTCATATTTTATATCAAATAATATAACAGATGCTGTTATTGAGTGATATCTATTCAATATATTATGTGCTCATTATGTTTATTTGCTATGTATCACCCATATGAACATGTTAAATACCAGAACCTTGTCCCAAAGAACAAGTGAGCTAAATAGAGGAAACAATGAAGGGAGAGGGAGATGAGATACTCTACATTTATTGTAATAGTATTTTGGCATAAGCCTGAGCATAGGCTTGCCAATTTTTGATGGCAGCATTTGAATATTTTGTTTTGAATTAAAGATTACTGTAGCTTGAAAAAGAGTTCCTATGAAACCCCACTGAAAATAGGGACAGATGTGTGAGAAATGGTATGGGATTGTGGAGATAAGTAAGGTATCATGACTTTTAGGGGTGTTTCTTATTTGTGGTAGCTCTTATGTAGCTGGYAGTCACAAACTTTTTAGGACAGGTTTCTGCTTGAATCACTTTTCCCCACAATGCTTTGCTATGCTTTTTCAGACTTGCATTCTGCAAATGGATCCAGCAAAAACCAATACTGATGAATTCTTGGGTATATCAGGGCTCTTTTTGTCCAGTATGACAGAATCATTTTTGGAAAAGGGAGACATCGGACAGTGACAGCTGCTAGTCAGCTCGTATTTGCTGACTGCTTCTTTTAGCATCTGCAGAGCAGCATTACAGGGTCTTGAGTGGAAACTGAAAGTAGATACTGATGCCTGTCCAATGCTGGCTATAATTTTATAGACAGCAATAACTACCCTGAAGCACAAAATTTATTTTATCACCTGTCTTTTATAGAATTTTGCCCAACTGCTTTGTAATTTAAATGCATAGGCTTATGATTAGAATAGCTCCTAAACCAATGAAATGCTGGCAAAGACATAAATTCAGTACATATCCATTGGTTCACAGCTTTACAGAGGTATAAAAAGAGCCTCAGAAAGACTAAGATAACGTGAAAAAACGTAGTCACTGCTCATATCCAGATATTCCTAGCAGAGTGTCTCTCACAAAGGTAAGAAAAACAGAACCACTCAGAGATTTTTTTCTCTTAGCTACAAAATACTTAATTGAGAATAAGAAGGAGAATTAGCGGTTTCCATTTGTATAAAAGAAGAACTGAAGGTATTCTTTATGCTTCCTTGAAAGGAACAAAGATAACTTTTCATTCCTTCATGGGCTGCTCTCTTCGCAGTGTAGGTGGCAGAGCCAGCTACTCGAGGTTGTTACTTTCTGTCATAGGCAGGTGAATGAAGAAAAGCATGAAGCAAACAGGTCCTTGGTTCTTACACCACTCCATACAAGAGTCAGTATAGCTGAACCATCAATCTGGAGTTTGGGATGAGATTCATCTGATCAAATAAAAGTGGGTGTCTGACTGAGGGTGAGATGGACTACTTGCTCGATTCTATTGAGTGTGATAATAAGATTTTCATGGAGTCTAAAGGGAATTTAGGGTGAATTGCTCAGGCGTTGATCTTACCTTTATCAGGACGAAGCTAAGCCTTGGTGTGAAGTTTAAGTAGCCATTTGCATTCTCTCTATAGTCTTAGGCACGTGTTAAAATGAGATGTATCTTGCTTTACAGGGACCGATCATCAAGCTATTGGGTGGGTAAATTTAGGGGTAATTTATCCTGCCATAAACCACTGCTGATAAGATTTTAAAAAATCCCAGGTTTAGATCTATTTTCACTAGTTCATACTTCAGTTCTGGGAGCTAAGGGCTTTTCTTTGATGACAATGAAGTTACTGTTTCTTATAGTGTACTCATGCTTGGCCTTGATCTTATATAGCAAGGAAGGACTAAGAGTGTCAAAAATACTAGGATCTGGCTTCCAGAAGAGTATAAAAATATCCAGCCCATCCATCAAGCTGGGCATAGCAAAACTCAGTTTGTCATGACAACAAAGTAATCTGAGAGCTCTCTGATAATGACTCTAATAAATGCCTTGATGCATGAGAGGCATACCAGAAAAATGACAAATTGATAAAAGAGAAGGTTACACAGGAATGCAAATAAAAAGCTTTCAGTCTGTGTCAAGTATTTCTTCTTGCCTGGTAATAGCTGAACAGAAAGGAAATGAAAGAAATTCTCTTGACTGCAGGATCAAAAACACACACATGGAAAGAAACCCCTTATATCATGTGCAAAAAGTGCTTGACAGGGATACATTTATGGCACTCTTTGAGGAACAAAAGAGGGGGTCACGTTGACTAGCTTGAGGTACTTAACCTTGGCTACAGAATTAGGAGTCATATATACAGTCAGTAAAGCTTTCAGAAACCTATTCAGGCATCGAGGTTAGATGCTTGAAGGCAGAGAGCGTGACTACCCCACACCGTGTTCAACTGTCATTGAAAGTACTGCAGCAACTTAAGGATATGAATAAGGTTAAACTGAGCCGAACTATTTCAGCTAGGCTCAAGAATCCTGAAAGAACTATTTCAATATTTTCATATTTTTCTGCTGCTTCAGAGTTAAAAGAAATGGTGTTACTAAAACCCCTTCTGTCCTAACTTTGGGTTATTTAGACAAAGCTTTGGTGGCACCTGAGGCATTAGGAGAGAGTAAGGTGTACTGTTCATAAGGTTATCAGGAGGTTGATCTCATCAATGCACTATGTTATGAGGAAAGAAAGTGTTTTAGTACCCAAAAGGTACATGCCAAGATGGTCTTGAGCAACGAAGAAAAAATATAATGTCAGACTTTAAAATTTTTTGGTAGATTTGAAGTTTAGATGTGTAGTGAAGATTCCCTTGTACTCTTACATTGTATTCCTTTCCTTCATGGAAGAAAAAGGTGTTTTTAGCAACAGAGAACGTGTACTCTGTCTGTTTTTTTTTCTTTCAGTAGACCCGTAATATTCCTGTAAACATTTCAGAGTGACACAGGCGTTTAATTTGGCTTACCTACACTTAGAGTCTCTGAAATGGCACTTTCATTTCCTAAAACTTCTAAGATTATACGTACGACTTCTTTAGAGTCCTTTAGTAATCTTCCCTTTAGCTTCTAAGTCTTCTGCAGACAGGGGCAGACTGTTATCCACCTCTTTTGCACCTTAATCCTCCTTCCCTAAGCAAATGAGTCTCCTGAGAAGTTACCGTAACTATGAATGATACTATGTGGAATCTACCAAGCTGTCCTTAATGTGCACTTAGCTTCAGAGGAACTGAGACTTCAATGTCTCAAAAGATTCTGCAACTTTTGTTTTTGGTAAAGGTTGTTTGGTTCCCCCCTGCCCTGCATTTCTTTTCCATGTTTTGTTGTGCGAACTTAATAATTCATTTCAAATTGTTGAAATGTTATCTCTGATGTTTTAGGAAAATGCTGTACAGGGACAACTTCTTGGCTCTAATACAGATTGCATTGATTTACACAAATGCACCAGAGAGCCAGTAAAAACTTTCAAAGCCTCACTGCATCTTTCTCATTCCAGATTTCATATGGGCTCAGTTTTATTAGCAGAAACACCACTTGTATTGTCTCATCTTCCTGCCACACTAAACAGAAAGAAAAGAATCTTCTAGCGATTATTATGTGCAGTATTCAGCCTCTGTATCAATTACACCATTTTCAAATACAATTAAAAATAATTGAATATTTGGTTAGTTCTAATGTTCTAATGAACATCTGGGGTGGTGCTTCCTTTTGAGATTCCAGAAACTGTGACTTGTTGTTATCTAACATCTGGGAGACAAGGTGTAAGGTGGTAACTTAATTGGGTGGGATGGATCAACAGATGGTACTCCAGGAGTATGAATGATCCTGTAGCATACTCATGCATGTCTTTATTCACCCCACTCTGCCCCTTTTTGCAGCTGTACCCGCTCTGTCAGCATCCAGATGTCATACCTGCACCCTATCCCGCTGAGCCTTGTCCTCACTAAGATTTTCCTATGTGCTATTATATGGCAGGAAATATAGGATGGACAAATGTGATACATAGTTATGATAAGCTGGGGAGAGCACATCCTTCACCTTAGTGTTGCTGTACTTACCAGAATTTTCTTTCCCGTTTTTCCTACTTATCCCCTTCTGCCGAGAAGGAGAGCAAGGACATGGGCAGTCCTCTATGTTTAGCCTTAGTTACCACCTCTCCTTCCCTCTCTGCAGATTGGCAAAAAAATCCCGATGTGTGAGACAATGAGGTCTTGTGGACCCAAAGATCTTAGTAGAGGTATTAATTTTTGCCAGCTCTGGAACCCTGTGAGCTGCACCCCAGTTCATTCTTACTCCAAGTCAAGGCAGTGACATACTCCCAGCCAGAAACACAATTTAGCCAAGAGCAGAGCATTACTCTACATTGACAGGATAAGAGAACATAACTTGTTGCTTCACTTGGGACCCTCATAAGAACATCAAAATAGCTATGCTAAGTCAGACCAGAAACCCATCTTAAAGTGTAAAATAAGATACTGACTTGTGGGCTTTTTTTTTTTTTTTCTTTTTTTTCTTTTTCTTTTGGGGCTTTTGGGATTCTGAGTTTTATCAATGTTTTAGAGTTCTTTTGAATGGTTAGATGGTCTCATCTTTTGGCCAGCTGTACATTTTACATTTAGCAGTTACTACTAATAGCATCTCATTGCTGAGCAAGGAAGTGGAACATTACTGGGAATGAATTTCCACGTGGATGTCTAACTAACAGTTAATGTTTGTACCAGCAATATAGTCCATAAATAAAGTAGATGCTTTACATTTGCTGAAGTCCTGAAACCCAAAGAGAGACCAGCTCTCTGTCTGAGGGGACTTTCAATCAAGTAGGATAATCCTTCAGACGACTGTGATTGATTTTCATTGCCCAAAGACGACACTCATTGTGTTAAATAATGTATCTGCCCTGAGAGATGKGCTGTAATTCTCTCTCTGCTGTAGCTAAAAGTGTTGTACCTATCTCCTAACTGGGTGTAATACCCTTTCTCTGCGGGGTCAGACACAGAAATCTGGGGTAGATTATAAGAAAAAATGGAGCACACAACAACATTTCCTTTGTGCATCCTCCCAGCTTTCAGCAGTTTGCAGCTTGGTTCTTAATGAATTTTTTCTTGCAAGAATATGTCTAACTTTCTTAATTAGGCTCTCCATAGCCTCCTGAAGCAAGAGTTGCACAGTTTAACTGAATGACACAGAAATAAGCTAAAAAAACAGAGCACATTGTGTGTCGATGTATACAGGAAAGAATCCTGCAGGCAAACCATTTTGGTGCCCTTGCTGAAGGACACTTTATTCAGTAATGCTAAATGGAGCTATGTATGGAAAAGGGTGGGATTTAGCACTGTTAGGACATCTTATTCTGATCTCCTTTGGGCATTAGCCCAAAGTTTATGGGGAAAACGTATTGGCCAGGTATGGGAAAAAACTCTTGACTCTTCTGCATGTTCCACTGCTGTAAACTACAGCAATGCAGAACTTATGCTTTAGTGTCTATAGTCTTTTTTTTTTCTTTTCTTTAAAGTGGAAGTGAAAACATTGAAGTACCTCAGAGATAATTTCATGATCCAAATTACTTTTTGTGTACAAATAGCAAAGTACACTAATATCAACCCTAAGCTTAGACTGAGTGGTTCACTGAGACACAGTTTAATTTATCACATTAATTATGTAATTAAAACATGAAGGAAGCAATGGTTTAATTGAATGCAGGCAATGTTTATTTGTTCACACAGGTATTTTGCATCCTTGTAAATTCATCAAATGAAGAAAATGTTTGCAACACTATAATTGGAGGGCCTAATTTATCTTTTTTTTAACTACCTCCAAATATATAAAAGTTGTTTGTTTATTCATGCCTGGAAATTGAGTAATTTCTTTTTTAGAGAAAGGTAAAGAGTGCAGCAAAGTTAATTCTTGTTGTATAAATTTGTACAGCAATGCAGAACATGCATTCATTCATCTCCCTCTATAATTGTGCCATAAAGTAACACATGCTTTATTATAATTCTAGAAGAAAATCTTATCTGCAAACCATATGCTCTATGATGCCCTTATGCAAATTGTTGGTTTTATCTGACAATATTCAAGACAACTATTTTTTCTAAAAAAAGGAAACAGTATAACATTTTGCCTGTTGCTTTCATCTCTCACACATCCATACACAGATATTTAGCATTGTTGTCTGATAGCGGGAACTTTTGTGAGATATGGAATATGGATGAACTTTCAGCTTCATTATTGTACAGTTTATTTTACTTCATTTATACTATTACTATTTTCAGTCATACTAATCAGGCTGACATCACCTTGCAGCTGTGTTGTTTTATTCTTTCTAGAGATATATTACAAAAATAAAACTAAATCGCTAATGTAAAAGAGTTTGCAGGAGGAAGCGTTTGGTTTATTTTGTTTCTTGTTTTGCATTTTTGTGTTCATTATTGATTTGATTTAAATTGTCCTGTGGAGATAGTACAACATTTTAAAGGGCCGGTTATGGAAATGGCAGGTAGTCTATTCATCAGTCCCTATGGTCCTTCCTCCACTCTAGAGCCCAACCTGCAAAATATGGTGTGAACAGATAATTTTAGGCTTATGAGATGCCACACATATGCCTGCTTTCAGTGGGGCTAATGATCTAAGTCAAGTGACTTACGTAAATGAGTGTTGGCAGGATGCAGACCATAGCATGTAGGCAGGTGAGAAGGAGGGTAACAGAGAGAAATGAATTCCTGAACTGCTATCCGATTGTCCCAGCATTCTTGTACAAGCTTTTCCTTGAAAGCAAGGGGAAGGGAGAAATTCAGTGCAAGATGAGGAACAAGGTCAGTCTCAAGAAAGACTACCATGAGTGTTGTCAGGTCCAATAATGACAAATTATATCTTAATTTTTCTGTTCCTGCTTTTTTTCCCCTTGGTTCTCCCTTCCTCATATCATACTTTTCTTTCCTTTTCCTGTCTCATTTCCTCCATATTCTCTTCTGGTCACATCCATGCTACCTCTGGAGTTGTTAGCACTTCAGGTTAGGTGGTAGCAGCTATCCAGCTTCAAGAGTTATGAAACTCTCTAAAGTGATATTGAGAAAGAATGAAACAAAGCGATTGTTAGAGGAGCTGAAACACTGTAGAGTCTACAGAAACCAGGACAGGTATTTGAGAAAATGACTGTTAGTTACTATCACCTCTGTACAGATAATAGTACCTACCTTTCATGCTAGTCACTGCTCAGCCTTTGGGATGGAATAAACTTTCCAGAGACATATTGTATAGATGTATTGGGCTTCTGCCATTCTTCAGACTCAGTGCTCCATATCCTCCTTAGCATTTGAAAATCTTGATAGAGCTCATGTTTGCCAACTGATTAATTAATAGCTAAATAAGAAGTGGCATTTTTATTGTTGGAGTGCTTGTCTGGGATTTTTACGAAGAGTGGTTATTAGCTTGACAAAATTCAAGTTTTTTCATCAGTGATTTGATAATAAATATGAAGTGACAAAGTGACATAGCCTGCAGTCACCTCATAAGAGGTACCTGCTCAAAGAAAATGGGTTTTAATACCAATGCAAAGCCATGTCTTTCAGAAGAAGGAATGAAAAGCATACCGCCTTAGTGGGGACCATTTTCAGGAAATCAGGCAGACCGAAAAGTGGCTTAGAGATGATGTGGCCAAGCAGATCTGCCCCAGCTGTCCACAAAATGGTGCGGCAAAAAAGGACCATGAAAAATCCTTGGCTCTGTAAAGAGAGAGGTATATAAGAAATAATTTGCTTTTTTAAATAGCACTGCTGAGAATCAAAAATGGAATATTGCATCCAGTTCTAATACCCTTGTATTTCATGTGTGTGTTTGTGTGGTCTTATCTCATTCTCTTTTCTAGTCCTCGCTATGAAATGAGCATCTTAAGATTGTCTATCTTCCCAAAATGCACAATTTTATTTTATTAAGAGTCCATTTTAACCCACACCTAAAATCAGGGGCAGATACTTTCTCTGAAGTGTTTCACTAATTACTCCCAGATGGCAATAAAACAATTGCAATGGAAAACAGAAAAGTAATAATATTGTCACATAAATTAAAAGATGCCAGAAATGAATGCATTTACAGATTATATGCATGCTGAAAATACTTGAGAACAGACAAGTGGCAATTGGTTTGCAATGTCTCTGCTGGGAAACTCCATACAATTATAATTAGTGCTCTGCCTCTTATTATTCTAACTTGGTTGTGAGATAGACTGCAAATGATTTTTTAATGGCTTTGGATGTGTATTTTTCCTTTGTTATCAGACCATAACAGCAACAAGAACAGTATTCTCGCTCTACTCAATCTGCCAAAGTGTCCTTTGTACCAGATGGTTTTGGCTTCTCTAAACTAAATTTAAATCATTAAATGATTGCACCGTATCCCATGTTATCATCTTTGCAGACCTGGCAGCTAGAAGTTGGTTTCCATTGGTAGGTTTTGGTCCAAGATAAAAACTTAGTCAATAGGGAATGATTTAAGTTTATCCAGTTTTTTACTTTATTGGCACTTCCCCCCACCACTCATTCATATTCCTAACTTCATCCAGGCCTCCTACAATGTAATATTGATTATTATTGTTTTTATTGGGTGGAGAAGGTTGGTGTTGCCAAAACATAGGATCAATAAAAAATTTAGGTAATCATTTATGTATTGTTCTCATGTTCCTTAACATTTCCCAGAGTGAGGGCACCCGGGGAAATAGTGGAGCTAAACAAAAGATTAAGGTAGTTAGGAAAAATGAGGGGAGTAATGAAATTCTAGTCATTTGACAGATATGAGTGGAACATCAATAATGAGTAAATGCATTTGCAGTGTACGCTGTAATAATCTAAATAACATAATGAGGTCTCCTGTTAATAAAAAGTATTGGAAAATATTAAAGACACCTTATCATCATACAAACGAGTGATTTAAATTCATTTTCATGTATTTATAGTCCTATGTTAGTCACTATAAAAAATGTAGAAGAGTTTTAAAAAAGGGGTTTTGTTGTTTTTTTCCTTTTCTGCTTGATAAGGAAACCATTGTACATATTTGCTAATTGTAAGGTTTTGGTTTTTTTTTTTAAGAAAATGGAGGAAAACAAAGAATGAAAAATCCTACCTACTGAGTTAAATTAAATTAAATGTTTGCCAAGTATAAGCATACGGTAATGTTTCAATAGTAATACAATGATGTCATTTGTTAATTGGCTTCATTGGATCAGACTAAAAAATTGGATGACATTTCAGTGAAGAGCACTTCAAATAAACTTTTATACACAAAATGGAGAAAAGCAATTACTGATGCAGGCTCTGAAATCAGATATTAAAGAGACAAAATAAAGGGACAGAGATAAGCAGTTGTGCGGGGAACTAAAATACTGGTATGTGGATCAGTGCAGTAAATGAGTGAGATTATTGGTTAATGGTGCGGTAGACTAAAGAAACTAAGGAGTAGAATGAGGAAGACAATCTGAGAAAAACTCATTTTGTGAAGAATGATGAAAAGGTTCTAATAGAGTGACCTATTGCTCAGGTATTGACTGGAGAAGACTGGAGCATATTGATCACCAATATGCTTCATCACTGAATAAGTACTGAAATCAGAAAGTGGTGCTCTTTTAGATTTGGTTGGACAAGAACTGAGAACATTCTGGAGAACATAGTAGTAAAAAATAAACTGCACTGACTGGTTGTGAGCTTGATTTATGCTGTATAGTACTAGGTAAAATTTTGGTGTGCACACTAGATCTTTGATTGCAAAGGAATAAATTCATAGACGTTAAGAAAACTTTCCAGTTAAACTTAGTAGCCTGAAGAGAACCATGTTTGAATCCAACTTTTAACCAGCCAAAATGGCAAACAATTCATGACGATCATACCATACCCCCCACCACGCCATTATTGCATGTGATCTCTTTGAATTTAGCTTCCTTATTTTTGTTGGTRTGTCATACAAATGATATTCCAGAATCTCAAGGGTCACATTTCTAACTCCCTTCGCCTTAACTCACTCTGTCTTGAAGTCAGCATCTCTCTAGAGCACTGTCGGCTAATGTGAATGCTGATCATCTCTAACATGGAAAAAGAAAAAAAGATTGTGTGGGAAATTAAAGTGAGAAGAAATGAATGAAAATGCAAGCAGAAGCAGGAATGAAAGCCTCTGTCTTTATAGAGGTATTCAATGTYCCCATTCATGAACCCCTTGGTTCATATTGCCTGCCCCTTTCCATGGCGTGTGAYCATATGTTTAACAATTAACTCAGTGCAGATTTTTCTGTGCAATTTTTATTGCCSTTATGTCAATCCTAGGCTGTATTTTGTATAAAATTAGTCCCAAAATCAGTGAAAAAAAAATTTATAATTTTAATTACAAATTTCAGTGCYGTGATCAATATTCCAAACATGCTGAGCTATAATATCAGAAGCCTTACTAAGAATAACGTTTATAGGCAGCCATTCTTTTCTGACAGATTTTCTGCCTAAATACTGTGCCCAATAAGAAAAAGAAGACAAACAGTGAAAAATCTAATTCTGGCAACACACTGTGTGATCAGGAGAACAACGTAGAAATCAAAGATGTCCCTGAGGGATATGTTTGCCTGAGTCAGTTCAAACCCCTTTAAACTGGTCTTTCAAGAAAACACGATGCTGTTATTTGTTCTGTTTTGCAGCAATGTGCTGATTAATACTTGTGCAAATTTTGAGAAGACTAGCCTGGCATAGGGATTTGCTTTCTTTCACCCCTTCTGCTCCCTCTTATTTTGTGTATTCACAAGCTGACTAAGTCTAGATCAAACTTAAAGATGACACAGAAATTTTGGTGCAAAGGGAGACAGCAAAGATTTAGGCATCTGTTGCTGTTCTTTGTTGAGGGAAGGCAGAACTGTACAGATGCATCATAGCTCCATATTTACAAAAAAACCACAGTAACCCACCTTTCACTGCCACAAGAGATTTTCGGATCTGGAAGGGGTCCCTGAGGACATCAGATCTTCCCTAACAATGTAGGCAACTGTGTCATACAATCCCATCCCTTCATTCTTCGAGGAACAGTTGCACAATAAATCTTACAGAAAAAGAATRTGCTCTTTTGAGTATTAACCTCACAGTCTCTGCTGACCAAGGTGTTATAAGTACCATGGTGATGATCTCATATAAAAAAATCTCTACTGAGCAGCAAACACCTCGGAGAAGAGGTGAGAATAGTGATTTCAAGCTTTCTTCACACAGATTCCTCCTTCTAGTTCAAAATATCACAGATACATTTAGTTGAAAACTCACTTTACTGGAGCACTGATGTGACAGCTGGGAAACTTGCTTCTTCACTTCTTTCTTTGCCCTTAACTTTTCAGTGTAATCAATGAGGTTCACAAAACAACTTCTTCTATCAGAGCAGAAGGAGGAAAAATTTGGCTTTAAMATACAGTACGTCATATCATCTCCGTGTGAGTCAGAATATTAGGAAACTCACTTTAGAATATATACCTGCCTCAGAGTCGCAAGTTTTAAGGCAGTTTTAGAGAAAAAAAGCATCTCTTATAGTGAAGTGCTCTAAGAACCCATTGTGAATTGGTTTGAAGGGGAACAGAGTAAAAGTAAAGTCTCACTATTAAAAAAAAAATAACAAAAAAAGGTGCCAGGAAAACTCAKCAGGAAAAGGTAGATAATATTTTGGGTTGAAGGGCAAATAGGTACAAGAAAGTTGGTACAGTTTCTAATTTACCCATGGGGCACAGGAGGATTAATTATGCTCACAGATTATGGATCTCTGTTCCTTAGTGGCTGGATCACATAGAAATTTGGGTCAAATATATAGGTGGAGATATATTAATTAAGGCAGTATGCCAGCTCCCAAGGGGCCACATTCAAACCCTGGGGGACCCACCCAGAGGTGCTGACCGTCTGATTACTAGGGAGATTTAACCTTGTTGGGGGTAAGTGGGCTGACTGKCTAGGACTGGGCTAAAATCAAGTATACGGACTGAAGCCTACATCTGTGGATGGAATTAGGCAGGAAAATGCTGTCATTATCGTGCTGTAAGCCTTGCTCGGTCTAAGCAAGAAGTTGTTGAGGTACCTGCACCAAAGGGAACTAGTGAAGCCAGGAAGCCAACCAAACAAAAGAGTGAGGTGAGAGYATGTTCAGAGGCTGTTGTGAAAGTCAGGAAGCCGGAAAGACTGTACAGCAAGCTCGGATATGACAAGTGTGAGATATTTCACTCTGCCCATCCATTTTTCCACCTCTGAGAGTGGTGTTTTGCAAAACATCTGCCAGCGTGAAGGGTGGCTCTGTTCTCCACTCCCCTCTTCCTGGCTCTGCACCTCTGCTGCTTGTACTGTCAAGGACAGATTGAGTCTAAAGACACGTTTTCTCAAGACATGGTGAGACAAATTAACAAGCTGTCCTTTTTTCCASAAGGCAAGGTCTCACTGCACATTCCCATCGTCCTTGTCCCCCTCCTCATCTGCTCTCCCACTGCTTAACTTGTGCCTGCTGAAGAGTGCTGAAGAGATTTTTCTGTTAATAAACCTCACTGAAATGGAGGAATACAAGCCTAGTGAAATACTGGATATCTTTCTGCCTTTTTAGTGAGTTMCGTTAGTTCAGTAAAAGTGACAGGTGCCAGAGACAACACAAATTGTTGAACGCTGAAATTATGTGGCCAGGAGTAGGGGAGGGCTGAGGTTAGTTAGGGCTGAGGAAGAGAGGAGCAGGGCAAGAGGAAAGAGGGAGTCACAACATGTACAAGGTGTTTGGCTGGTCTGGCAGTGTGTGCAGCCAGAGCCTGGGACACACACAGATACGTGCCTTGGGAGAGCATGGGAGGCAGCTTGTAAGGTGGCCCTGAACAGCAGGCTGGTAGAGGCAGCAAGGTGTTAAGTCACAGCTGAAGGATCCCTTTCAGTTGTGGGACTGAGGAAGGAGCTGAGAACATCGGATATAAAAGATTTCACTGACTGGCAGAGTCAGAAGGGCACTATGGATTTGAAAGGATAGCTGAGCCTTGAGATTGTACTAAACTGTGATTAAGTTGAGCCTGGGCTTATTGAGGCTAAAATTTAGYGTGTTTCTCTGCAATATCTAATAAAAATTGACAAATCTTAGAGACACTGACCTGCCTGTTATCTTTATTACTAATGCTGAGCTTCCTAGAAGAAGGAAAGTCTTCGTGTAAGAGCTAAGACAATGTATTAATGATACTGTGGGATGTGGAGCTGTGATGTCCAGCTTTACCTTGAGCTCAGACAAAGACTGAAGTTTACCTGACACCTAGAGCTAGCCCAGTGGCCACTAAGTGAAGAGGAGGGAAAAAGGAGAGAGACAGGAGAAAATTCAGAGAGACTTAAGAACCAGCTGGTCACCAGCCATCAAGATCTATTTAGAGGTGTGATCTATGGAGGGTAGATGGGGAGAGGAAGAGAGAATGATCAATAAGAAAAAGCAACAGTTTGGAACGTAATAACCACTGTTGGAAAAGCCAGTTCAAGCAAACATCAGAGCAGGGAACGTCACTGGAGGGGCCAGAACTAGGAACTAGGCTGGGCGGGAGCACAGGCAGACAGACTACAGAGAAGCAGGATTTAGGATTATCCAAATTGGGATGAGGAACAGGACACAGGCCGTGTCCACATGGCTGTGTGGCATACTGGCAAGAATAGTATCTGGAATTGCTATCCATGCCTGCCACCTGGGGAGGTCCAAGTAAGGCTTACAGGATCGTCTTGCTCTTTTTAGAGTACAGCTTTAATGAAGAGGTCGGTTACAGACCCTGRCTGTCCTGACAAGACGGAGTAGGCTCACAGAAGATCGTACTTTGATGAATCTGAATTGCTTTGAATTGCTCTGGCCAGGTGTACAATACAGTTTATAGACATACATCATGGGTTTTCAGTGGTCCCATAGAGATGGCATTAGCAGAAGTTTCTATTTTTGCTGATTGTTTTGTGTTGAAAGGAACTAGCTCACACAAAAAGGCATGTGCAAATGAGTATGAATGTATCAGGCTCAGCCTGGAGATAACGGTATGCACAGTACCTAGAGACATAACAGTTTACAGAAGGAGAAAGGGTGTAACCTGAGTACAGTTTGATTGTACAACTGAAAGGTCCCCCACAGATACAAAATCTTTGCTAATAGAATAAAAATCCATTTCGTTTGGCAGACCTGGGATGCCTTCATGTTAGCGCCCAGGACACAGTATCTAAAGTGGCAAGCAGGTCTGGGAGTGCTGCTGCCACTGTCCAGGTGGACTGGATGCATCTCTGCTGTGGATGGTTTTGCCTTGCCTTCTGTGCCGTGAGTGGAGTCAGGAACACACAGGAGATGAATCTCTCTCTGCTCGAGACTGAGGTTGTCTGCAAATCAGCAARCGCAGCAGCTCAGTGGGAACAGATCTGCAGAGTGAAACGGTGCAGAGACAGTGTCTGCACATTATGGGTTTTGAAAGGTTACACTTTCAACTCGCCCTGCTCTAGTATTGCTTTGCCCAAATTAGGTTATAAACAGATCATCACAAGTGACCAAGCTGCTGCTTCTCAGATGAACTGTGGCCCTGATATTCTGGGCATGCTATCCCATTGCAAATGTAGAGTAAAATCTGTCAGTCCCTTGGCTGTGGACTTAGAAAAACATATGACCACCGTTGTGGAAACAGGATGAAGGTGGCCCGCAAGGAAGTCTCAGCGTCTAGATCCTGCAGTTGCTGAGCTTGGTAAATTATGAGGTTAAACCAYGGTAGTTGGTTCACTTATGACTGACTAGATGTACTGTTATACTGAGCAAAGTTGCTGCTATGCCCTGAAATATACTGTTTATTCACAACTCTCAGTGCAGAATTASTATGTGGCTGCTGACCTTTTTGTCTTTGCCTTGGGTGAAGTTTGAGGTCTCATATTCCAGTTAACATCAAGCTGAGGCTTAGGGCATTCTCTGACCAGTTTCACATACTGAAGGATGTCTGAGGCATGCTTTTCTACATTTTTATTTTGTGTGAGTAGTCCACCTTTTCAATTAATTTTCAGAATTCCACTTACAGAAATAATTTATTCTCACTGTTCCTCATGCGCAGGATTAACCTAGGGGGTTGGCAACCCTGCAAACACCTGTCAGACCTCRGTAAGACGGCTGCCAGTGGAAGCAGGAGCCAGGGAAATGTCAATTTTAATTACAAATTTTATTTTCACATGCAGTTCTTGCTSTTTATGTGATAAGACTTTCTTGTTTTTGTTTTGTTTTTAGCAGCCATACTGTGCCTGGCAAAATGAGTGTCTCTGTCTTTTTAAAAGCAATGGCTGCTTCTTAATGCAATGAGATTTTGCTTAATAACGACACAGCACATAATCCTGAAAGCCTGAGGGTACAGTTTAAACATTTGGAAAAATGACCTTTTGTACTATTAAGAGAACTAGCTAGCAGGCTTTGATGCCTGAATTTTGTTCCCTCTGTGCCATAGTAAAGAATTCAAAACCTGTTGCTCAGTTATGCCTGAATTTGAGATTTTCCTCTTCATCTTCAAAACTGGTACGCAGAGCTACCCAATCTTTTCATGCAGACAACATTGCATGGAATTAATTCAGGAAGCAGATGTCATCTTCCTCACCCAAGAATGCAACAGAACTTCAAGTGGCACTCGGAAAAGGGATAGAGAAAGTCACAGAGCAAACCATGTTAGCTCTGATCGTAATATTTACAGTCAAGCCAAACTAGCGAGATTTTAATTCTCACATGGGATAAAATCTGGTTAAATTGAGCCTGAGATTTGGAGAGTAAATTACCAGCTGAGACTGGTATTCAAGTTTGCACTTAGTACGGTAGAAACCCCACAGGTGAGCCTGTGAGCAGTATCACTTTTCTCAAGTAGTCTATCTCCCCATCCTTAAGGTCTTTACAGCAGTTTACCAAGGAAGAACCATTTTTCTACACCATTGTGGCCCTGATTTCTGGATAAGAGTGGTGACAGCAGCATCAGAAGCAATGAGGCTTAAACACTGGGGCTGGAAATTATACACCATTTCCTTGCTAGGGCTTTGCCTCACATACCCTTCTTGCAAGATTTTGGTTCCAAAGCATTAAGGGAAACCCACCCTTCTTTCCCCTGAGGCAAAATTTCCAAGTACCATGAAAGTGCAGGCCTGTGTGCCTCCCTAAGAAAATACACGTATAGTCAGTTTGAATGTGGGTAGCTGATTTTGGATTTAACTTGCCCCCTCTTTAAATAAACCCCATAATTTAGGTTGTTGGTGAAGTTAGGAGGGCYGGAGGAAGAGTAAAAGCTCAAATTTCAGTGAATCTGGAATCTATCTCAGAATAAGGGTCCCAAAATATTTCACAAAGTGAAGGTCTGAGCAGTAATTGCAGCACTGGGAGCTGTGTAGCTTAGCTGGTCTCCTTACTATGTCTGAGGCTGTAAGAGGCAGACAGCTGTAAGAGCAGCATACTTGAGCATTTGGACCAAAGACACAAATCTCCATTTTTATGAACAGTGCCCCATTCATTCTCCTGTCTGAGAATCCTTACCAGGAGCTTCAAAGGTCTTCTCTGAAAAGAGCTCCATAAGACTTTTTGATTTTCTTAAGGAAGATGAAGAAGTGTATCAGGCATCGCATGCTCCATAGTTCAGTGCTGTCACTTGCACAGTGGAATCAACCAAATCTGAACTGCCTTCTTAGTTTGTAAGGAGGAATTTGGAGGGAAAAAAAAAAAATCAGCAAGATTCTATTTTCTTCTGGTGGGCATTTTCTTTCAGTTATCTAATTTAACTCGGAAAATGTTGCCTTTATAAGAGGATCCCCTGCATCTTTAGGTTTTTTTCTCAAATCAGATTAACTTAGCACAATGTTTAATAATGAATTCCACTCAGCATGCCAGTAGAACAGAAAAGTTCTTYTGTCTGATCTCAGACAAGTTCTCTAACAGGTAAAAATGAGATCCACAGGGCAGAATATGCTAATGTATTATGAAAATAATTTATTAGAATTTCTGAAAGCTATTTGAGTTATCTCATGACACATTTACTGCAGTTTCATGATTATCAGTCCTTTTGAGCTTGTTGCATTAGAAATGCATAAGGGGCCAAGGAAAACATTTGCAAAACTTTTTTGCTTCTTAACAGACTGTTCTCATAAAACTGTTACTGTACTTTGGTTTTGCACTTCGCTGTTCATCCTTATTAGAGGAATTGCAAAATGTTCAGGTATGAGCACTAAACCCTGTATTAAACTCTTTTAGGACTGTGATAAAGCTCAGCTTTCTGGGTAGCATCAATCTTCACGGTAACCTGATACAAACCCCTGAAACTTCTGGATTTTAACTCGGTCCTGTTCTGTTCAGTGACTTATTTTGTCTGGTTGATTGGAAGATTACATATGATGTCAGTCCCTCAGGAACTTCATTCTGTGAGTAATAAATGAGTCTTCAGCATCTGCTTTGTTGATGTGATGGATCAATAACCAGCCTTATGATTGACACTTATGTAAATCACAGCAAACATCAGGAGCTATACTACTAAGAGTGCAATTAATGTCACTTAAAATTAAAGCTAGATGTGTAGTTATTTGTTATGATTTCTTTCTGTTATATTTTGTTACCTTTTTCTAAAATGCAAATTATAAACAGGAAGATGGAAGATTTCTAAATTTAGGCACATTTGGATCTAATTTACAGTTTTAATGTGGTAAATTGTAAACACTGAGAACATTTGGATGAACTTTTAGGTGTGAACATCCCAAAACAGAGGGGCTCTTGAGCTTTGTGGTTGTGCTGCTCTGGGTCGTCGTTTAAGGCTCCTTGGGAATTGTAAAAGTAATTCTCATTACAGGTTAGAGGAGCCTTGATGAACTAACTTTCTGCAGTGCTTGGGTAATCATAGGTTTAGATGCCATACAACAGTAAAATGTGTTTATCGATACATATTAATATAGTGATATGTAAATACATGTCTCTATTTGTGCAGAGGCCTGAATAGCTAGAGGAATAAACCTTATTAGTCAGTGTAATCTCTCCTTTACATTGTTAATGATAAAAGTTCTGGAGTTCCCATTTACAGTCTGTAGAGTTGCAGTATCAGAAACAGCAAAAAGTGCTTGTCTGCTGCCTTTTGCACTGACCGTTGTTCTCTGGTTCTCCTGGTGCCCTGTGGAAAAAMCGAGTTGCATGAAGTCCTCGAGAAAAACAGATCCAGCCTGAGGAAACCATGCTGAATAAAGCAATATTTAGAAGTTTATGTGGTCCTGCAGATGTGGTGGTTGAGCAAAAAACCCTTCTGATAGAAGAATAACGAATTAGCCTCATTAGAGGCAAAGAGAGACTAAAAGAACTGCATTTCTGAAGGTGTTTAATAATTAAATAGAGTAGGACTTAAGTTGTACYGAATGGAAGGAATTAGCTGGCTGTAGTCTGGATATCATTGAACCGAGATATCTTGAGACCAAKCTGATCTCAGGTGGTGACTTCTTCCTTCTGACATTTGTGGATTAAAGACACATTCTTTCTCCAGTGTTTCTTCCACTCTAGTGACTGGCTTCAGTGATACATAAGTCATCATATTTGACTGAATTTATTTCTTCATGTGATGCAAATCTTTCTATAAAGAAAACACTTGATACAAAAATCCTGGAATTACATAGTATTACAAAGAAAACACTTACCTTGATACAAAAATCTTGGAATTACACAGTATTTCTTACCCAGTCCTGAATGGGCAGAAGTCCTTGCCGTGGCAGTGCTCTGAAAGACTTGTCGCTCACATCTGAGTCCAGATTAAATTAAAATGGCAAAGCCATTGAGGACCAATTCATAGCAGATGACAAATTAAAAAGAAACAGGGAAAATTAATTTAGAACTGACATTTTCCTTAATGATTGCCTCTTTGAACATCTCTTGGAAACAGCTCATTCTACTGCCAGGGGCTGATCTTTTCCAGGAGTCTGTTATGAAACTCAGCTGTATTTTGCAGCTGTTTTCAAGCACTAAAACCACAGGGCCTAAATATATAGACATACGTTGATGTACCTCTTCATGACTGATAACGATGAAMAAATAATGCTAATGGCTCTACTCTCCTTCTCCCAGTAGGTATTTGGGTTCACTGAGAAGATAGCACATGTTCCTATTTTTTGTTTACTTTTACTAGCCTGGAGTATTTTTCCTATTAATGTTTGCTCCAGAATCCTCCAATCCCATATAATAATTATAGGAAAGTTCTGTAAAAACTGTTCTCTGTACAGTGACGTTTGCTTATCTCAGTCACCTCTTTATGCTCTGTCCCACTCGTGTTACCTTACTGCAGCAYATCAGTCAAAATTTCCACATTCACTCTCTTGTACCTGAGCCTTTTACAATAACATTCTATATTCTGAGGTGTCCAATGATCCAGCAATTTTTGGACTTTTCAATCCAAAAAGTATAGCAAAAGGGTTTGCAGGGAAATGGTGGTTTTATAGGGAAAGGCTGAATGCTTATCACAGTGGATGCAGAAAAACCTTGGAAGAAAATGAACTTCCATTGCTCGTCCCAGACCAGTATAGCCTCTTACCTTTCTGTAGATAGAGCCTTACTAAGGTATCCTATTTTTCTGCGCTGAAGCACAGAAATTATAATCCAGGATTTTCGCCCCACCTGAGAATCATGAGGAGACATCTTCCCTAAATTATTCACTATGGAGAGTGACTACTTAGGCACTTGTTATGTGCCACTTTTTTTTTATGCAGGAACAATCATTCAGCATTTGTACTGGGCTTTCTGGTAGTATTTTATCTTCACTAAAGAAAACAATGAATATATGGGGCGACTTGAACAGATTGAATGTTAGACCCATTGGCATTTGCTAAAGAGAGGGCTTTTTTATATACCCTGCTCAGAGACTTTCAGAGTGCTTTATTGACTTCAGTCTTCTTCCTCTTACGCATCCTGCAGAACATGTTTACCCGTGGTAACCAGAGCAAGAACGAGGTGTCTCTGGGCAACAGATTTGCTAGTTCACTCAACCCCTGTGTTCTGCTCTGTAATGTAATCTCTCTGAAGATGATTGCCAGTCTTAATGGTGTCATCTTTGCCTTTTCAAACTGACGTCAATGAGGTACATTAGCAGATCAGGACACGTTTAATGGAGGTTCACACTCTTATGGCCTGCATATGAAATTGCTTGAGTGTACTGAGAAACAAGAATTGAAAGATTGGTCTTGTGTCATCTCAATTAGCAATAGGGAACAAAACTTAGACTCCCAGGCTCATTTCAGATAATCTTTCAAAAGTGTAATAGTTTGTATGAAACTTATCCAAAGTGTATGAACCTAATCTGCAAAACCCAACTGAAAATCACATCAGAACATCTCTCTATATTGCAATTTGCCTCCCTTCCAGTCTATTGGTCATATTATTAAAATAACTTTTCCATTATTTTGATAAGTCTGTTTTGGGACCTGAATCCTGTGGGCCACATGCCTGACAGTGGTCTCAATGAAATTAAACTAAGAATATCAGATGGCTTCTGTTTGCAGGAAGGATTGAGACATGAAGGCTTCAAAAGCTCAATAGGGAAATAAGTTACAGGAAAATATTTGAAGCCTGGAAAGATTTGAATTAGTTGACAAGGGATTTTTTGCTATGGTTTGATTTGAACGATCTCATCTGACTTCTTATCGCAAACCCATAGTGACTCTTTAATACATTACCCATAACCCTTTTTACGCAGCAGAACCATTAGCCCAGCTGCATGATTACAGTATCTGACCCATGCTCTGATTTTTCAATGATAAATACAGCTGCTGGATTTTGGCTTAAAAAAGGACATTGTAGAAAATGTCAGAACTGGAACAGAACTTAGCCTTTGCTCGACTAAGTAGTTGGTAGAGAACTAGGCAAAAATGGAATGGCTTTTGTAAGGATGACTTTTTTCATTTTTTCTCCACTATTTGCTTTGCATGTACGCAGTAATAAGTACTTCCGAAAGACTGTAAAAGGTATGGCTTAAAAACTATTTTAAAGCAATGACTGTGCATTATTAAGTTGAAGTGGATTTTTGTTCAACACTCTTTAATCTAAATTTGCTTTCTGTACATAAGCTTGGGTTTTTGCCTGCTGTGCTCTGTGCAGAATTTTGTGGTTTCCATCTGAACAGAAAAATTTAGTATTTTTTCAACGCAGGCACATTTTGAACAAGAAAGTTCCTTTTGATTAGGATCTTCCTGGAAGTAGTTTGTGTTGAAACTCCCTGAGGCTGAGAAAGGTATTGAACTTCCTCTCCCACGCCTCAGAGGAGACATGGAGAACATTACCTGTAAGGGAAAGCTCTTTATCTCTCTGACCGTATCTCTAAAATTTTGACCCCTACAATGATTAGGTCAGGAATTTCAATGTATTTGATAAATCCAGTTGGGTTCATAGAGAAGACTGATTTGGATTTACTGAAATCTGGAAAAGATGCAGGCAGTTCTCGGGAGGATTTCTGGGGACTATACCATGTGCCTGAAGAATTTTAGAATCTAGAATTATGTTCTTAAGGTTAAGTGCCAGAGCTGTGCTTAAGATCCGTTTCTTAAGTATCTAGATCCTTTTCTGGCTCTGGACATTCTTGATTTCCCATTTCCTTCTCTTCTTTTTTCCCTGTCCTTTCCATGATCCAGTTGGACTGTATTACCACTTTGGTTCTGCTTCCATACTAGATGACTTGAAATCTCTTTTCATTTAATTTTTCTTTTAGCTAGTCACATCCATTTAAGTTCCTGATGCAAGTTTCTGAGTGGTTTGTAAATAGTTTATTTTATTGTTCTGCAAAGCACATGGAAGTGACCTGTACACGTTTTGTTTTTCCGGGGGGTGGTTTGTTTGTTTGTTTGTTTGTTTGTTTGTTTGTTTTTCCTAGTGTAACCTGACATGTTATTTATTTATGTTCAGTGAGATTCCTCTAGGATGAGAAAAGCTGTAGTTTTGATAGTACTAAGTTTGAGAGTCATAAAGAGGAGATCCATTTCTCATATTGTCAGGAGGTCTTCACATAGCTTGAAGGAAGAGGGAGGTCATGTGCACAAGAGAGAAAGAAATTCTTGTARTTTTTTATTCTTCATTTCCTTTCTTGTGCCTTGGCATTGTGTGAGAAAATAACACAAAACAAGTTTTGCAACCTGCAGTGTTTCTTTCTCCCCAGGTAGGYTTTATTCTAAAGCTGGATTATTCAAAATGTCAGTGTCTGCTGGCTACTAAGTAAGGCTTGCCTCCATATCCATTTTAATCTTGAAAAGGGGAAACAAGAAAAAATATTCTCTTTATTATACACTACAAGACAAAATGTTCTGGTTGGAGGGTGGGTGAGGCAAGAACACATGTTATGGTGCGTGAGAAACAGCAGACCTGTCTTTCTGAGGACAACCAGTTGATCCACTTTTGTCTGCAAGTAGGACATGCCATAATTCAAACAATGCTACAAAATGTGACATTGCCATTTAACCAAGAAAGTAACACTCTCATCCTTAATCCATGGCTATCTGGGTGCCCTCTTATCTCAGTGCTTGTGGAGAGAACAACACAGATTAAACAGCAAAGTCACTGAAATGATCTTGGTCCAAATTTTATAGACCTGATAATGAGAACTTAAATTTGTCATCTACACTGGTGCTTAAGTAGTTCATACCTTGCTATAATCTCTAGAGTATTGTGGCTGTCATTCAGCTTGAGATTGTAGTCACTTAAATGTCAGTACCTACATTGTAAGGCAGGTGTCTAAGTTCCTTTTATTGTCAGCGAGATTTAGAGAATAAAATTAATGAAGTTTTAGAGGTGTTTAGCTTACCCTGAGTTAACATGCACACTTTGTCACCTGAATAGCTCCTTAGACTCCGGACTTGCTCAACTCCTACCAAGTCTCTATGGAGAGATTAGACACCCRGCCCATTTGTAAACATTTATATTTTGTTTCTAACTTGGAATAAAATCCCACCTTTGGGCTCAGTTCACTTGCCCAACCGTAACTTTCCAGTGCCATTTGAGATGCCCTACATTATCTGAGACACCGGGACAAGACTGTCAGATGTGACACAGGACCCACAGGAACCCTGAGCCCTTTCGTAGCTGAAGAGCAGATGTCTTCTGAAAGGCACTCAGGAGTCTCCCTAATAGCACTAGACATCTATGTCAGGAATTGCATCATGTTCTTTAGATCTGTATTTCTATAAAAAGTAGTATAACCATTTTTCATATCCTCCAAATATGATCTTTTCTTTATAGAACATTTCAGACTGATGTATCATCAGTTATTAAATACTGCTTAGGAAATGTTAAAAGAAGAAAGGAAAATGCAAGGTGAAATAAATCAAAGTGGGAATGAAAAGATAGGATAAAGAAAGAGGAAAAATAATCTCCAATGACAACAAGAGAATAACCCATCTCTGTTAATTTATTTTTATTTTTAGAAGGATTAATTGCAGGGGATTAGAGATTCTCCAGATTGCCAAAATTCTCAACAAAGTACTTTCAACAACTGAAAGATGGAACAAGCAGAAATCATTTTTGAAGGATGTTGGGGTAAGGGTTTTCTCTCACACTTGTCTGATAAAGAGTTTGCAGGGAGGTATATTGTATGAAGGGTTAAACTGATTATCAAGTATAAACCTAGTACAAGTCCTTTCTTTACACTTTGCKCTCTGAAATAGTCCTATTAAAATAAGAAAATTTATTACATACCTATCTTCCCAGATTTTATCAATATTGAAACCTTTTAAACAGAATGTGTGATGAAATAAACCCTATTCACCAATGTGGTAAAATATAATAGACATCAAAGCAGCTAAAAGCCCTCCTAAATCAATGTAGTAGCTCTGCAGCAATTTCTAGAACAGAAGGTGAAAATCCCCTTAATATTTGATAAATGAAGGAAAATGTATAGAAGCAGATTTATAGGACACCACATTTACACTCTTAAAAGACCTTCATTATGTCATTAACACCACAGTGATAAAAAGCACTTCCATCATTCATCAACCACATTGTGTCTGCCCTGCCGTTAAACAGATGGAATAATCCCTGATCCAAATTCCCAAAACTTTTAGAGTACACTTAGTTTCATTTTCTTGCCCTAGGCCAATCCATTTAACAACCCATCATAGCCAAGTTGGCCAGGTCTTCAAGTTGAACATTATGAATAAGAAACAGATTGAAAGTGACCTTTATTCTCTCTCTTCCTTGTTCTACTGAAGCCTAGCGTGTAACATCTGAGAGAATATAAAGTCCACGTTTTTATTCTTTCAAGGACATTCAGGAATTAGCCAGTGTTGGTAAATAAAATATTCATTTCTATTTCAGGATTAATTCTTTCATTATTTCCATGGTTTTTAATGTGCTGATTACTGACATTTAGTAGATACACCGACAGATTTGCTTAGAGTTGCGTATCAATGCTGCCAACCATTGCTTGAGCCATTTTTTCAACCATTTTAGTAACCGTATTGCTTCAGTTTACAAGTCCCAACCTCTGTCAAGAATACATTTTGTACTGCAACATGCAGAAGAAGAAGATGCTTTCCAAAGAAGGAAGCTTGAGTTWAAAAAAAAATCAAAAGACTAAGGTCCAGTTTTTGTTCTGTTTTWAAATATCTGTTTGCTTCTTTACTCACAGCTGTTCCTCAGCACACACATAATTTTATCCTTCAGGTGCCGAGTTTCTGTCAGCTGCCATTTAACAAGCTGTCTCAGTTTGGATACCATCTAAAATTAAACAAAAAATTATGCTAAATCATAGGTCAAGTTAGTTCCAGATGCTCCCAAACATCTCAAATCCTCAAATTATGCAACAAAAAAGCCTTACTAGCCATATTCTAAGCAGAAGGGTCCAGGGACAAGTCACAAACAGCTCACATATAAGTGCAACTAGTAGTACAGAAAATATTTTACAGATGTCCCCAGTATTCTGGCAGTTACCCAGGATATAGGCAACCCATGCTCCTCTGCCTGCTCTGCTTGCGCTGTGGCAATGATTTCAGCGCAGGTCTTTCACATTTCAAACAGGCACCCTAGGATCCGACTCTTGGCTGTGCTAGAAGAGTAAATCTGCTGTCTGAAAGCTGCTCCAATTTAGAGATGAATACTTGCATATTCATTAGAGTACAAATTTGAACAGAGTTTTAACTCCTCCCAGGAAATATTTCTATGCATTAGACTATAAAATAAATTATTTTTTCTAAGCCTATGATTGTTCACTTAGTTTTCTAAACTAAATGTTCAAATGAGGAGGCTGACCATGGGCATTCTCAATTGGACACCAACGTGTAAGAAGCAAGAGAGCTTATTTTGAACATAGTTGATCTTTGATGCCTTCTGTGAGCKGTTTACAATGCTCATGTCTTGCAGACAAGTAATGTTCTAGACTTAAGAATACCCTGGTCATTTCCCCTCCCCATCCTCCACTTCTGTWTCAGAAATAGCTACATAAGCAAATGGTGTAGTTAGGTGCAAAAAAAAAAACAACGAGGAGAAAGTTAATGCTAGATGAAAAACCATGGTAAAAATGGAGGGAGGAACATGTCTACCTATCCCAGAGACCTATCAAACTTTGATGACAGTCTGTTTAGATGAATGGGTTTTTAACAAAGAAACAGCAATCACCCAAAGCATACTGCACTTTCAAGCCTCAGCTCTGCAGATGGTTAAACAACAGATGACCTTGGATATCTGATCAAATAGGAAGTTCATCTGTTTTAGTGCATAGACATCCTCCCTTTGTTCTTTTCACTTCCAGCTGCCTTAGAAGACCCATTCAGCTGATTTTGGGGTATTTATTTAGTACCAAACTGCTCCCCTTCATTTTATGGGAAACCTTGCAATCTACCATAGATGAAAGTATAGTGGACTGCAGAATATCTGAACAAGAAGTGCTGTGCTAAGATGGTTTTTACACAGTAAATCAAACATTTATCTAGCAACCAAGACCTGCTCTCCTGATCAACTGTTTACTAGGTCTTTATGCATCTCATATCGATTACTTCTTTCTCTTTTCCCATAAGACTGATGAGATGGAGGAGAGTGACTGTTCCTCCTGTAATGTATGTTAAACATTACACTTGAAATGGCTGATTAGTAAGACATCTATTAATGATACAGATGAATTTTCATCTTGTGGCTGGAATAACAATAYGGTACTTAAATTCTTGGAGACTTGTAAGTCCTTCTGATGGGCAGATCCTGCCACCTTTTTCTCTTTAGGGAAAATTTTCATCTTCTGCTTCAAGGGACTTGATTCTCTGTTGATTCATCTCTATTTTAGAGTCCCTTATCTCTCTCACTTCTTCTGTTTCTGCTTTCAGAACCTCTCTCTTTCTTTCCTTCAGGGGTCTATTTCTCTTTGTCCTGTCTCTCATTTTCTGTGTCTGACACATCTGCTCCCGCCTCTCAAAACGTACAGTGTGATAGATGGAACATGACTGGAGAAAAAAAGAAAATTTCACTTCTCCCAGTGAGTGGAAAGGTGACCTGCAAATATCTGAACTAAAAARGGAAGAAAGCTCATTTTTATGTGCTGAATATTCTGCACAGCAAGGGACACAGCACATTTAGACTGCACAGGAGATGATAGTTTAAACACCATCTACTCCATAGTCCATCCCATTAAATTTGTGCTCAGTTTATCTCTTGGTCTGTGTCTATATACACATATATATATATAATCATCTCTGCTAATAGAGGGCCTTATTCAAAACATGTGGAAGTTTTTTCATTGTTTTCAAAAGGGTTTGGATCCTCAAACTAATTTATCTTTCCTACTATGAATTCAGTTATATACAACTCAGACAAAGAAGGAACCAAAGGATCTGATACTTTCATATTTCACTTTTCACATTTCCAGTCTCCTAAAAACATTTACAGCAGCTTTTTTATGTCTATGTTTTAAAACTTCAGAGTCTGCTTTTGGAAAATTTTAATGATTTTTAACTATAGGACAAAAATAAATACAATAAATCTGAGGCAAAATATTTTTATCCTTGGATAAAAAAAAAAAGTTTTTCTAACCAGATCTGCTTTTAGAAGTTGGAAATTACTGTGAGCTCTCCAAAACCCCTTTATTTTCTCTAACAATATCTATATGTCACTATTAGTTTTGCACATCATGTTTTATGTGAGGAGGGTTTGGGGATGACATCCTGACAGCTTGGAAGCCAGGGCTGCAAGGTCCTGGCTGCTAATTCAATAGCACAGACTTTGGAAGTTTTGAGAGTCAAGCTACAGACAAATGGCAGGAGGCTATTGCTATGAAACCAGGAGGTGACCTTTGACAAGACTTGTATTTCCCAAACTTCTGAGTTTCTTGTTCCACARCAGGATGTTTGGAAACATCAGTGCAGAGGTGGCTGTTTCAGAGCTGACCTGGAGTTGCATGCCCTGAAGGTACCAAGACCCTGATTCTGAAAAACATCCCACAATAATATTTTGCCAGATTAGAGCCATGTGGGGACTACTCCCATGGTGGAGCTATTCTGGAGCACCCGGAAATCACCCATGCGATCTTCCTGGATATTGGGAAACTGCGTCTCATAAAAACCTATCCATGTTTTGTCAGATCATATGAAAAAATACTTTTCTACAAAGCATTGCCTTCTTGATTAATGGGTAGGGGTAATTACTTTTTTTTCCTTTTTTATTTTTTCTTTTTTTTAATTGAAAAAGTATTTCACTGGGAAATTTCAACTAGCTGTAATAGAAACTGCAAATTCATTTCACATATGCTACCTCAGAGTCACCAACTGGCATGGTAAATACGTAACAATTTATAACATGAAGCAATCCGAGAACATTCCCCAGCAGTTAACACATSGAAGGCATGAATATGCATGAACCATTTGCAGGGTATTATGTTGCACATTTTCATTCTGAAACAATTATGAAAAATATTATTAAAGAGATGTTAAATGTGTCAGAGAAGGATTTGGCATAGCCATTTTCACAGAGCTGTTTATTTCTGGGTTTTGCTGTTTTCTTGTRCATGGATTTTTTTAAAACAATAAAATGGTATTGAGCAAAAATTTTATCAGAAACCATTTCATAATCTCACTTCTGATTCTCAGAARCATTCTCTTAATCTCTAGTCTAAATTTCTTTTGGTCATTTACCTCAATTTTTTCTCATGTGTCACTTCCTATCTGTCCTCATAGATCAYCTACAAAGGGCAATCATGTCCCCTCTTCATCTCCGTTTTGGTAAGACAGTGGCACGGCAAACGAATATTTCTCCAATTCTTGTTGCACAGTAAATCTTCTGTTCCCARTTATCCTTTTCTTGCTCCTGTTACAGTTATGCTTCCTCTTTTTTTTACAAATAACCTGACCAGAACTGTGTGCTGTGTGCTTACTGACACTTCACCAGTCACATATAGCAGAATGAATAATTCCTTACCTCAACAGTAGAAAAAAATATCTAGGATTATATAAGCTTTTTTATAGCTTCCTGTTCTTTCTCATCTTCTATCATTTCCTGCTAATAAACTCTCAAGATATAGGGATAATTTTTCTTAGTAAATGTACATGCCTTGGCACTTCGCACGACTACTTTTTTTTTCATTTCTATTATCCCAGTAGTCTCGCAGGTCTGTTTCTTCCTGCCTGAGATTTTTCCCCTCATTTTATTGACAGTGCTTCCTTACTCGCTGCCAAACCAAATGATCAATTTCCTGCYTTTTGTGCCAGGGTCACTGATGAAAATATCAAGTAAAATTAGTCCCAAGGCTGATCCCTGAAAAATGCATCTGAGTGTGTTTCCAGAYAGGAAACTCTTCCTGTCGCATGATCCATTTCCATATGGCTTTTAACAGGGTCTTTCAAACCTGACAGCTTTTTAGCAATCCTATCTTATTCTGTTTCCGTAAAAATTCTCCCTGTGGCTCATTATATGAAATGCTTTACCCAAGTCCAAAGAGATGAGACCCTGAGCACTGCTTGTCTGCAGAAAATAATTTTTGTTACAAGAATAAAAGCACACTGAGTTACTTAGTTCAGTAATTTCATGTTTCATTTTATCCCATAATCCATTTAGCTTCATGTCTTTCATTAATTTTTCACTTGAAAATGTGTTCTACATCCCTAAGATATTATTGAGGTCAGCTGTATTGGTCTATGCTTGTTGAATTCCTTTTTCTTCCTTCTTGTAAGTAGAAATACTGTGCTTGCTAATCTGTAGCCAGTGTCCCGGATTTGTTAGATTTTTTTAAAAATCTGATGGTCACGGCTGTCAATTCTATCACATTTTGAAATTTAGTCATCTCAGCTTCCCCTAGCTGAGATTTGCTTACTTCCTTAGATAAAATCTGTTCCAAACTTTCATTCCCTTCACCCATTTTACCTTTAACCCCAGAGTTCAACCTTTGTCATTTGTATCCTTGTAACAAAGTGTTCTGATCATCATCATCATCAAAGTGAGGCAAATTTCATTCAGACAAATCTCAAAAGTCTCATTAAATCTACTGAAAACAAGTAGTTCCTGCGTGGGGRAAAAAAAAAATCCATAACGTTGGTATGTTAAGACTGAAAACAGTCGYTTTTGGAGCTGAGCTGAGACTTCCCAGTATCACAGGCAAAATAGCATTCTGCTAACCAGGAGTAAGGGATGGGGACCAGCATCTGCTGTGGGAATGGGAGGAGAAAAAGAAAAGGGCAGAGTTGTGACACCACTCAGCTGTGTCTCCTGGGCAGCTGAACTGGCCAGCAAGAGCACGACAAGTGCTCCATCAGTGTAGTGCAATTCTTCCAGCACCCCGAGGTTTCTTTGGGAGCCATAGTAGAGCTGGGAAAGGAGACTGGTGTTTTCTCRGATGTCTGCATAGAATGGAGTCAGGAGTCGTCCTGGACATCCCCAGAGCCCAGGGGTCCCTCCATTTTACATCCTTTACATCCCCACATCCTCGAAGTTCTCTGAGATCCAGAGAGAGAAGTATTTCTGTAAGTGTAAAGGAAGAAATTATATTTAAAATATACTTCAAATCTTAGATAATTGAGTAAGCCTTCCAGATATRCAAGCTGCAGTAAAGGCCAGGAGTACTGCAGTGGAGTAGAAAGGAGTGATGGGGACTTCAGCTTCCCTTTTACCACTGGCAGCATGCATCCCTCAGCAGTTARATTAGGAAACATCTTACCCTCGTACTTATTCATACTTTTTTCCATAAACGTTCCCTACATTCTCGTCATAAATGCTAAGACAGGTAGAGAGAATATTTTATATTCTGATTCTGGAAGACAGTTCAGGAAATGTGTTCCTTTCTTTGCCCTGTATTTCTTTTGTGAGCTTTTTTTACCCTCTTCTGTTTTCCTTATAAAACTGGGAGATTAGTACACCATTCCTCCCATGTTTTCTTAGGCTTGCCTAAACACATGGCAAATTCTCTGGGGCAAAATTTGCCTCTAACTATGTGCCTGAGCTGTGCCTATTATTTGCTAGTGATAGTAATTAAAGATAAAAATGTTAATCCYGCTTCCTTTTTTGTTTACTGAAAGAGGTGAGCTGATATCAGGAAATACTAGAAGTAGGTTTTTAAGTATGAAATTAGCACAAAGCCAATGTAGCACAAACCCTAAGAACTAGGGTTTTATAATCATTTTGCTAACACTTTTGTCCTAATAATGTGCATAGAAAAACCTGAAAAGTATTTAACAACAATGAAATTATATTATTTGGTTAAGAATTTTTTTTTTTTTTTAAATCCCAGTCATGGAAGTAGACAATGCAGCATCACATCCAAAGATGCAGGGRAGGAACAAACTGGAATTTTAGTATGTTATGAAGAAGATGAACTCGTTCTTCCAAAACACCACAAAAATCACTTCCTTGCACTTCTGTCTGTGGCTTATATGACTTAAATGACCCAAACTCTATTTTGTAGCATCCTTGATGTTTCYTTCTATCTCATAAATGCCCCATAAAATGGAAGCAGCTTGTATTTTCGATTCAGGGAACTACGGTTATGTGCTTTACTCTGGGATCAGATTGCAAATCAGTCGTATTTTTGTGGTATATTTCKGTAGGTTGCAGTTTTAGCTTATTTCTCTCACTTAAAAAACTTCTGAATCTCCATCCTGATATCCTTTTTAGAATTTGATATAACCAGAAACTTTACAAAAGCCACTTAAACCACAAACAAGTGAGTATATTAATGCTACTCCAAATGATCTGAATTACCTGTTCATGCTGGGGTAGAGAGATTTCTCCARCACAAAAGAGCTTTTTTTACAAATAAAGATAATTTCTAGTTACATACTGATCACTCATCTAAAAAAAGTAATACAACACAATCATCTTAAAAAGCTAAAAACCAAACACTAGTATAATTTATGGAACCATGCTAAATAATTTGCCTGAAAAAATACCACTTTTGAATTGATCTGCTTTTGGTTCTCATAGGTTTTCTCACAGGCAGTCTCAGAAATCTGATTCCACAGGAAGCTCTCTAATTTTCAAATGTAACAATAGGCATAATCCATTCTAGATCTGGGTGAAAAAACAGCTTCTGATTCAGYCACTATGTTGAAAAATGAGGATCAGTGAGAAGAGATGTGGACATGATCTGGGTATAATTGAAATAGATGTTGGGAGTAGGAAGTATGAAATGGATACTGCAACAAATGAAAAGATCAACAACATTTGGAGTAACCTTGAAATGATCTGCTTTACTTCAAGAGTTTCATTTTTGGATTGTTTAATCCATTTAACTTTCTGTTATTTTGCCAATTTAAAAATTAATATGCCATCCTGAGCTGGAAAATGGAAGAATATTAATTGGAGAATGTAAAAAAATAAAGACACCTCTTCTTTTTTCAGACAACTTCTACATGCCACATATTTATTACACTCAGAAATGTGTAAATGTCTTTACCTTAATTCTGAATGATTTGGTATGGTATGAACAGAAGATTCTGAAAATTGCATGTAAATGCAAACTACAATTTAGAGGGAATTTAAGTTTCTGAACCTACAGATCGTTATTCAGAAATTCCTCTTGGCCAATTCAATACCTGACAGAAGGTAATGATTCAGATCACAAATTCAAACACCTGATTGTGGACCTTCTGTGTGCAGTAGGTGCCTATGCTCCTGTTCYGGTCACTAGGGATTTTGTCAACACATTCAAAGCAATGTAGAGAATTAGCCAGCAGATCATGTATTGGTGTCTACCCTAGGATGAGCCAAATGGCTCTCTCAGTTCCACTGTGTGGGAACAATTCTGTGGCCTAAATATAGGAACCTAGCATTGTTTGATATCTTGTGGAGTGTCCAAGGCATCTACATATGGCTTTTAAAAAATGATACAGGACCTAGAGGTGATTCATATAGTTCTGGAGCAGCAGCTGGAGTCTAGAGGAGCTATTTTAAGGCTTCTCAAACAGTAGCAGATGCCTATGTATGGGTAATGAAGTTGCTCCTCTTGACTCTGTCTCTGTTATCTATAAAGCAAGCCTAGATGCTCAGCTCATACATGTCTGGTGTCTTCAGGTGAACTGAATACTGCCCAACATGATTATAGGTTTGCTATACTTACTTARGTACCTGAAATTCAGATGCAGTGCCTACAGGCAGCTTTGATGTCTCGCTTTTATAAYCATCTTTTTCCTACCTAAAGCCATTTTGGATCCATGAAGTAGGTGGTGTTCAACCTGAATCAGCTGTTTAAGCAYGGGTTTCTAGTACCATTAGAGATGCTTTAAGGCATCCCACCTGGCCTCAAGGTCTCCCATATAACCTTCCATCAATGGTAGCCATGGTCTTGTATCTTGAAAAACCCAGCTGAAAGAGAGAATAATTTAAAAATTCTTTTACATTACATCATTACTTATTTCTCCTCTTGCCTTGAAGGGATTCAGACTTGCATTCTCCATTTTGTTGAATAATGTTCATAATGAGGCTATCAAACAGATTGAAGGGAAAGCAGTGGACTCAAATTTGTGTTGAGCTGGATCATTGTATGGCTAAGTGATCACAGTTGATATGGCTGAAGGAGATGAAACAAAGCACAGTTTAGCTCTGGAACCTTCAGGGGATAAGACAACCAGACAGGAGATTCTGCTTGTTTGGATTAATTCTGTTTTCTTATTTAATAACTTCCCACTTTATACAGCATATAAACAAACTAGAAGGCAGGACTGGGGACCTTGTCTTCTCCATTTTCCCAGATAATCGGGGATTTCTGTTCCTATAGGCAAAAAACTTCAAAAGAAAGCCTTGTTGCAACAGATGCAAAGACCCATAGCCACACATCTGCATGCACATGCATGTGTCCATACGTGGATTGAAAATTCTGGATTGTGTGGCACAGTGTGCTGATAGAAATGGGAAAAAAAATACAGATTCAAATGTTCATGTTGCAGAAACCGGGCAGGGAATGACCTCCCTGCCAGCTCTCTGCCATCAGTATGCAACACAATCAGCAAGCTGGATGTCTGATCTCTTTTACAAGCTGCTGGGACAGCTGATAAAAGTTTGAAAGTAGCTGTTTTTTTAGTTTTCATGGTGAAATGTATGTCTTGCACAGATTACTTCCAATGCCAAAGAAATGTAAAATGTGCAAACATAACCCATCAAAGAGCACAAGCAGATCTGCCTGCTTTTAGCAATTTTTTAAGCTCTGTAGCAGTACCTTGTGCATTCTGTTGCACCCATGATGCATAATGAGGCTCCATATTAACCACTGCTTTTTTCAGAGCTGGTTTAAACTGCATTAAAGCATCCATCCTGTCATTTATATCCTTACATTTACTGCTATAATGCAAGAGTTTTACATTCAAAATCTCCTCTGTCATATCCAGTTTGCATGTAGCCTTTGGGACAGAAATCAGACCAAGAGGTGTCACAGACATCAAGGCACAAATTCTGGTGCAGTCAGACTGATCAGTTAGGTCTTATTTTAATGTCTCCGTCACTCCTAGCCCACAGCAGAATTGGGGAATTGCATTTTATTTGCATTTTTTCCATTCCTTTAACTTTCTCAGGGAAAAATGCTGGGAAAGGCTATCAAGCTTTAGCTGCTTCATCGTTTTGCCTTCATTATTTGCCATCAATAAAAGGTTTCGTTATTTTGACAGGTTCATATTCACCCTGATAGAGAGCAGTAGTAAGTTGCTTATTCACACTGGTGAACTTGAAAAATTACTTTGTTAAAACAATCTTTCCTCTTGCTGGTTCTTGAGCATTAGCCATTGACTGCAAACTGCCACATGGTTATTTATTCTTATTGGTAAAATGTTTTCTTTTCTGTTTTTTTTTTTTTTTTTTTTTTTCTTATAAACTCCAGAGTTTACAAAGTTGCAGGGAAAAAATCATGACTACTTTCTTTTTGTTTGTCTTTCTCCCTCATATATTTACACATCCAGAATCATGTACAGGCAGAGCATATCTTGCTAAATTACTATGTATTAATTTTAGTAGCCCTGAATTCACAAGACAAGGTTAATAAAGTTTTTGCAGCCCTGTCAATATGTCAGGAGGACTGGCTGAAGAGGTTGTCTCTGAGGGCTACCTGCTTCTTGAGTCAAGGTCACTAGCAATGAATTTCCAGCACAGTAAGAAAATTCTGACTTTTTTTTTCCTTTGTATGGGAATGAAAACAAGACTTTTTGATGTGTATGATAGAGATGAATGGTTCTCTCTATCTCTCCCCTTCCAAGGTTCAACTCGTTTCAAAGACTGTTTTTTCTGCGTCATGATCAGGGCATACGTCATGCGTCAGAGAYGTAAGAGGTGCAAGTCCAGGTCTCCTGTCTGTGCAGAGTTTTCAGTCCAGGCTTTTGACATCTCAGGAAGGTGTCTTTCTGGTTTTGCTCAGAAAGTCTGCAATGGATTTAAGGATATTTTACAAATGAAAGTTTCAACAAAACTGGTGCATAAAAAAGTTTTCTTGTCAGGAAGTCAGTGTTTTGTCTCAATTCTCTTGAGTTTAATGAGGTATCCAAGCAGCTAAACAGAAGCATAAGTTTTCCTTGCCATTTTCTAACAGTGATATTATCCATCATGCCACCAAGAACTGTAAATGACCAAAGAACAGAAATTAAAGATGAAAGAGGCCTATGATTTATTTATTTTGATTTTTACAAGCTGTAATAGAAGAGAGCCTAAGCAATGCCCCTTTGCCCTTGGGAAAAAAAATCCATGCAGGGAAAAAAACAACTAAAATAAACCCCACAAAGGAAGACACAGACCTGTTCGTTCGGACAGAACCAGTKATCTGATCCCGTAACAGATGTATGAAAGGAATTCATTGATTTTCCTGCCCTGACCACAACCATATACATGATCCCCCATAACAACACCTTTCAAGCTCATTAACTGCCACTCTGTCTTGAAAAGTGGTAATCTGGAGAAAGACCTGTGGACTGTGGTGGAAAAGTCTCTTGATATGAACTACAATTTTTTTAAAAAAGTGAAATGCTAACCTTGTCCTTAGATGTATAAAAAAAATAACAAAATCCAGATGTGGAAGTGGTCTTTCCTTTAGGTCTAGTACTACAGGAAGTAATGCTGCATAAAGGTCTCAGTCTGCATTAGGGAAGGAGTGAGGCAGCAAACCTTTTGATCCATAGATCCAAAGATCACCTCTCTGAAAAGTTATCTGACAAATTACTTTATCATTGAAGGCTGGCACCTCTTTGTGGAAAGTGGGTCTGCTGTTGAATAAGGATAGGAGCAGATTTAATCTGTTCCGATTTACAGATTAAATAACAATAAAACACAACAGTTTGGGGTATAAATTAGATATATTTCTCAGTAGGGGATAAAAAGAAAATTATTCCCAGAATGAAACTCTGGAAAACTGAGATTCTAGACTCAGAATTGCTGGATCGCTTCAAACAAGATTATATTGTCAAATATGAGCCTTTGGTTTGTTCTTGCAAGACATTCTGGCTTTTAGGGAGAGAAGGGGCCAGACTGCTTTAGCACGGCAGTCTCTTCTGAGCTTGGAAATTGGGAATCTGTGAATTGCTTTCAGCATATTTATGGCACCTACAAATCAGCATTAACAGGACAGTTTCAGCTAAATTTCATGTTTGAAGGCTTCAGCCTATTACCTGAAGAGGTCAGCAAGGTACTTAGTTTTCTGTCTGCTCTATCTTTCTAATCTCCCTAAGCCTTTCACAGTCACTGCYATAATCCTGTTGCTAATATAGCCCTAAAATGATACTGTCCACGTTTAGTCAGGGGATTTCAGTCCCAGAAGATTCTGTAGTGCTCGTTGCTATGGGTAGCTTATTTACCTCATGTCTTTGTAACCTGTCTTCACTTCTCGCACTACCTGTGTTGTTGATACTAATTTGTACCAAATTTTCAGAGTATCTTACTGATTATGCGCCTTCTATTAAATTCCTGAGATGTCTTGCAGGTTAATTCAACCCCCAGTTAAAATCAGACATTCTGTTCCCCCAACCTCTTTACCACTATTTGCACATAATCATGTATACATGTAGTCTTGGTCTCATCTATATATGTAATTTTAGTCCTGTATGTATATATGTAGTCTTTTATGTGTCCTTGTACAATGGAATTTCAGACATGGAGACAGTTTTTCATCAGTTTGTGCTCATTGATTTTTGAGTAGGTGATGTTCTTACAGGTTTACCCATCAGTAATAAGTTATGCCTAATGATGTGATTTTATGACCCAACAACTTTTCTCAAGCCGTCCTTTAAAACTGTAGGACGAGAGGAAATGGCCTCAAGTTGCGCCAGGGGAGGTTTAGATTGGATAGTAGGAAAAATTTTTTCACTGAAAGGGTGGTCAGGCATTGGAACGGGCTGCCCAGGGAAGTGGTGGAGTCACCATCCCTGGAAGTGTTCAAAAAACGTGTGGATGAGGTGCTTCGGGACATGGTTTAGTGGGCATTTGTACTGGGTTGATGGTTGAACTCGATGATCTTAGAGGTCTTTTCCAACCTTAATGATTCTATGATTCTATGATTCTATCCTAGAACTATATCCTGTTTGCTGTGAGTGCCAGCAGCATCGTTCTTTTTTCCTTTAGGAGAAGGTGATGGGGTAAGCATTATTTAAACTGAAGGCACACGTTCACCCAAYCTGTTAAGACTGTCCGCAGATGCATGCAATCTGGTTTTTAGAAAAGGGTTTCCAACAGCTGGAGGAGAKAAGTTTTGGAAATGGTTTAAAAAGGAAATAATAGGAGTGAAAAACAGAGCTTGATTTTAAGGAAGARCTCAACACGCTTATGGAATGTACCGTGCTTTGTGGCACCAGCAATACAAAGAGATGTGTCAAAACAGGTCAGGAACTTGCTCACAACCCTAGATCCCTGGGTGGAGGGCTCAGAGGCRTGTAGAGGCCCTCCCGTAATTGCTGGGCATGCTTACCTCTTGAAGCTGGGAAGGGAGGGACTGGTTCCAGGACTGCAATAGCTGCCGAGCCTGAGGACCTTCAGGCTGYTTTTGCAGAGGGTGAGGAGTCTGGAGGGGGCCGGCGGTGCCGCCACTCTCAGCGGGCTCTGAGGGCTCCAGGCATCACGCACGGAAAGCCGACGCCTCACCGCAGAGGCAGAAGAGGTCAGCTCCCAGCAAAAACCAAGCAGGCAGCATGTGCGAACGCTGCACCGCTCCACTGCACGGTGGAGCATAAGGTTAGCTGAAACGGGTGCAGCCGAACTGGAGCATCATTATGAAAAAGCAGCAGCGGTGTCACAGATTGTGAAAGGTTCTTACAAGTATTCTAAATGCTCGTTACAGCRACGAGAGTTGTTTTTTCCCCTCTCTCTCTGTATCATAGAGTACTCCTCAGTGGTTCAGCTACATCCTGGGGAAAAAAAAAGAGCATATGTCTTCTATTTTAGCAGCCTGAGGTTCCAGAGKAGYGTGTGTTGGGAGATGTATGTTSCAGAAGACCCTGTAAGTGAAAGCCTGAAAAAGGGAAAACTGGGACCTTRATTATTTTACTATKGTCAGGTGCTTCAAAATGTCTTATSTTTTAAATRTGCCCATAAAGATATTCTTCTCATTTGTAGCATAATTAAGAAATTTTATTMTGATAATTGTCTCATATTAAATATTTACTTTCCAGTTGCTGTACAAACACACAATACTGGATAGATCCCCTATACAAAGTAACCTATAAAGAGTTATGCTGTGGTGGAAATCACAATGAGSCAACAGCAGTTTTCCTCATTCTTTGATAATTTTTCTAAGCCAACACTGGAAATTTTTCTAAAACGGAATATGCCCAATAAGACTCTCATCAAGTACAAAGTGAATGTCTTATATTTTGAATAGCTTGATGTTTTAAATGTACTATATATTTCAAATMAAATTGAAGATTTTTGAGAAGAAAATTGTGCAAGCTTCTACTTCTTCAGTGTTTAATGCTCTCCTGCTGATTTTCATATCACTGGACAAAAGAAATCAAACAAGAAAGAATAAATTACAAAACAAAACCCCTTTTAATTTTATTCCCTTACGATTATACTTACTTTCAGTAGTATTTGACCCGTGCCTTCCGTTGCATGCTACTATGAAAACTATTTTACAATTAACAGTATGAAGTCACCTATATTGTCCAAGAGTTTTCATTCTCCATAACATATTATACTTCTGAAATGGGAATTTGGAAAGGACTTAAATTTTGATGACATTSTCTGGCAACTCCATTCAAATATGCCTATACTAAAACATTTATTAGTATTTTTGCTAAAATCGAGAAGTTATTTAATGTCTTTGATGGGAGCAAGTGATGCAGAATAAAGACACTTGGCACTGCTTTACAGGATATAGCCATGGGGAAAAACTTTGTGAGACCTTCTCTACTCTTAGCTCTCCCTAGTGCTTCTTCCATGTAGAAACACACTCCAGATATTACACGGAAAGAAAAACATGTCCTACAGGCTTATTCTCCGCAGTGATAAAGCTTTGCCTAATTGTGTAACATCACTCCCTCTCCTTATATATATTGCTAGAATGGATTCAACTCCCACTGACAGATTTCTCTGAGACCTGATTGGGAATTTAACATGAGATTTAGTTTCTGATGGAAAATAAATTGCTAGCAAAATATGTATCAGTCCAAAAAAAATCTTCTCTTGTCTTTATTTTCTGCCACCAGGGCAAAAAAAAAAAAAAAAAATTGACAATATTCTTCAAAACAAGGATTTAGGAAGACAAATTTTTAGTTGAAATGAAAAAATCCTGAAATGGATTTTTTAAAATCTCTTTTCAGGGGAAAACATTTCTTCTGTCATAATTTGAAATTAAAAATGATTGAAAGTAGAAGATTTTTCAGAGAGGAAGATTTCAATTTTTTTGCTATCTTTAGTTTCCATTGACTCCAGCGAACTTCAGGTTGAATCTGGAAGGACYAAAAAGACTTGAAATGGTGCTAATGTACATAATGTCATCGGTAAAAAAGGATTACTGCTGGGATGCTGTTCATTAATTGTCCTCAGTGCATTAACAGCACTGCTGGCTGATCTCATCAGAGGAGGTACAGAAGCTGAGACCTTAGTGTACAGGGAGGGAGTATACCCCTGTACCCAGGTGTGATTCAGGCTTTAGTTCCCGCACCTGCTTTGTGAATTAGTTTTGCTGCTGAACAATTCAATTAGAGAGGTAACCAAATAAGCTGATTTGAGAGCTCTAAGTTAAGCATCATAATAACTAATTAGTCATGTGGGCGTCAAAACTAATGTAACCTGCTTTACTATGGATTTCTGTCTTTTGCTTGATTCACTAGTTCACCAAATTATACTAAGGTGTAAACTTACAAATATTTGATCTTAAGCCTCCCTCTTACTGAGTTTCTACGTTTTTAGTGACTTCTGAGACATTTACTGTTATTTGAAATTTAGCTGAAATCAGCCACTGTCCTCAGAATTAGGGGTTGAGAGAAATTAACAGTAGTAAAAAATAAATAAAAAGTAAAATTTACAGTCAAGCTTTAATTTTACAGGCAAACTCCATGTCAGTCCCTACGAGGTATTCAGACTATGTCATCTAGTTTCTAGATTCATAATGATTAAGTTGAGCAGTAGTTACAGACTCAAAAGAAACTATGTACCCACAGTATATGTACAGTATAATTAATTTCTCAAAAGAGTTTTTTTTTTATTGCTGTATCTTAAAGGTTGYCTTTAAAGATAAGTCTTTTAAATGYTTGAAAGGCATAGAAATTCCCYTTCCCACACAAAACCCCAATGTATTTTATTTTCAAAAATATTTTGAACCCACATACAAGCTTGGTATCAGTTAACCTGGTAAAATAACTACGTGCTAAATAAAAGCACACCTGGTGGAAAGAGCGCAAAGGATGTTACAAGTTACATCTTCACTTGATTTACATTCCAGCTTAGATTTCACGACCAGCTCTGCAGTTCCCCCTGCRGAGGACCAGATGGAGCATATAGCTGAGCTAATGAGGACTCACAGTCCTTACAATGAAGGCAGGACTGTCACTCACTGTTTGCATAATTCCTCATTTAGAAGATCTGGGATTGATTTCTGGATTAGTGTGAATAGGTTTAAGCTGATGTCTGCCCTTGTACCGCTCTGTCCATCAGACTACATGGTGATATGATGGAAGATTCACCATTTTTCCTGAAAATGAGACAGGAAAGAATACAACTTTTAGCATCAGTGACAAGTGAACAAAAATATATGTGTGAATTTGGCCCTTTAATTCAGTACTTAGGGTAAGAGGAATACTGGGGTTCACTCCTTGGGTTTTGTGTTGTCCTCAAATTATATAGTAGAAAGTCATTGATTTGAACAAACATTAGACAAAGTCTGTGAGTGTGGATTTCAATGAGAATTTCCTTTCTGAGCATCTGAATGATACTAGTCTCCACAATCTGTCTTTCTTCCATTCTTGGATGCATAGTGCCAGGTCTACAGTGACATCGATCATGGTTTGATGAAGGGGGAGAGAAATAATCAATTTACTGGAGTGCCTCCTACTGAGACTGAATACTTGATCCAGGGACCGCATTTTTTTAGATGAAGGTTAAGCACCAATGGTAGCCACAGCTCATTGGAAAAAAATGATGAGAAAATAAAAGGGCATGAAAGGCACACCTAAATCAAAGTTCTGTAACTACCAGCACATCATGTAATCCATGTAATAAATTTATGAAACCCTGAATTAGTGTTAGTGAGGTTGACTTAGATTTTGACAGTACTAAGAATCTTACAAAATTCCCCCAGAAGATGAAAGGAAGATGAGTTGAATCTAAATTCAGGACTAGRTAAAAATTTAGGAAGAACCTCAGGATGTGGCCACATGTACTGTGGAGTGAGTGCTGTCCTATGAACTCTGCGAGTAAAAAAGATAGCAGTCAAAAAACCTGTTATCCATTCTGCTKCTTCGGTGCTAGAGGTAGGATGGACGGTTGTGTGTTGATTTTATAACCCTGTTTATCACAAGCCTCAAGCRTGTGCTTAACTTTTTAACTACATGGATAGTTGATTTACCAAAGGTAAGCACGTACTCAAGTTCTCTGCTGAGCCAGGCACAATGYTGCAAATTACCTAATTTGTCATATCAGTATTGCAAACAAACACACTGACACTTTTYCCCCTACTTGCACACTATATGAATGGATTAGATAGCACCATTTTTCCCCTTTAGAGCCAGAGAATACAAAACCATGAAACAGTCTTGCATGCGTTTCTTTCTCTGTAGTGTGGAGCTATTGAAGTTTATAAGARTATTGACTTTGTGCTTTCCAACCAAGCAGCTATATCAGCAGAAATCTTTCAAGTCCTGATTCTTCTGTCTGAAAAGGTTTATTAGGGAAGTTCTTATTTTAGGTTGGCATAAAGTCAGCTCAGAGGAAGGTGATGAGAGTTTCACTGTTTAAACTGTTCATGTGCATGTTTTGCTTACTCCTCACTCCAAAAATGCTGTCATAGATCATCAAATAATCTGTATCAACCTTTAGTCATATGAAGAGCAAGACAGTTAAACTAACCTTCTGAGATTATATTGATTCGTATTGAATACATCCCCCAGATGAAAGAAAGGAAGAAGACAGAAAAGAGACAATGAAGCCTTTATACAAATTTGACATGGGAGCGAAACTGTTTCACCAAAGTTTTACGAGGAAATTTCTACTGTTTTCTTGTTTATGCTACAAAGCGCTGAAAAGGTAAGTCAGAACTCACTGGCAGAGCAAAATATGATCATTATTATGTATATGCTCCTTCATATTCAGAAGAAGAAAAGAAGAAAAATCCTTACAGTGTAAGTCCAATGGGAAGATCCAACAGCTTTAGGAGAACAGAATTCAGATACGGTGCTTTAATGGAAGGAACAGCAAGTAAGAATGGTGACCTTGATTCTGAATTAAATTTAAATAATGTTAAATTAATTGAGAATTGTGTCACCCTCTCATCATCATGCTGCCTGCAGCATACCCTTTCTGTTTAAGACATCCATTTCCAGTAAGTTTACAGTAGTTTCTTGTTTTGAGCTACATACTGTTTTTTTTTTTTTTTAAAACAACTACTGTTGGGCTGAACTGAATTAAAGTGAACATTATGGGGTAGGTGGGACAACAATCAGTCTGAAAGTATGGAAATGGCTGAATCTCTTAGTTGCTCTCTTTGGAATGCAGGTTTGCTGGGGTTTTTGGTCTAAAGCTGATACAGCTTCCATCCCTTCAAGAGCTTCTTTTGTATTTTCTCACTAGTTTTTACTTGTTGGTTTTGGCACAAAGAAAAGAGCATGGGAAGTGTGCTGGTTTTGGCCGAGATAGAATTCATTTTCTTCATAGAAGCTGGCACAAAGCATGTTTTGGATTTGTGCTGGAAACAGTGTTGATAACACAGGGATGATTTCGTTACTGCTGAGCAGTGCTTACATGGAGTCAAGGCCTTTTCTGCTCCTCACCCCACCCCACCAGCGAGCAGGCTGGGGGGGCACAAGGAGTTGACACAGCCGGGACACCTGACCCCAACTGACCAAAGGGATATCCCACACCATATGACGTCATGCTCAGCATATAGAGCTGGGGGAAGAAGAAGGAAGGGGGGACGTTCGGAGTGATGGCGTTTGTCTTCCCCAGTCACTGTGATGGAGCCCTGCTTTCCTGGGGATGGCTGAACACCTGCCTGCCCATGGGAAGCAGTGAAGGAATTCCTTGTTTTGCTTTGCTTGTGCACGCAGCTATTGCTTTCCCTATTAAACTGTCTTTATCTCAACCCACAAGTTTTCTCATATTTACCCTTCCGATTCTCTCCCCCACCCCACTGTGGGGGGAGTGAGCGAGCGGCTGGGTGGGGCTGAGTTGCCGGCTGGGGTTAAACCACGACAGGAAGGCTCTCCAGGAATGCAGAACAACTTTGCCCTTTTGATCTTCATGCTTTGCCCTTTTTGATCTTCATGAGCATGTCTTCTAACAAAAGTTTCAGCACTAGATTTTAGAGGGCACTGGGTACATTCTTGATCCCTTTGAAGTGAATGGTAAAATTCTCACTGGTCTTATGTTGGCTAAAATTTAATCATCTGTTGTGTTTATTTTTTTGCAGTTTTTCACAATGAAGCCTGAAAACATTAATTTCTTTCTCTTTCTCTCTTTTTCTCTCTGTGGGAACACAGGAGACTGAAACTGTTACCGCGGAACTCAAAGTTGATTACCCTGTGTTGTCCTTAATGGTTTCCTTACAACCAGTACAAAATAGGTAGAAAATTCTCCTGTTCTCCTTCAATAGCACTTTATACCTTTGTCAGATACATATTACATTACAGAAGCAAGAGAGGGAGAAAACATGACACGTTTGTCTAAATGGAGAAACTAAAATCTCACTACAGTCCAATGTTCTGCTTCTGTTTAGTGGTAGATGTTGAGATAGTGACTAACTTAAAGTTACACCATAAATTGGGCATATTCATCTTTTTCTTTAAGGGATCATCAAACATAACTGTGAGGACTTTGCCACTTACAATATTCTTATACTTACACTGGAAAAAATCATGTGCAAATTCACATTTTTTTCTGCAAAATTATGAGAAACAGTATTTCAGAGCCCAATGCTGGGATAGTACTGTTTCATGTCATAATAGTTCACAGTCTATACCACCACACATTTTTCATCCCAAGAGAATCTGGACATTTTTACTTTAGTATAACTTCCAAGAGGACTTCTCCCTGGATAAGACAAATGTTTCACTGATTTTTGTAGTGCTAGAACAGCATTAAGACACACCCCCCCCCTTTTTTTGTTAATGCAGCACAAAGACTAGCATGCTTTTAACAAAAAAAAAAACCAAATAAAAACAAACAAACACCCACAAATTGAAAAATCAGGCATAGAAACAAACCAAATTTGCTAAAACTATCTAATGGCATTTCATCCTATAACCAGTTTACCAACATTGATTAATTAATCCTTGTGACATTGAAGTTAGTTACTGTGGATGAAGACAAATTAATCACCTGAAACTGTGCTGAGAAGGTTGTTTCTCTATGCTGATGTTTGTTAGATGTGCCTTGAAATGTCAGGCAGCGTCATTACCATTGGGGCTGCATAAGTAACCTTTYCTGGTRTTGCATAAAGGAAATGGAGGTTATAAAGGCAGTGAAGTCCTCCACTGAGCTGACTAATGCATTGCTTATTTCTTGTGACCGTAAGATAGCCCTCTCTCATTTCAAATTTGGATTCAGAAATTTAAAATCTTCATATAGCKCGTACACAGAAAATCCCCTTGTTTTCCTCTGTAAGAGGCTGAATACATTTGATCCTACTTCCAACAACAAAAACCCAAGATATTTCAAAGYCAAGAAATAAAAATACTTTCTAAACCAAAGGGTCACATTTCTGCAAAAGAATTATACAATTTTTTACTGTCTGAATTTTTTACTGCAAAAATTCTTTAAAATCAAATTTTTTCCAGTAGAACATGTCAGTTTTCACAAATCATTTTTTAAGAAAAAAATTTCCTCAGGCATATGCCATATAATTCTAGCATTGAGCCATCTCAGATGCTTTTTTTGAACCCAACAACCTGTACCCAAATGATCCCCAAAAGAGCATAAGTTCAAGAAATAGAAGTAAACAGCCTGATGACATGAATGTCCAGCATACTCAGAAGAACTCCTTTCCAATAGCTTCTCTTCCTTCCTCAAGATGATGTTGGCATATTATCTGACATCACTTCCATGGTTCTCAATCCGTATGTTTAATGGACTGGGACATAGACTTGTGTCCATCCTGTCTTAAACACCTCACTTAGGGTCTGTATTAGGGTTATATTGTCTTTTCCTGCACAAATAACAAAAAGACCTACAAAGGTCAATGACTATTTAGGGAGGCTAAATCTTGCTTTGCATATCTCTCCTCTTAGGGCAACAGAAGAAAGTAGGGAGGAGTATACATCCAAATTAAGAGTGAGGAGCCTGGATCACTGTCACTGAGGAGCATCAAGGAGCTCACCCTTCCTGTGACCTTTGCAATGCAACTGGAGAAGAGAAATCAAAAGCAAGCCCCTTCAGCCAAATCTAGTCTTTCAGGGCTATCTCAATACGATTTTTCTCCTTTTCTCCCCGTGTTTTGGAAAACAATCATGATCGCAACAGAGTACCGAGTAAAAAAAGGAAACAGCAGAGAAGTGCAGTTGCAACTCTCTTTGGAGAGAATGAGATTAAATAAAACAGAGTTCAGGTCAGGAAAATAATTTGAAGATGCCTTTGCACTCTTAGAACAGCTGGGAGAAGAATGGAATGTATCGTATTCTTTTCCTGCATTGCAAATAAAATGCATGTGCTCCTGAGTAAAAATAAGGAGTGTATTGAGTATACGGAGATATCCAAATGATGGTTTGRAAAAAAAAGGCATCAAGATGAAATTTAAGTAGTGGTCTGTATGCCCACTGGTGGTAGAAACAGATGTCTCACGATGAGTATGGAATATCTGCCTATATGGGAAGAAAAATAAATGAATCTGGTAGGCATAAGRGATGTTTCAGAGCAACAGACGAGAATCACTTGGGTGTAGGATAAAGGGAAGTATAGAGTTCTTATGCATAAAAAACGGAACAAGATATTTCACTCTTGTTTGGTGGGAGTCAATGACTCATGTATTTCTGTGGCTGTTATAAATAGAAAAACACATGTARTTTTTTTGCTACTTTAAAATACTTAAACACACATATTTATATWTATGGCCTGTTCTCTTCTTTCACTACAAGAATCTTTGGTTACAGCCAATGTGATTTCCTAATAAAGGCCTCCATGGCGTGCCATTTTGTTGGCTTAAGAAAGTTGCAAAGCGTCCCTAATTTACAGGTTTAATTGATAGGGAAGGGTTCAATACATGTGTTGCCTCACACACAAGGTTAGACCTCAGATGTTTTTTGTCAATATATCTGCCTTTGCCTCAAATGGAACTACGTCTRCTGAGGAATAATCCTGTATTTAGTTGCTTGGCTGAATAGTATGACGTAAACTTTATGTATATATTTCATTCACACACTTTGACTTTCACATTTAGTCTTTTTCTCAAAACTTGGCCGCTGACTGTGTCTGTATGAGTCAGGGGCAGCCAGACAAAAGCCCAACTAGCTCCCACGCTTGCTTCTTTTCAGTCAGGCTGGAACCTTACGAATTATTCTGAACCTGTAAGAAGTCTCCAAGCTTTCTAATGATGAACTGATGGCCTTTTAGGCTGCTGAGCGTGCTTGGGATATGGTGGCCCTGTAAGGCAGRTTCYGGCTGGGCAGGAGGCTGTKCTTCCTTCCCCATTTAGTGTTTAGATGGCTGGAGCACTGAAAAGGGATATATCTAAGATGTTGGTATCACTGTTTAGGTCCCCATGTGACTTGTTATTTTTCAATGAGCTGACCRCCTTCCAGCAGGTTATTTGCAAGGCTATTGCAAGGCTCGGCACTTGTGTGAAAGTCCTGTATTTTGAACGTGGAATCTCCAATATTTGTGCCTAGACATAAACCATTTTTTTCCTAAGGTAAACGTTAGTCCTGGTCTGGTATCCTGAGTAGAGCTAATGCAGATGGCATCATTTCAGCCTGGGTCTTTGTAAGCTGCATAACGTGTGTTTGCTTTCTGCAAAAATGTTTTGCCCGTGAAAACTGTAGAATAGAATGGCACTTCTCTCTCATGAAAAAAAATATGGAAAAAGATTTTTGTACACTGTTTCCACTTCTAATGTCTTTCGGAATGCTTTAAATAATGAAAGGAGCAACTAACTGCTGAAGAGAAAAGATAGAGAGAGGACAGATTGAATGCAGTATTCCATTTTCTTCTATAGTAYCCATAAGCCGCTTCTGAACTAAAACTTGGACGTGTTGTTTCTCTACATTTTCCCCCCTACACTCTCTCCTCCCCCTCAAATAACAGAAATTTTCCCTGTCAGAATCCCAAGGGCAACGAGGGACAGGTAGCAATGCTAAAATTGATCACTTAATTAGCTGCTATAATTTATTGAGTATAGGCAAAACAATATAATGAATAACTGGGTGATTTGCAAGGYACCAGTTAAATACAGAATGATTGAAATACTATGGAATTTTACTACTTTCTTCCAATGCAAACAATGAAGAATRATTTTATGTACATCAACAGAAGAAGAAAAAAAAATTTTTTTACACGTCTTGAAACATTTTCCTTGTAATATTCTTCACCTTTATATCAATGCTCAGTGTCCACATTTATCAAATAAAATTCAGCCTCCACTGCTACAAGAGATGCCAGTTCTTCTCTTTTCACTAAACAAATGTTGATTATATATTCAGAGGTATGAATCAGGAAACTGTTCCAATAATATTATGACCTTTAGAGCTTGAAATAAAGAAATTAATAGACCACATCTTACTTCCAAGGGATTGGGCTCAAGCTCTTACTTCTTAAATGCTTTTCATACAAAACACTTCAAAAGCTTTAAAAAGTTTTTAAAAAGAGCTCACCGACACTTCTATGCAAAGTATCTCAAGTATACAACAAGCACTGAATATTTCAATGAAATGTTTTGGTAAATCACTTCTTTTCCAGATCACGGAAATACTTTACAAAAATATTGCCATCTGATTTTACAAATGAGGAGATAGGTACAGAAGGATGAGCTCAAGACCATGGAGCAGGTTAGGCTGAAAAAAAAAGGAAAAAGAACCAGGAAGCTTGATATTCCTTAGTTCTGACAGTTGCTTACACTTGACAAACAAAACCAAACTGGAGCAGAAAAAGTGGTGAAAAAGAATAATGTCTCAGTCAACTTTATCCTCCAAAAAAGAAATAAGGATGTGCTTTCATAGGCGTCAGTAGTGAAATCCACAGAAGCTCTTTATGAAAATGTCACTTCATCAATCTCTTCCAAAAAGCTTTTCAAACTCGACAGTGTAGTGTACTTAATGGTCTCTTTCCATTAGACAGCAGGAACAGCCTGTAGCCCAGTAGCCCAAGAAATGTAAATGGCCGTTGCTTGTGCCAGCCCGCAGGCTCTGTATTAAACAAACTGTCGTGGTTTAACCCCAACCGGCAACTCAGCCCCACCCAGCYGCTCGCTCACTTCCCCCACAGTGGGACGGGGGAGAGAATCGGAAGGGTAAAAGTGAGAAAACTCCAGGGCTGAAATAAAGACAGTGTCCTGGTTCCGGCTGGGACAGAGTTAACTCTCTTTCCTGTAGCTGGAGGGGGTGCTGTGTTTTGGGTTTGGCGGTGAAAGGAATGTTGATGGCCCMTTGATGCTTTGGTYGTTGCYGGGTGCACCGACAGCCTCCCCCGCCCTTCAAGGTGCAGGGGGACCTGGGGGGGAGCATAGCCGGGGTGGTTGACCCAGCCGGCCAATGGGGTATTCTATACCATGTGACATCATGCCCAGCTTAAAAACCGGGGGGTGGTCCCTTTGGGGGGAGCGCACGGTTCGCGGGGTTTTGGTGCGGAACACGTGGGGTGAGCAGTTGCATTGTGTATCGCCTGTTTTTGTATATTCTGTTATTGTTGTTATCATTGTTATTGTCACTGTTCTACTTTGTTTTATTTCCATTATTAAACTGTTTTTATCTCAACCCGCGGGTTTTTTTTCCTCCGTGTGCCCTCCYGATCCTCTCCCCCATCCTACCGGAGTGGGGGGGTGAGCGAGCGGCTGCGTGGTGTTTAGTTGCTGGCTGGGGCTAAACCACAACAGACAGTTTAATAGGGAAAGCAAAAGCCACGCACGCAARCAAAGCAAAACAAGGAATCCATTCACTSCTTCCCATGGGCAGGCAGGTGTTSAGCCATCCCCAGGACAGCAGGGCTCCATCACGCGTAACGGTGACTGGGGAAGGCAAACACCATCACTCCGAACGTCCCCCACTTCCTTCTTCTTCCCCAGCTCTATATGCTGAGCATGACGTCATATGGTGTGGGAAATCCCTTTGGTCAGTTGGGGTCAGCTGTCCCAGCTGTGTCCCCTCCCAACTCCTTGTGCCCCCCCAGCCTGCTCGCTGGTGGGGTGGGGTGAGGAGCAGAAAAGGCCTTGGCTCTGTGTAAGCSCTGCTCAGCAGTAACAAAAACATTCCTGCACTGTTTTCAGCACAAATSCAAAACGTAACCTTTTGCCAGCTTCTATGAAGAAAATTAACTCTATCCCAGCCAAAACCAGCACAAAAYGCAAGGAGGGGAGGGAGGTAGGATAATCAATATAGATATTTGTATTCTGCAATCAATGAAAGTTGTACTTTCAAATCAGCATAACATTGATTCTTGGGTTTTTTTTTTCCTAAAAAAGAAAACAGGTGTGATGTGCATTTAAAAAAAAAGGCTACATAATTTTACTTCTTTTTCTATGCTTAATTGCTGTCTGGTGAGCGAGCTGCTTTGAGAACTCATCCTAAGTGGTAGTATGAGGAAACACTCCTGTGGCACGTTGGTCTATGTATATTGCTTTTTCCTATCTCTAACAGATTAAGATGACATGAGTCATCAGTTATAGTTCAAGATCCAATCCATTAGTGCAAGCTATGAATTTATTTAGCTCTAGCTGTGTAGGTTCTTGGAACACGTTTTTGGAAGGCAGCTGTTACACATGCAGCTCTGTTTTCTAAATACATGATTATGTTTAAAGCTGTTTAAAACCAATTCAGCATTAGTGTAAAGACAGYGCATACACCTAGATCATATTTGAATCATCCTTTAATTTCCCCTGAATCTCCTCATTCTAATTTTGCTGTTTTATATCTAGCCTGATGCTTTCATTTGGATGTTTGCTTCTTATTGCTTGGTTATTTTCTTTTAGGAAGGAATACTTAGAAACTACACCATTAATTTCAAGTAATTAGCTCTCATCACTTGCTTGGGCTGTCATCTCAATGGCATCTCTGCAGTGACCCAATCAACTCTTTTTTTTTCGTCATTCAATGTTCTGTACTAGTTTTTAAATAGATGTTGCAGTGTAGTTATAGTCTTCAACTTTTTCTTTCCATTCACTAGGCCCTCAACGTGATATAACCCCAAGAGTCTTTGTACTATTTGTTGTGTAATACTACACATAACAAAAATTATTGCAGAGAAGGTAGGCATTATCTAGGATAAGAAATAAGGCTTAAGTTCATTGCACCAAGGAATACTGCAGTTTATAGTGAATTTTTGCTGATGACAGATATAGTTGAACACCGATAAAGAGTGAGAGATTCACATTGCTTGAGCTTTACAGAACACGTTAAACAAAAATCTGACAAACATGCCATGAGTGTATTTGATCTTGCCATGGGTAAAGGAATGACCTTTTCAGCAGCCTGTTTTCTATGTCTGTGAAAAGGGCTTGAGGATACTTGAGGAGTGCTGGCTTGAATGAGAATGGAGCCTGCTCAGGAGGCTTCCAGCACACCCTGGGATCAAACTCCTTGTTCAAAGAAGTTTTACAGTTAGCTAGCAGATCTCATTAAGGTGATGTCCGTAGCCTTCTATGCCCTGACATACTTCTCAACCCTGTAGATCAGAAGCAAGTACTGATTTATGATTTCAAGTCACAGATTTTTTGCTAATTGCTCATCAGGGAACATCTGCCTCACAGCTTGAATATAACTGAATATCATGAAGTTTGGATTAAAGAACACACTTCCTCCCTCCCTTTCAGCAAGACAGGAGACACTTGGCTTTTGTGATCATTTGGCTTCAGCTATTTCCTGTCTTAATTTTATTTAGTTATTTATTTTTATTGATAGAAAAATGGCCATAGTAATTTATTTTTATTAGAAGAAAAATGACAACAGAATCATTATGGGTGGAAGAAGGAGCAAGATCTACTGCAAGAAAAATAGGAAGTTTGGACTTCAAGTCAAATAGAGGAAGCACAATGGAGACAGCATGTGGACAAGATCTGATGAACCTGAAAGTTAGGGCCGGATAGGACTAAAATGACCAGCTAAGGAGAAAACTGCTTTTTTTCCAGTCACTAGCACACAAAAGGTGCAGGAGGTATATTACAAGCTGTTCCCAATTCCCAAAGGGAAGGTAGTACAAAAAAATCAATCTGGGAGTCAATTTTCTTTAGGAACATCCTATAGTGGCTTTATCAGAAAAATCTAAGAATGGTTATGCAATTCATTAGCATAGCAAAGAAATTCAAATTTAATGGGAATTACCAAAGACTAATCTCTCTTCTTCCCCTCCTGTCCCTTCTACTCCCCTCCCCTCTCCTTTTCTCTCCCCTTCTTTCCTCATGAGACTATGACGGACCTGAGGTGGCCAACAGAATGAAGGAACAACACARCTGTGTTGTAAAAGGCTATATTCTGTCACTTATCAGAAAATGTTTTAAAGCCTTGCTTAGTTGGCCTGCCAGATAATTTCTTACATAGTGATTTAGATTTTCAACTCTTGTAAATGAAATACTTTCTTTCAGTACCTGATTGCAGTAGGGCTGCACGTGTCCAGATGCAAGCTCTGTATRAGGTGAGGTGAAACTGGAATCAATCAGCTTTGCAAAAAAGAACATAAAATACTATTTCTTTGGATATGGAAGCATTTCACATGTGCTTCATAGGTGCAATGTCCTGAATTCATCAACAAGAAGATTAAAAATGGGAATACTTGATTGAATATTACAAGCCTGGAATTGCCTGACATAGATGAGCCTTTATAGCTTTGCTATTACAGGATCACAGACCTCTATGTGGTCCAAGCATTAGATGGAAACAGATGCATGGTCACAGCYGGGTTTGTAGTCTGCCTTGCCTCACTGGTCCCAGGATTGATGTAATGTCCTATGTGAAACTTAYATCTGCAACATCTTTATGAGCAATGTAACTTCACCTCCCTGCCCCTGTGGCTAGGAATACTCCAGGAAGCCCCACGGACTTTTCTATTCCTTCTGTCACTGGTCACTCCCATAACAAAAGCCAGTTTCTGCAGGATAGGAAGGCTCCACCTGAGCAAGTCAACACAGGTTTCCTTCACAGTGGAAGGAAACAGGCTCTTCTAGTASTAGACATCAGGATTTTCTCAGATGAAATGCACCCTGGAGATGTCTATTTTTGCCTGCTAWTTACGAAGGGAACCTAGGGTGACCACCCCACATAGAGAGGTCTGGTGTTGAGCAAGATGAATACCCATGTCTGTGCCACTGCAAGGACAGAAGGGATTAAGGTGGTAATCAGCAATGTCCTTATGTTCCTTCCAGCAACACCAGTTGGGTGTCTGCAGATCCAGCCCATCACTTTTCATGAAAGGAAGAACTATTGATGRTAAGCAAATCAAGCCTCAGTACCAACCTGCTGTGGAGCTGAAGCCTCAAGTGAACCGTCAGTGTAGATTAAGTTTTTGCTGTTGAAAACATTTACGTCGGTTGAACAGGAGCTTTTCACTACTCAAAGAATGAGTACTCTTACTCTGCATGAAATTGTTTATGTCCTATTACCCACTTATTTGCTTCTGGGGAGGAATTCATAGCTCAGAAGAAACTCCTCCATTCCAAGTACTAACCTCAGTTACTGCTTCAACTGGTGTCAAAACAACCTCTTCACTCTCATCAAATCAGCTTTTTTGTTTATTTACTACAATTTTCTGATTTCCTGACTACCATGTGTTTAAATTGGACAGTATCATGGTGTGAGGGATTTCAGTATTTAAGTTAATAATCCATTCAATTCACTCACTACAAGATTTTCTATTGCTCTGAAAATGTTTACAGTCTGATTCAGTCCATTTCTGTGCTTACTGCAGTCACGGTCRTGCTCCTGGTTCAGTCACTTCATGTAACATCACATATTGCATTCTTTAGGTCTTCAAATTACCCGTAAGTGTACAAGCTTTTTTAGTGCTTTTCTCCTCCTCATAAACATCTCATTATTTATCACCCTTACGGGCCCTGACGTCTGAAGTTGTCCTCACTGAAATTTCATTTTAACTCTCCTCTGATTTTCTTTTGAAGATGCAGGTCCTGTGCAGAAGTAATGTTTTTAACATTTTTAATTGTTTATATGTCTTGGAAAAAAAATACCTTCTTGATCACTCTCCCTGGTTAGTTTTTTTATGTGGCGCTTAAGCCCCTTGGTTGGTCTATTAGGATGGAAGTAGCCCAAATTAGAGGTGTGTTACCACTGTGATATGATCAACTAGTTAATTGCAGACAGGCTGTCGTGAATGCACCACCACACARGCCCTTAGAGATTACTTGCTTTTGTGCTCTAATTATTTCTGAGGACAATATTCCTCCCCTCTTCAAGCTATGTATATACTACATATAACAAAGAAGTCTTTTAAAACTGGACACTAAACCAAATTTTTCTTTCTCAGTAATATTGATGTAATCCATAGACACAGTTAAATTTYCCCACTCACCCATATACATTGTAATTTATACTTGCATAGAAAAACTATGCTTTTTCATTAATTCTTCATTCAATATGAACATATACACATACCAATTGTGGTTGAATCTTGTGTTACATCTGAGTAAGGCTCATTAGCACAATTCTTTACAGATCTTCAAATCCCAGGTTCTCTGCTTGCTGTCCTGATGTCATCCAAGCAACTTCAGTCAGCACTTGCCCCTGAGAGAGGTCACTGGATGATTTATTGACAACATAGATGTTTYATTCCTCAATCATTTGGATGATGGACTTAACCAAAGCACACCACATCTCCCTTTTAGACATGTGTTCTGACTTCCTTTCTCCGAAAATCATGATGCAGGGAGAAGGAGCAAAGGGAAAGCAAAAGGCCTTGTAAATTCCCCTAAACTTCACGAGATTAGATCAAGAAGACTGAGGAAAGACGGAAATGTCCCTAGTTCCCTTCTCATTCAAACATAGTCAGTGTTATGGTTTTACAAGTAATTCTTTACAGTTCAGTGTACAAGAGCCTAAAAATCCTTGGAAAGGACTCCTGGCAGTGTGTTAGATTGCTGCATCGTTTTGGACTACCGTTCCTTAGGACCTRTCTGCAGGTCATTTGGGATTCACAGAGATTCTTTTCCAAACTTGTTACACAGTTGGCTTCATCTTATTGGTAAGTATCAACATCTGAGCAATTCAGTCTTGTTGCCTGTTACAGGCAGCAGAAATATGRTAATCAGTATAGTTAATGGAAACTGAGGCTTAATCAGAAGTGCACATCTAAAACAGGTCAGATGATAAACTGTGCTCTAAAACCAGCTATTTCTCTCTTATGATCATAAAGGAAGGTTGAGTGACTATCTATAGACAACCATATAGAACTTTTAAAATTTGGGTAGGATGAATCACAAGGAGTTGTAGATGGAACAGTAAGATCTTCTATGCTTCACCCTTCTCAAAAAATATCCATTTTAAATTGATGCTGGGGTTCTCAATAGGAAAGATCTTCTAGTGGCATCTCAGGGGAGATGGCTTTTAGGTTTTATGGCTTGAGGATTTCCCCTAAATTCACCATTAACTCTATTCTGACCATGGTTTGAAGAAACTCAAGTTATTAACTGTTGGAAGTAACAGTCATCTAAGAAACATCCTTAATGACCTCAGAGTACCMTGTATTGTGTATCCTCTCCCCAGCAAATCTGACTTTCCATTCTCAGCGTGGTTGTCCTTTAATAGCATGTTTTGCAGTTAGAGTTGGTTACAGATTTTACTTGATTCAGGTAGGAGGTTTTCAATATTGTATAGAGTTTGGGGCTTTGAAAGCAACAGGTCTTCTGACTCTGCTTGTCTGCCAGCTAAGGAGCTTTTATCAGAAAGGACTTTTTCCCTCTGAAAATGTCACTCACAAAAGCCTAAATATTTTTGAGTGTACTGATTTCACCAAAATTGTGTTGAAATGATCTTTTAGTGCAAACTGGGATGAAAGTAAAAATGAAGGCCAAAGGAAAGAATCATGTAAAAATAACTCAATAATCTGAATACTCTTCTGGAATATGGGGGATGTAGCTTCAAATCCTGGGGTGTGTGAGATCAAGTATGCGAACTTTCACACTCTTTACAGCTGAGGTGTGTGTCTACTTCATTCAACTATCATTTATTCTTGAAGTAAAAAATAAATTATCCTTTCACAACAATAGTTAACAGCTCTTTTTTTTTTTCCCTGTTTTCCCCCTTACTGGCCCTACAGGCAATGGGATTCTGTACTTTATCAACAGTCTTGGACGGTGTACCAAATATTAACAATTATACATCAAAAAGAAAAAGCTGATTTTACCACCCTTTCAGATGTCATTTAAGAAAGAAAAGGCCTTTAAAACAGTCAAAAAGTATGGAAAGTTGACAGTGCTTAGGGAGCACTGGGGAGAGTGACAAATAATTTACTAGGCTCAACTCCTGATAAATGGTGAATGCTTGTTCTGTTTGACCAAAATATAGCTCTGATATGAGTGGTTATGGCACCTTACTGCCTTGTGAGAAACATTACACACCTTCAGGTTTTATTTGACTCAAGCAGATGATCTGTGCCGTATAGAGCTTTGTGTTTTATGAGCTCCAGCCCTCATTCTGTCTTTACTCTGCTGCTATCTGATTTCAGCTGGTTTCAATGATCATGAGAAACAATTCCCAAATAAAAGGAAAAAAAAAAAAAAAAAGAAATACAAGGGAGTCCAAAGCATCTAGCTATTGACTTTTAAAGAACTCTATTTTGACCTTTAAAATAATGTGAATAGAATGGCATTAGTAGAATGTCACACTATAATAAACAGACAAACACTATAATTCTGGAAAGTCAGGGACTGTAAAATGAAGTTTCTCATAACAGACTTCCCTCTGCATCACTATCTACCAGCCATAACTACCATGAGAGGAGGGAGAGATGGATCTCTGGACCAGGAAAATAGAGAAGTCACCGTTGCTGKAAGTGAAAGCAAGCAGCACAAAACTTGTCTTTCAGAAAGAAAATTCCTACAGTGAGCAAGCTGCCTTCTCCGGGCATTATATCCTCCCTACCGGGGAAGAGATGTGGAGGATTTCAGCTCGCACCATCCCTCATTAACCTGTAAACCATCACCACAGTTTTCAAGCAACCCACATATTTCAATATGATTACCCTCACAAAGCAATCATGGGATAAGCAGGTGTCATTTTCTCAYAATGGAGGTCTTGGGGACCCAAAGTCCAGAAAGACAGAGTCTCAAAAGGATATGAGTCCCCAAAACTGGATTTAGATAATCAAGTCCAAGMTATCCTTTGCTTTTTAATGTTTATCAGCATTGTTGATTTTAATTGTCAAAATTAAGGCACATGAAATGTACCCTGTTTTCGTAACATTATGAGTTTGTTCTTTATGGAAGTCATATTCATTAAAGGCTGCAGATGGACACCCAGCAAGTGCCCAGGGCTGAGTGGGAAAAACAGTAAGCAGTATCCATTTGGCTKTTGTTTCATATACCTGTTTAGTTTTAAAAGCATTAATTTTCTCTTCATTCGAGTGGCCTCTTTGCAAAAGTATCCTTCCAAATCTTCTCCCTTTTATGGAATTTCCCAATTAGTTTTAGCTCACACGATCTTGAAAACAACACAAAAAMCCCTAAACCAATTACAGTTTAAAAGAATGACAAGTGATTAAAATACTTTTAATTGAGGTTTTTCAAGAATTGCCACTGCTACTATTTTTTCCTATATTTCTTGTTGCTTCTCTGTTTATCTAAACAGATAGAATTTGAAATTTCCATGTTCTAACTTTGCTGCCTCCCAAACTTGYCTAGAGAATTTTTCTTCCAGAAGTGTTATAACCTTATTTGCTGCAGCTGCCTCTGCTTATRCTGCAAGTAGGGAAGTGTTGCAAGATACTTAGGGGTTTCCTATGGAAGTTCTCGTCATGGAGCACTTGCCAAGTAAATCATTGGAATTGATTGTCAAACAAAGATTATATTCTAGATCTAGTAATTATTAACTTGTTAATCTTGTTATCACTAACAAGAAAAAACCCTGTTTTTCCTAATCAAAAAATGTGCACTTAATTTGAATGCCTTGAAGTCATGCATGTGTATGGAAATGGCTTGGCTTAAATAATCACTCATGTTTTACAAATATATTCAATGACCTTTTTTTTTTTGGAAGAACTTGTTGATGTGTTAAAAATACATTCCAACTGAAGATTGCCCTGTAAATCATTATTTGCTTTCTGAAAGTACAGGCTCAACTGCTTATTTGAATGTGGAAGTACTTGAACTGTATATGCAAACACTGTAACCGTATTTAGAAAAAAGGTTTTACCTTATTTTTTACCGTCCAGATACATGCATAGCCCTTTAGAAGAGTTATGAACACTTTATACTTATTGACAAGTTATATTTAGAAACAAGTCTCAACTATTTTGGTTTGCTTTCTTCCCTGTGTTCCGTTCTGATAACAGCAAATATTCAGAGTACTTTGCATCAGAAAATGAGAAAATACTTCCGCTTTTTTGACCTTTGTTCTATAATGACATTGAAACGCCAGGCTTCATACTGATATGTTGCCTGTTCTCTCCTGTTTATACTTGCTGTTCGTATCAGTACAACACTATTTCCCTGTACTTTCCTTTTACATACAGCACTAGCTTTTTCTTGTGACTTTCATCCTGTGACTGCTTTGCCCTTACCGGTTTTCCATCTAATCTTATACCGATTTCCAACTGTGTTTTTTAGTGCTTGATGCTTATGTGGACATTTCTGTATGCAAAGAAGGAACTGGACTGGCAGCTTGCTGAATCCAAGGGTGCCTAATTTCATCTTCCAGGACATCTTAATTCAAATAGAGAAGAAATTGGATTTTTATAATTCCACCTAGAAATCATGGAAAGCTATTTCCAATATAAAAAAAAAGAGATGGAAAAATGACCAAGAAAAGTTAAGAAAGTAAAACCAGACTTATTGTGCCAGTTTCCAGAAGAAGAAATAATTACATGAACTTTTTGTTTTAATGTATATAAAACATGTTTATACATGTTCATACGTGCTGGTTTTGGCTGGGGTAGAGTTAACTTTCTTCACAGTAGCTAGCWTGGGGCTGTGTTTTGGATTTGTGCTGGAAACAGTGTTGATAACCCAGGGGTGTTTTCGTTMCTGCTGAGCAGKGCTTACACAGAGCCAAGGCCTCTTCTGCTCCTCACCCCACCCCACCAGCGAGCAGGCTGGGGGGGCACAAGCAGTTGGGAGGGGACACAGCTGGGACAGCTGACCCCAACTGACCAATGGGGTACCCCACACCATATGACGTCATGCTCAGCACATAGAGCTGGGGGAAGAAGGAGGAAGGGGGGGATGTTCGGAGTGATGGCGTTTGTCTTCCCAAGTAACCATTACACGTGATGGAGCCCTGCTGTCCTGGGGATGGCTGAACACCTGCCTGCCCATGGGAAGCAGTGAAGGAATTCCTTGTTTTGCTTTGCTTGCGTGCGCGGCTTTTGCTTTCCCTATTAAACTGTCTTTATCTCAACCCACGAGTTTWCTCACATTTACCCTTCCGATTCTCTCCCCCGTCCCACTGTGGGGGGAGTGAGCGAGCGGCTGGGTGGGGCTGAGTTACCGGCTGGGGATAAACCATGACATCATATATATGTCTTTAAGATTATACTAATCTTTGACATATTCAGCAATTAGTAAGCTTTAACCAGAGTTCTAATCATTAGAAAATGCAGATGGAAACACATTTTCCTCAATACTTTTCACCTCTGTTTTTTCACAACACATCCAGATGGAGGAAGTTTGTCTGCAAAACACTGCTATTTAATAGTTTCTTGTCAATATTCTTTTGCAGAAGTTACATTTATGGAAAATTCAATGAACTGGTTGACAAATACAGCCAAAAAGACTTCCCCATTTTATATACACACAGCATTGTACACCTTTACTGCTTGGTTTATATTCAATAATTTAGAAGAAGCAATTTGAACTATGTATTTTTTTAGACACTATGACAGAGAATACGTCTCATTTAAAGAAAAATGAGGCTTTTTTCACCTGTGTAACTTGGAAATGAGTATTGATGCATTTAGATTGCAGTCCAGAGACATGTCTCTGTTAAGTTTAACTGAAAATAATATGGTTAGAAATAAAAAGGTTTTGAGTAGGCCCAATTGATCTGTCCTGTCAAGATTCCTAGCAGGAAAAAGAAAGAAAGATAAAAGGGCTACTAAGTCAATATACTATTTTTTTTTTTTTCAGGAGGGAGACTGCAGTGCTCAAAGCCTTATCCCTTGAGGTTTCCCTAGGAAAAAAGAGCTTGAAAATGGGAAAAAGAGTGCAAAACGGAAATATCCCATGGGAAAAAAACTCTCACCAGCACTAGTAATAAGTGAAGATGAAGAAGTACTTTCGTAGAAGATTCCCACCTGTGGATGAAGTAAGAATGTGAGCTGCTACATGTGTGGAGACTTGCTGCTGTTTTGTTCTGCTTGTTGTGTCAATTCCCCATCATCTACCATATTCAGTTTTTCTCCCATGTTCCCCTCATTTAGGGGAACACAAGACGCTCCCTAGCATCCATCCAACCTGCCTAATCCATATGGACAAGAGTTGTATTTCTGTAAAAGGGCTTTTCAAGAGAAGCTGTTGAGGGGGGCCTTCCCCATCCAGCTGCTCAGAGACAGGTAAATCTGGGTTAATTTTCTGGGTAGTCAAAGCAAAGGACGTGTGAATAGGGCTGATGTCAAGCCTTTTAAAGATGAGTGTAAGTGTTTTTCTAATAGGATCCATCCTGGCTAAATTTCAGCTGAATCTACAGAAGAAGATAGTTTGTAGAAAATTGTTGTGCAGTCAAGCAAGAAATTACAGTTGGAGAGAATTGTTTTCCTATCCTTATTTTAGACCAACTTCTCTTAAAATATTTAAGTTCCTTATTTCTGAACAATTGTGGAATCCAATTGATTTTATTATCAYACATAAAAAAATAGTGTGGAGTTTCTCATCTGGCACCACTGGCAGAGGCAAGCAAACAGAATTAATATTTCTCACATGGAACACCACACAGATGATTGTATTCCAAGCTGGGCGATTATGATAATGATTCACCTGCAATATTTGCATGAAATGGCAGTAATGGAAGCAACTGCTAAAACTCTGAGCTATCAGCTATCCATAAGCATTTAGAAATCAGAGTTTATTTTCTTTTCATTCTCTGCAATTGCTTTTTCCTAAAATATAACCCTGGGGGTGCCTCCTACTCCAGCACTTGTGCTCTATTGATTGAAGTTTCTTTGTTTCTCACCCAAGCTCTGAGCCTGCAAGAGGCATCCTAGCTCATATTGACTCTCTACATTTGCTTATCATGCTTGATCTTGTTTGTTAGCCATGCACTCTCTTTAAAAACTCCTTTATATTCCCTGGCCAAAGGTTCCCTGTGGGAGGTTTGGTCCACATCAGACTGTTGAAATTGCTGCGGATTCTGTAACCTCTTATTAAAACGTACCTCCTGCATGCTCCTCCACCTTGCTGTTGCTAACCACCACCCCCCCCCCCCCCAAGAGAGAGGAAAGCTTTCTGTGCTCAGTTCAGGGAAAAGAATACATTATGAGAAATTTATGAGAAAATAAGAAGAACATAAAGCTACATACTTTGCTCCCTGAGCCTGCAGACTTTAGCTTTCTCCTTCTTCTTTCCCTACTCACTCAAGCATGGGCTCTAGAAAGCTAAATTCCAGGTGCGTATGTGGGAAAAAGGACATCCTCACCTCTCCAGTGGTTTTCTGTKCTCAAGTCTTTCCCTTATCCACGAAGCCTCTGATTTGGGATGGCTGATGTTCAAAAGGTAATCTTTCCATCCACTCCTAACATCTGACTTTGCCGCAAAAGTCCCACATGCATCTGCACTGCGTCTTGTGGCCAGATATAATTTTATAAGGGACATTAAGACACACCTCAGGTCTTTCCTATTCCAAGTTAGAGATGAYATTACTCAAAAGAGAAATGTTGGGACAGGACCTCAGTCACAAATTACTACTGCTGAGTAGTTACAATTAGAAYTTSCCCTTCAACAGCCTTTGGGCATTGGYAAGCAAGAAGCTGTTTGGGGAGACAGGCTATCAAAGGAGAGCTACAGGTCGCCATGACCCTGATACCTCCTTCACCGATGCCCATATTTGTGTTGAGAGGGAACTGACCCATAAGATAAAACCTGCTGCCCTGTTTTGAGAAATTGTAAGTCATCTCAGGTGGCTTTCAATATAAAGCCCATGATACACAGAATGGATTTAGTATGGGCCTGCAGAAAATGAAAAGAAAGAAATAAAAGATTGTGAAGTGCTTAGCAGGATGATAGAATTGTATAAATAAAGCTGGTATGTAGCTGGCACTTTAGAATCTGTCAGTCAGGGGCTTTTTCAGTCAAGCTTTTCCCTTACCTTCAGCACTGGAAAGAGACATCTTTTTGGTGAAAATGCTACTTTTCACTGTTAAAAAGAAAGCCATGTTTTTTTTCCCCAAAACTCCAATTAAAAAAATGGYATCAGGGTATAAAGTCACAAGGAAGCTCCAGCCAGACCTTAGGATGAGACCCTCTCATATATAGGGTAAGAAATCACATGTAGACATAAAAGACCAGCTAACAGCACTGAAAAGAATCCAATCCTTCTTAGTGTCCAGGACTAAAGATTAACATTCCCTCCACGTTATCTCTGAGGAACTCAACTGTCACTAAAATACTTTCTCAAGCTCCTTAAGGTCTAGTCCTGGGTACTGTCACATCAGCGTGTGAGGTTTGGCATTGCTGTGTCTCTAAGCTCATACGTGGATTTAGCACCTGGGCTCTTTATTCCTGATCCACTTAGGGATTTTTTCTTATTTCTACCCATCTGTTTTTGCCTTCATTCAGCAGTGCAATGTTAAGACTTCTAAAGCTTAATTTGTGTTTGCTTACAATATAGAACAGCAGAGCTCTGATCTAATCTTGTGCGTCCAGGAGTTTTTTCATTATTTGCATTGCAGAGGAAGAGAGTCTGAACGCTTAAGAGTAAAAAAACCCCAAACCTCTTTTTAATATTTAAAGTGGAAGTGTCGTTATTTCCTCTCTCTCTTATTTTATAATACATTATCCAGCACAGGTTTGCAAATGAGATGGTGACAGGATATTCACTCTGGATAGTCATAACTTTTATCAATAGTGTCTTTATGAACAGAATAATAATATTAATTTAGGTGAGACTTTGACATGGTTTCTGTTCTTCTTTCACATCCAGACTATAGACTTTTAATTTGTTTCTATTCTTGTGGGTGGCAAATTATGTCAAGGTAGACAACACAGGATGTGTATATTTATTGGCAGCAGTTGCGTAGACTTGCATCTTTTTCTCTCTTTTTTGCAGTTTAAAAAGCAAACACTAGGCTGGCTAACGAATGCCTTAACCTGTTGCACTTRTTCATTGGTGTACAATCGTCTGTGATGGCATCTTGGAGATTTACTGTTGAACTCAACCCTATCCGACATAAGTGTAGGTAAATATAGAAGACTGTTCCTACCTTATTTTGCCCTTGGAGTATTAGCTGTCCTCAGTCCTTCTTTGGAATCGTTGTGCAGGACTCGGCTCCAGATTGGAGACACCTGAGTTTAAATGCAAGTTAGGTGTGTAAGCAGCTGTTACAGTCAATGGAGTTTTAAATCAGTACAAAGGAACCTAGCAAGGTATTTGCCTCACCCTGAAGTAGATGCACTTCAGTTGCCTACACATAGATGTCTAATGGCGTTTGAGAACCCTTTGTCAATCCAACCTGGACTCCGGCTGCCAGTCTGGGTCTCTGRTAGGACCATATCTACCTGGGTGTCAGGCAGGGTGTCCTCTGAGATGACATTAGACACCCCTGAATCTACTCCGCTCCCTCACCTTATACAGAAGAGGCACGATTTTGCATTGAGTCAAATAACTGCAGAAAACATAAGGACAAGTGTAAAATTTGTCTTAGCGCAATATTCTACTACAAAGTCATATTCAAGATCTTTTACTCTGTTTTCTTGATACAGTGTGTTTGCCAATAGTAGTTTGTGTGCATTTCTTTCTTTTTTAAATTTTTTTTTTCATTTAATAGTAATGACCAAAATAACTAAGAGCAATTGGTTTTGGGCATTTTCATGGAATTGTAAACATTAAGCATTTCATTAAGATGATAAATAAGAGTTGGCTATGAAGACTGTTTGACACACAGYACTGCACTGGCAAATTAAAACTAGAAAACCACAAAAAAGTCAACCTTTAACAAAAAAAGAAAACAGCAATTTACCCTTTATTGGAAAATAAAACAAATGGAGACCAAAAAAAAGAGCTTCTTCCTTCTATGTTGGGAAAGCCTTGATTAAAACAGGTGACAAAGTGGTGCCTAATAATGAGAAGGAAAGCAAGAGTTTATTGGATTTCTACTACTCCTATAAGTATGTATTATACAGCCAAAACATGATTGTTGGCTGAATATAAAACGTAACACACACAGACTCTAATCCATTTTTCAAGAAATAAACCAGTTCTTTTTTTCAACCTTGAAACTCTTTTTAGTCTTGGTCCAGCCAACCTCATAYGGATTATTTCTCATTACTTACTAACTGCAAAGAGGCAATTATTAGTATTAGTGACATACTAGTTGCAAATTAATGTCCAGACAAACAGGAAACTTTTATTTACCACAAACAAGCAAACAAAMAAAAAATATCCTGAATTCAGAAAATACTGAAATAACGAGCTTAACTTTCATGGTTAAACTTCAGAAGGATGAAATCCAGAACACTGAATATCAACTTTCATCTGCAGAGGAGTCATCAGACACTTTTTGAGTGCCTTGCTCTAAAGGGCAAACCCATTAAGAAGTACTGCTCACTGCTCACAGCTAGACTATTTTCAGCCAAGCATTTCTAAGTTATCCTCAATAAAGAGATTCATCACATGAGGGTCACYGGCCATCATTTGTCCGGCAGGCTTAGGAAGGTGTATAGGATGCAGGTCGAGAGCCCCATCCTAGCTGATGAACAGGACCCTGTATGCACATATACTAGAATATTCTGGAATAGTAAACTTAATTCCAGGTCAAGAGTGTCCAGTGGAGACACTGGACCACAGCAGAAGAAAGTTTCCATTACTTTTTGGGTCTGCAGTAGACTTTTTCCATGCCATGGGAAAARGCTGTGTCTTTATGCTCCCTCAGCAGACACTGGTTCAAGCTGGTCTCCAGAACTTGAGACTGAACTACCACAAGGTCACTCTGCTAAGATGACTTCTTTGGCAGGAATTTAGCCACTGGCCTRAAAAATGAAAGAACCGCCCAGCCCAGCCCTTGTGGGTATCTCTTTCTGCTTAATTTCATGTTTAGCCTAACCAAAAATARTTGCTTCATTTAGACACAATTTAARACTAGCAACCTAGTAAAAGAATTCAGATCTACTAYTTAATCAGTAAAAGTCCAGGCCAGCAACCTTTACACCATCTGTAYCACCCTTTGTACATTTGTAAATGTCTAGAAAGAAAAATGTTGAAATTCAAATCTGAATTATTTAGTCCAACTGTAGGTMTCTTTTGACTGAGTTTGAATTCAAACCAGAAGCTTTTCATTTAAATTCATACATTTTTCTCAAAAATTACTGTCTAAAATATGTGTACTTGAAGATGAGCTCTTGGTCCCTATGAAATCAATGTCAAAACTGCTATTGACTTTATTGGCACTGGAGTTTTTACTGAGTCATTACATCCAGCTACGCCACTATATGTTAATTTACTRGTTGCTTTGTTCCATATATTTTTGTCTGTGATTTTGTTTCAGAAACCTGATATGCACCAGGAGTTCAAGAGTTTGTATACTTATCTGTTTTCTATTTTTCAGGGCCAGTACCCTGGAGCATTCCTGTCTTACCATCAGTCTTAAGACAGTTTTTATCCAGTCAAAGTAAAATAGGGAAGGAGTAGAAGGAAGTACTTATAAGTAATGCATTTAATATACTTCAGGTTTAATTCTTGCAACTACTGTCTGAATTAAGTTGGGATTTATTTACTTTGTTTTCCTGTTACCTTTTTTCCTCCTTTTCTTCAGGGAAGGCTGTCAAAATCCTTCTCCCTTTGCTCTCTAACAAACCAATCCAGCTCTCYTGTTGGGTCCAGACATCTGCTTCTTTGAAATAAATCATCCCTTCTGATGTTTATATCATGAAATAATAAAGATCTGTCCCCCGTTGTACGGAAGGTATATACACATTCCCTGTTTCTTAGTGTGTACCCATAGGGTCAAAACAGACTGGCATACACTGGATGACATACTAGTACTTCATTGCATCTGCTAGCACTCTGGCAGACGAAAGAGAATCTGAATGGAAAACATARTTTTGCCTTTTAAATTTTCATTTCAAACACTATATGTAAATACAGTCATAAATATGTATCAAAAGGGAAACAGGTCATCTGTAAGATGCAAGGAAACCTGACAGGTGGAACACATTGAGTACCCTGTMATAGATAAATGCAGGTAAATATAATAGCAGGTAGCAATTCAGAAAGTTAAGAATAAAAAGTCATCCAAAGCTTAAACMTCTTGAGAAGACTTTGAAAAAGCTAACAAAAGAGCTCCTGTAAAACATAACAAAAATAAAAATAGATGCTGTAGTTGCTGGATAAAAATAGTGTAGATTTAATGCCTTCTTCAAACAGATGGCTCTAAAAACTTGAGATGACAAATTATGATTTGTTCAGCCCAGAAAGAAGTCTTTCCAAAGGCTCTGTGAATTGTGGTAACACTGTTAGAGATGACCTTGAGATGGGTTTAGATATCTTCAAATGAAAACTTTTTTTGTGAATTGAAAGCAAGTATTAAGAACAAAATAAAATAGGGAAAACAAAACTACATATTAGAATTCTGGATAACCTAAGAATTTTACTAAGATTTAATTTCTTGTACCGTGAACAAACTCGGAAGAGTGGTAGGGCAAATAGAATAAATCTCGTCTTTGATGCGTTTTACTTCTTTCAAGGTAGTGGCTCACCAGATGGTCACCTGAAGATTCAGCATTCCCCATAGGCAACAGCCCCTAGGAAGCTCTGCTCCACCAGAGAGGGGCTTTAAGTCTATTTTATCCTGGTGCGGCACTTTTGTTTCAAATATGGAGGCAGAGGAAGGAATGAAGTATCCATCCATATGTATTTTTATTTTCAGATGTTGCTGTACTTAAAAGTGCAAACCATTTTCTGAACATAAGGAAAAATATATAAAACACTTTTGAAGATTTTCAGGAGTAGATTTTCCAAACAAAATGATCTGTTAATAGACTAGTAGATAGAAATATTGACCAGCAAAGTACTTAATACTCCCTAGCACCTGTGCTTTGCTAATGACCTCACCTTGTTCACGGATGCAAACAGAACACTGAAATGCAGCCACGTTTCCCTAAGGAACTGTAAGAATTATGGATGTGATTCACTTCTGTGTAGTTCCAGCCCTATTCTGTTGCAAACCCAGGTTGATATAATAGYTGTATGAGACTGGAAGTGATGAAGGTAGCCTGTTATCTGCAACTTAATAAGTAAAGAAAATACTTTCAGGTGTTGGTTTTATAAAAAACCACACTTGTATTATTAACTTCTGACACATAAGGATTTTCTTCTTTTCAGTGTTTCAAATTAAATAAGCTGCAATAATGGTTGTATATATGAACAGCTTAATGTTTCTATAGCAACTATCTTTTTGCAAAAAGTTTTACAAACATTAATTATTATTAATCATATTTATTATTCTTGTGCCTAAGGAATCAACCAATTTCATTCTGTCCAAAACTTAACAAACTAAATTTTTGAGACTGTGCTAGGACAAGGGCTAGGAAATATTTAACCACTCTGTATGGATGCTCTGTATTATTCTTGAATTTTACCTTTTTTTGGGAGGTGGTGGGATAGGGAGGAGTTTGATTAACTTGGGAAATGATTTAGCTCCTGTCCTCCACTAGGCAACAAGGGTCTCTTGCCCTCCTGCTGTAGCAAGCTCGACAGGCAAGTGTGTGGCTGTGAGCTGCTGAAAACACGGCAGCAGCTCTCCTTTTGCCCTCTTCGTGCTCAGCATTGGTCTCTCCGTTCAGGTGGAAAATAACGAAGGAATCAGCTGCTGTAATATATTGCACAGGCCTGAATTTAGTGCAAAGTGAAGAGACAAGGTAAGAAGTGAAAAGGGTAAGGTAAATCAGATGGAATAAATGGATGTATGAGACCAGAGGAGGGACAGGTCTGGAAGAAACCGTCATTCAGCGCAGGACACACAAAGTCCCAAGGAAATTGTTCCTTATCAGCTTACCGTTTGCCTTTCCTTGGCTGTGAGATTTGACTCTGCTTTCTGAGCCACATCCAGTAAATAACTTGATGCCCTTTTCCTATCTGTTCACACCACTAACTGGAATGTAAAAGGCATCGTGGTAGAAAATGAATTGCCAGTGGGAAAAAATGTGTGCTATAGTATATTATAKATGTGCCTTTTCTGCACATTCTATAATTTTCTGCTGCGGCATTGCCCTGAAACCTAAATATCTGAAATTAAAAGCAGAGAAACTCTCTGGCAACACATACTTTGCTTTTTCTATTTTAAAAACATGTGGAGAAATAATTCTCATAAGCAACTGCTTGTTAATGGCAGCCACCCAGTTGCCATAAAAAATGGGAGACAATGTATTTTCAGAACATAAAAATGGCTGTGCTAATGAGTCAGGCACAAGTTCAATCTTTGGATCTGTATCCTGTCTCTGGTGGTGGTCAAAATCAGATGCCAAGGGAAAGGTATAACAGGGAAACACGTGGTATTGTTCTCACACTGCTAAATGTTTCAGTACATGTGAGAAAATTCCCTGGATGTTTTACGTCTCTCTCTGATGAGGGTTCAAGGAAGGTGGCAGCCTCACATGGTCACAGCAGTAGTTTCAACATCCAGTTCTTCAAAATCCCCTCACTAGTGTTTCAGTCAAACCTTTGTGAAAAGATATCCACGTGATCCATTTAAATGTGCTTTCTGTCCAGGCAGCCACATAAAAGCAAGGCTCCTGAGTACAAACTGCTACGTGAATGCATGTTCAGTATGAGATATGCTTTCTAAAAGGGCAATTTGTTCTAACCGGCCTTAGATTAGTGCATTTATTTTCTGAATAAATGTATAGTCAAGTGTYGAGGAGAAATGGCACCCTTTCAGATGGTTTATTAGTGGTGGGTGAACTTGTACAGCCTAATTTCAAATCCACTCTAGCTTTACTGCCTAGCTCATATTTTGTTTAATATAGACTGTAAAGAAAGGGACAGAGAGGTTGTGAGCTGAATCATGCCTGGTCACTAAGTCTGCTCACCTATGGGGGCAAGGATAAGATACAGGTCAGTTCCCCTGAGTCTGCTGACTCCTATAGCTGCCCTGTGCTTGATGGTCAGGTAAAAAAGTAGCTGCTATGGCAGCCAAAATTTGTCTGGTTATAAAACAAGGCATTGACATTCTGCTCACTTTGTCCTCAATCATATCACTGGGATAAAGCGGTAAAGTTCAGGAAAGAAAATGTGATCTAGAGGGATCAGTGGGAGTTTCATCACTAACCTAAATGGTGACTGAATTTCACCCCATTTTCTTTGCAGGGCTCATGTTTATGTCTAGCCTTTCTGCAAACGTAAAGCCTGGCATGCAGATTTCAGGCTCCTGTTAATTATACCTGAGTCTGAGTCTGGCTAAGCAAGACCTGGAATCAAGAGAGCAGCCGGAGTCTCTGTTTCCCTYCCCATGATCAGTGCTGCATTCGCTAACAGGTATCATAGTGTTCGGTGCGCTCAGTGGGTTGCTCCTGCTCTTCCAAGCCCCGGAYACAACTTTTGTGTGTGCCTGTGTATGAATATACAAACTTGATTTGACTAATTGCTCTGTTATTGAAGGATCTAAGGAGCTCTATCTAGGCAGCTGGGGAGAGGACAGTTGTAAAATGATACCCTAAGTTAGAAAAGTGACTAGTGAGCGTGGGTTATATATTTAGCTTGCTTTATTCATGCATTAAATAAACAGCTATAAAGAAATCACAGCCAACATAGCATTTAGTTAAAGTGACATTTCTTTGAACCAGCTAAATAGCTATGTTTTCCTTATGGTCCAAGAGCCACAGGTGTATTTGTATGATTTTGCAAAGGAAAAGGAATTGGCAAGTGAAAGCTACAGCATCCTCTGTGTTCCCTTGGGTCACTGGCAACACAGCTGATGATCCTAAATGTGGTCACTYTCAGCTTGGCTGCTCACTCTCAAATCTCACGGGTGGTATTATAAATTCTCGACGTGGTACAATTCATCATGTCCTTACTCGGAGCTTGTTAATCACTTGCCCACTTGCTGGCTGAGCTCCACTTGCTGTCAGACCAGTGTCACGCATCACACTCACAGATAGGAGAAACAGCAAGTGAAATTCAGCCAAATACCTAGAAAAGCACTACATGTAAGAAATCAAATGTGCAAAGACAAATGGAGTAAAGTAGGCAGGCAACATCACTACAGAAAAAAAATCTGGCTGTTCAGGCAGCGGCATTGAAGTCTAAAACTATCTTGGGTAGACCGTAGTGTTTGACACACTRTCCTATCTATTTACACATTGTCAAATCTTCTTCTATGTACAAAAATGAGGAATAGTTTTCATTTAACAATAGTTTCCACTAACACTCACTAGGTCTGTGTTCTCATCTCCCTTCGTGCAGTGTGGTATTTCCCCTGTTACATGACCTGCATGTTAGGCCATGTCTCCTTCCATCTTATAAGGCAACATCGTATTTCATTCTAAAAAAATGTGGAGCGTTCTGCAATGCAGAATTTCCATCTTAACTTTGAGCTTTCAGTCTTTTGTTTCATACAGCCAGAACCAAYAGCTCATTCCATTATGCATGGATTTTATTTATGTGCAATTCTGGCATTATTAGCTATGCCAGACTACCAGCTTAAAAACAAACAAAAAGAACCAATAGTATAGACTGGGAGAGCCTGAGCTATGAAAGGAAAACATACCCCCCCAGTAGCAGCACAAAAGCAGATTTTTTGCATGAAGAGATTGTTATAMGAATGGAAAATCCAGCAAGGAAGAATGCTGACATGAACACAGCTTGACCATTCCAGAACCAGTTAGAGGGTATCATGGAGCAAAATGGATCAGTGAAAGAAGAGGGTCAGATTTATTTAATGGAGTTATTGTGATTTGTACCATCAKGAGTCCTATCCCCCCAAAACAAAGCCTTTAATCTTCATATTAAAAGGTTTCTTTTGTGTTCTGAGCATTGCATTTTCCCTCCTCTCTCTATTTTACTCCCAGCACAGAGGTGGCAAAGTTAAAAGCTCGCTTGAATGCTGAATATGTAAAGGAGGAGCTGGAAAGCATTTGAAACATCTCTTCTAGTTTAAAAAATCTTCTAAAATTTCAGTATGAGCCTTTTTTCCTTTTTACAAATGAAGCACCTGAACTACTCTTGTGAGTAGTGTCAACTTGTTAATCAGCAAGCTAGTCCCTTCCTGATAATTTGGGGATGTTTTATTTGCAAAAAAGTAATATATCATAAAAAAGAAAAATTAAAGACGACACTATTTCAGGAGATGAGCAAAGCTAAATCAATTCTTGTTAAAACATTCCTGTGTGATTTTAATAAYTCTTATTTCAAGTTATTCTGTTGTTCATGTGTTCTACCTCACTTCACTGGCTTCTGGACACCAATGCCTACAATGATTATCTGTAGTAAGATTTCCTTAAAGTTACAGAATAAGCAAGAATACTGAATGGTAGACTCTAATCCACAGACTGCCAGTAATTTTTTTTATGAGGTGTCATCAAAGGTATGATTTCTCTCCACATATCTACAAAAGATCCATATTTCTTACCAGTTTTCTAGGACACAGGTTAATTTTCTGAAATAATAAAGGTTCCTTTAGCTCAAGTTTTTGCTAGGGATAGTGATTCCATCCTTTCTTACTGCAAGCAATGTTTTTTTATTATTTTCATTGTGTCCAGTCAAGTGTAGGAATATGATCATATGCAAGCATTCAGAAAAGGGGTGCCAGGATCTTTGACTCAAAGCAAGATTTTGATGATTTTTTGATATCAGTTACCAGTGGATCAGATCCTCAGTTGATGTAATTTGGCGTTGTTCCATGGAAGCATTGAAGCTAATCTGATTGTACCAGTTGAAGAACTGCTCATTTACTATCCAAGTCTGAGAAATACTGTTTAGTTAAACCACTGGGATTTGAACACAGCATGCTCCAGAGCTAAAAGCAACAGCTTGGTCTAGAAAGTTAAGGTTAAACAGAAACTATTCAGCTGCAGCTATAAATGCRCCCTTGCTGTGAGACACTATAGGGTACCTGAGTGGCCCCCACGGGGCTGGCAAATATAACAGATGATCTACAACAGATATTGATGCACCTTGGAGGCAGCAGTTGGAGGCTACTCATGATACCCTACAAAGTCCAATRTGGCATGAGATGTCCACATGTGAGCAGCTGAATCAAGCCCTTGTTTTTTGTGGACTGRAGTTAGGAGGAGACCTATGATATGCACAACACTTACTACCCCAGACACTACTGTTGGTGAGCCAAGATTCTCTGACTACACTAGAGTTTGGCTGGTTTTCATTAGCTCAGAAAAGGGCCAAACACTTAGGGAACATGTACAATGCAGAACAGGACCCACTACATTGATACCGGGCACTAACTCCTGGCCATTAGACAGTGTGGTTCCAGTAGGAAGAAAGGTGTCCAAGYGGATATATAGAATCAGTCACTTTTTCTCTTGTCCCTAGTCCAGATAATTTTTATGCATTTGGTGTAGAGTGAAATAGCTTCACCAAGAGGTCTGTAAAAACTCTGCTGTAAAGTCTGCCAGCTATTTCAGTGACTAGAAAACTCAYGCTGATTAAGTGAGGTTTAAATTTTCTCAACCAAAGGATCCCCACATTTGAGGTGAGTGCTCCACTATTGAGTTATTGAATTGAAATGCACCACGTAGTTTGTGGTGCTTGAAAGCACAGTTATTTTAGGCAGGTAATCTTATTTGAAGTTTATCTGCATTGTGGCACTCTCAGAGGCAGATCTGCGGTCAGTTAGGAATTGTAGGGATCAAGAGTTAGTAGGTGAAGAGAAATATTTTGAATGTGTATATAGCTGTGAACCTAAAATGGCAATTAAGCATTAAATTTGAGGAAAACTGAAGAACAACTTCATGATCGAATAAGCAGCAACCTGGTTCTAAAAGGCCATTGTCTTAGCTTCTGATTTTATTCAACTGATGCAGTTTCTCCTCRTGGAAAGGACACAGCTGAGAGGCAGGAGAGTTGGTCCTGTTCTCTACTCTGCTACTCACTGGCTACGCACCCCTGTGGAAATCACTTTTCCTCTTTATCTATTTTCTCTCCCACTGTTCTTAACTAGTYTTTAGGCACCATGAAGCACAGACTGTAATGTGCAATACAGCGCATTGTGTAAGGAGGTCTTGGTCTGGCACAAGTCTCCGCAGTTCACTAAAGCATACATCTTGGAGCTGCAATAAATGCCACTAATTTTCCTGTATGTGTCTGGGAAAAATTGCCTTTGCAGTTTAGACTAGTCACACATATGATGGGAAAATTTAAAAGCAGTTGTCTGGTTTCGGCTGGCATAGAGTTAATTTTCTTCCTAGTAGYTGGTACRGTGCTGTGTTTTGGATTTAGTATGAGAATAATGTTGATAACACACTGATGTTTTAGTTGTTGCTAAGTAGTGGTTATACTAGTCAAGGACTTTTCAGCTTCCCAGGCTATGCCAGGGGCACAAGRAKTTGGGAGGGGACACAGCYGGGACAGCTGACCCCARCAGACCAAAGGGATATTCCAYACCATATGAYGTCATGCTCAGCATATAGAGCTGRGGRAAGAAGRRGGAAGTGGGGGAYGTTYGGAGTGATGGYGTTTGCCTTCCCAAGTCACCGTTASGCGTGATGGAGCCCTGCTKTCCTGGGGATGRYTSAACACCTGCCTGCCCATGGGAAGSAGTGAATGAATTCCTTGTTTTGCTTTGCTTGTGTGTGTGRCTTTTGCTTTCCCTATTAAACTGTCTTTATCTCAACCCACAAGTTTTCTCACTTTTACCCTTCYGATTCYCTCCCCCATYCCACTGTGGGGGGAGTGAGCGAGCGGCTGKGTGGGGCTGAGTTGCCGGCTGGGGTTAAACCATGACAGCAGTGCAAACAATATATGTAAACACTGTTTCTTGTATTAGGGTGTTACGTATTAAAAATTAAGTCATAACTATGCAGAAGAGTTAAAAGTAACACAAGTGTGGATCTATGCAGAGACACATATAATACATACATACATACATCACGGGAACAGATTGAAATATCTCTTCCCATTTTTTCAAATCAAGAGCTCRATTTGTTTTCAATTATCTGTAATTTTTGACCTCCATGGAGCCATTTGGAGGAATYCGTCAAGTTCTTGAGAGCAAAACTTCAAAATGCACCTTCAAAGTATAGGTTCAAAGTACAACTTTAATCTGAACTACTCACACAGTGATGCATTTTGGAAATTGAAATTATGCTCCAATCTGTTTTATTCTCTTTCAACAATATGAAAAACTCACGCTTTTTTGGCCAGCCACTGTTACGTTTGTGTTCTGAAGTGCTACCACGTATGTATGCAAACCAGGTGGGCAGAAGCTTCTTCTACCATAACGTACCAATGTGCTTATGTACCCGTGTACCTATTCATAAACAAGTCACTCAGTCAGAGGACGCTTCARATAGATCTTAAGATAAATCAATATTCCTGAGAAATCTAAATTGCAATCTAAATAAAAGTTGCTTATTCCTGGCCTAATTGAAAGATTATTTGAATGACAAAATTAAATAAACAAACAAAAAAMCCCCCCAAAACAGCTTTCCAACATAAACAGGATCCTAGATATAGGAATCATGAACAAGTTAGAAAAAGATCAGATCTTGAGGCACAGGAACATACATAGTTGGTGAGATCAAATATTCATATTTCCTGTCCCTGGCACTACCCAACAGCAAACCCTGGGGATTTGTGCATAAGTAAAAGGTGGTATTCCCTGGAGTGCTCCCTTGCCCTGCTACTTTTTAGGCTTTAGCCTGTTGTGGACCCACAGTTGATGCTTTCATACTACGAAGGACCAACTATTATGTCAGGAGAAGAGATACCATGGAGGAGYGCATAGTTAATCTTGAGTTGCTCAAGTCAACCTCTGTTTAGCCTAACGGAAGTGTTAAAATCCATAATTTCAGTCTCAATCTAATCTGGCACATGAGCTTTTCAATGACAATTCCCTCAATAAAAAGATCCTTAGTGTGTAAACAGGAATGTCACACTCCAARGTGATGTCTCTCCTACAAATAATATGAAGAGGGGGGTTACTTCCTTTGGACAATGATCCAAGCAGGGATTCACATGACCAGATGTCTAGAGCTCCACTAGTCACTCTAGGCTCTCTAGTTATGGGGCTAGACGAAGTTGCCAGTGGTGGCTATAGATTGTTTTAACTTTTTCTAATGSATATGTCCAAAATAGATTAGGCAAATCACACCTCTAAGCACCCGTTGTTCTCCACCTACTCTTGGGAGACTAGCTTAGAGGTAATATTACACAGATAATATGAATGTTGCTGCCATAGACAGAAAACCCTGATGTCCAAAATGTGTGATCACCAGCCTACATTGCAGAGGATTTGCAGACCAGAAGTAAAACATGGAGCTGCTTTATTCAGATCAAATTGCCCCTAGAGAGTCAAACCCATTCTTTCATMGTATTGTTGTGATTTGTGTCCTGTATTGCAATCAGTTCACTAATGCACTCTTCCAAATTATGAAAAAGTCCAGGGTAATGGAAAATAAATTTCTGAGTCCACCAAATATAATCTGTGTTACTATTAACATCACAAGCCAATGTTTTTATGCATTTCTGTTATATTGTGCCAGGTATTATGACTTACAAAGTTTTTTTTCCTTACACTTTTCTAAACTTGCACTAGTTTAGGCTGTCTTGAGCACAGGGTGTTTTATAGTTAGTCYTCAAATAAGGTTATTTTTTTTCCCATTTAGAATTTGAGAGTACTGTTAAAAATATAGCATTTTAACATATATTTGGTCATTGTTCATAAAGATTTAGTTCTATGCATAGAATGTGTATGCAGCTACACTTCAAGGAAAATTGTAATAATACTGTCTTGCATACAGAAATAATAGAAAGATGAAAATGGGATTGAAGTAGAAACAATCAAGCAGAACAAACATCTTTCAATGTGTATATTCAGACAAAAAGTAATGAGTTCAGCTAACTGGCCTTCTTTAGGGTCAGTCCAAATTTCTTCAGGGAGAAGTGATCCCCCTGATACAATTTCAATAACTACTAAATAAAGTGATATGGCAAACATGGAGCAAGTTAACACCTTTGATGTGTAAGAGGCCGTTACTTTTTAAAAAAACCCACACATGTAATATATGCTTTTTGGTATTTTTCCATCCTTTAGGGTTTTCACTCAATATTTTCTGTTATGTCACTGATGTGCCATAAAATGTCATAATGTTATTGATCTAATGTCGGGTCAATGGCATAAGAAAGCTTTGGAATGACAAGTAAASGGATTGTTAAATTTCAACTGATATGCCTTCCTGTCAAAACAGTGAGTGATCCTTCAGCTCATCCAGCCACCTGCCTGACTGAACCAAACTGATTTCAAAAGGCAATGCATCAATCAATATTTTTGGAAACATTGTTCCTTTGAGGCTTTTGGTTTTGTTTTCTCCCTGTCACACTCTCTTCAAATCTAAATATCAGGTTATGAAGATACTTATTTCAYCTTAACATTGCCTTGAAGCATAGAAAGTGCATGTTGACACTCTTAATCTGTAGGTCAACTCACCAGCAAATAAACTGAATAGCTAAAGCTGCTAAGAAGATTTCATTTGCTTAGAGATTACGTTACATTTCTCCCCACTGTATCACTTTGTAAGAAATTAATCATATTTACATGATATTTGCTTGCGATCATCTGGAACTATTCTGCATGGCACAAGTCTCTGTTCTCTTTGAGTTTCTCTAATCTGCTCCCACCAAAATCTGTTTTCTCAGATGCGTTGGTTGGATTCTTCTATATACTCTGTCTGCTTTTGGGAGTCATCCTCAGTGGTCTTTCTAATCAATAGTGGAAAAAAGGTGCTTGTTTCTGCTGCCCATGCAGATATCAAATGTCATATAAATGATGGAGAGTGKCTTGGCAAGCTCCTCCGCCAGCTCCCTCAGTACTCTCGGGTGGATCCCATCCGGTCCCATAGACACATTGTGAGTGYCCAGGTGGCATAGCAGGTCGTTAACCGCTTCCTCTTGGATTATGGGGAGTGTATTCTGCTCTCCRTCCCTGTCTTCCAGCTCAGGGGGCTGAATGCCCCTTGAGGGTGACTGGTCTGACTATTAAAGACTGAGGCAAAGAAGACATTAAGTACCTCAGCCTTTTCCTCATCCTTGGTGGCAATGTTCCAATAAAGGATGGAGATTCTCYTTGGCTCTCTTTTTGTCTTTAATATATTTGAAAACATTTTTTGTTGTCTCTTAACGACAGTGGCCCGATTGAGTTCGAGCTGGGCTTTTGCCATTCTAATTTTCTCTCTGCATGACCTAACGAGATCCCTGTACTCTTCCTGAGTTGCCTGCTCCGTCTTCCAACAGCGGTAGTCTCTCCTTTTTTCCCTGAGTCCCAGCAAAATCTCCCTGTTCAACCAGGTCGGTCGTCTTCCCCGCCAGCTCCTCTTACGGCACAGGGGGACAGCCCGCTCCTGCGCCTTTAAGACTTCCTCCTTGAAGAATGTCCAGCCTTCCTGGACCCCTTTGCCCTTCAGAACCGCCTCCCAAGGGACTCTCTCAACCAGTGTCCTGAACAGGCGAAAGTCCACCCTCCAGAAGTCCATGGTAGTGGTTTTGCTGACCCCCCTCCTTACTTCACCAAGAATCGAGAATTCTATCATTTCGTGGTCGCTAAGCCCAAGACAGCCTCCAACCACCACATCTCCCACCAGTCCTTCTCTGTTGGTAAACAGCAGGTCAAGTGAGGCACCTCCCCTGGTAGGCTCGCTTACCAGCTGCTTCAGGAAGTTATCTTCCACGCACTCCAGCAACCTCCTCGACTGTTTCGTCTCTGCCATGTTGTATTTCCAGCAGACGTCGGGTAGGTTGAAGTCCCCCACAAGGACAGGGGCTAGCGATCGTGACACTTCTGCCAGTCACTTGTAGAATGCTTCATCAGCCTCTTCATCCTGGTTGGGTGGTCTATAACAGATGCCCAGCAGGATATCTGCCTTGTTGGCCTTCCCCCTCATCCTTACCCATGAGCACTTGACCTGATCATCACAGTCGTTGAGCTCTGTACAATCAAAACACTCCCTGACATACAGAGCCACCCCACCGCCTCTCCTTCCTCGCCTATCCCTTCTGAAGAGCTTGTAGCCATCCATCGAGCACTCCAGTCATGAGAGTCATCCCACCATGTTTCTGTGATGGYGACCAAGTCACAGCTGTCCTGCCGCACAACGGCTTCCARCTCCTCCTGTYTGCTGCCCATGTTGCGTGCACTGGCGTAGATGCACTTGAGCTGGGCTATCGGTCTCACCCCCGACATCGGCATGCCACCCCTAGGCTCATCTCTAGCGAGCCTGGTTTTATCCCCTTCCCCCTTCAAACCTAGTTTAAAGCCCTCTTGATGAGTCCTGCCAACTCATGAGCGAGAATCCTTTTCCTGCTTTGAGACAGCTGAACTCCATCTGTCTCCAGCGGGYCCAGTGCCATGTAAACCTCCCCATGATAAAAAATAGTATAAAAAATTCCTTAACACTCGTGCCTGTTCCTCTCCACAGAAATCTTTAGTGAAAGACAAAAGATTTGTGCGATCTGAAGAGAAACCAGAGTATTTTTAATTTTTAAAAGATGTCCAAAGAAGAGATAATATTTAACTTCAATTGGAAAAAAAAAAATTTTGTTCAAACTTACTTTTCATTTGCTAAGAAAACAAAGAAAAAATCAACAGATTAACTCATATTTTGCTTAATTTTTCAGGGCAGCTAGTAACAAAAAAGAATATACACACTTGTCATAYGCCTGAAGATCAAGAGAAATTCTGCTCTTTCTCAAGCTCTGCCTGCTCCTCTATAGCTCAGCACAATCTTCTTTGAGACAGTCCACCTCATTACCTTTGGATGTACTTCTTTCACCAAGGCATCTAAACTGCCTTTAAGAACCAGCTCACCTTGTTAAAAAGCTACACAAATAACTTTTCCAGAGAACAACCACCATATTTCAGGCTTGAGTCTATTGTACTCTGGTGTGCAGAAAATAGCTGTTGAACTTACGATTCGTTTTTGCTGTGAAACTCCACCTGGCAGAGTTTCTTGTGTCTAATAACGTGGTTGAGCTTCAGGTTTTCCCTCTAACTTGCTGTCAAAGTGATCCAGAAACGTAGGGGTAGAATAAGTTTTGCATTCTTAGAAAACCTGACTAAAAACCTTCATTATGTTGAGTGAAAGCATGGAAGTGGCATTAAATATTTGGGAGCTTAGGAATTGTCCAGAGTGAGAATACTGAAGCATCTTCTGAAATTATCTTTTTTAATTCCTTCATTTCCAAATGGAATAGTAAAAAAAGTCTCTAGGACTGACTGAGTCTAAGTGTTTTTTTAATAACTAGAGACGAGTGGGAATAAAATGCCTACTTCCAGGCAGCAATAATTTTGAATAAATGCAAGGCCAATGCAGGAACCAGTTCTAACGAGGTTTCACAGACCGAGGTTACCCTGTGCCAGCTGCTCCCTGCTAACTGTGGGCATGCATGAGATATGAGAAAGCAATAAGCTACCTTCCATACCCCATAGAGTAAGACTGAATATTAATATTTACCAGGGAGCAGCTGGCACAGTAAGTTGTTCTTCTGTCAGAGACGCTGCTGCTATCTGCTCCCATGTGAGCTCCCACATTTGTCCTGTGCTGTAGATGATCCAACACAGTGACTTCCACTTCTGGGTGAGGAAGCAGGTAGCAGCGTGGGTGATAATGGACAGGTAACGTAATAGCAAAGTGAAAGCTGGCATCGTGGGGCTTGYGATAGGACTAGGCAGAAATCCGGAWGAATTTTGGAAGAGAAGTAACTCTTCTCTGTMCTTGCAACTACTCTTTAACTTCCAAAGCTGTAAATTAAAGTTTCCAAGTCTTATTTTTGAAGAAATACTTGACTGAGTGCCAGAATTTAGACTTGCATCCAGCACCACCTAATCTCTCCTATATGAGAATCAGAAAAGTTTATATCTTAGCAAGGCGTATGTTGTATTTCTGGTTGAAAGAGATCTTGCTATTATTTATAACTTTGAACCCCTAGAACAAAAATAGATGCAATAAATCACACATRCTAGACCAGATAAATCACTTATCTAAAACTCTTTTGATGGATTATATAAGATCTTTTCCTCAATTTCTAATTCTAGAACTAGAGCCACATGTACTTGTATTATTTTATTTTGTTTCTTGTCTTCCCCAGTCATTGCCTGTTTTCATGACATATTTTCTAAAGGCTTATGATGACAGGCACTTATAGCAAGAGTATTACCCATCCAAGAAAACAAAGCTTAGCTGAATTCTCCTACAATGTCCCTCTGTATGTGGCCATAGTCTTAGTGGCAGTAAAATAAAAAAGGAAACCAGATAACAGCAATTAGAAATGTAGTGAAAAATCTTGAGACAACACTCAGACTTTAGTTTTCAAACAGAACCAACTACTGTAAACTACAAATATCAGCAAAGCAAACATGAGTGCATGCATTTGGAAAAAAATAAACCAACAAACCACCCCTGGAATAAAGGGACCAGGGACCAGGGTCAAAATAAAAGGAAAAGAAAGAGGGAGTTGGACGGTGTTTGCCAGGATAGGAAAGCAGTGGGGTTTAATTAACTGTGCAGGAGGATTGTTTCACCCAAGAKATGGGACAAAATAAACCTGAGGCATAGAAGACCCTGTATTTTGTATAGGTCTTCCTAACCCAGCAATGTGAAACCCTTCCTGTGTTAGGAGCTCTGGGAAGCAGGTCCCATGACTATCAGGAAGGACCAGGACTGGGACACACAGCTGATAGAGAGGGTCTCCGAAACAGAGATGCAGAGTCATAGGGACTTTGTGGTCAAGGCTGAGTAGGCAGACTTCTGGAGAGAGAAGGAGGATTTGCCTGACAAGTGAAGAAAGGTGGATGCCGTACCAGAAGAGGGGTCAGAAGCAACAGGAAGGAGAATGGCTGGAGGAAGGTTTCAGGAGGAGGTTCAGGCTGTGGTCTCAGTTGGCAGCTCAATCCAGTCACCTCCACTACCTCCAGCCTAGTCCACAACCCAAACCCTGCCAGTCAGAYGTTTTGCTGTCTCTGCTCCTGGTGTGATCTTGTTCTGAACAGYAAATCCTTGCCTGAGACTCTTTTCCCAATAAACACGCTGTAGGAGAGAATTAATTTGTAGAAAATTATGTGACTTGTAACAACTCAGCCTTAAAATAAATTCATTGCCATTTTAATAGGAAAATGGAAATGGTTGCATCTAGTCAGATCAAAGATCCACCAAGTCCACTGTCCCGTCTCTGGCAGTAGACAGTAGTGGATGTGTAGGAAAAGCAGACCCCTTCATTTGGTGAGATAAGTGCACAACAGAGCTTCTTTCCGTTGCCCACACGTAGACATACACTGGTTTTTAAGATTCCTGCTTGGCCCTCAAGCACAAGCACGTGGGAGCATGGCTCTAGATCATATCACCCCTGAAGATATCTGACATACTCTGTGGCGGCTCAAACACTGTAGATACCGATGTACGGGAATTGAATTTAGACACCAAGCTCTCTTAACTCGGTTGACAATATCTTTACTGACTGCAGTGAGGATCTTAGGCAGCTGGTTCAGATGTAGACCTCCGCAGAGTATAAGAAATGAGTCAGATCAGATGAAGCCCATGTATGTATGAACATTTTATTCACTGCTTTTCAGTATTTTCTAGGGGTTTCTGTCTCATGCAGAAGCTGCAATGCCATCCTTTTATGCCAGGGAACCTCACAAGTCATCATCAACTCCGACACGAGTTAATGAGTTACGACTCATCAACTGGACTGCGGTAATTGACTGAGCATATGCTCTTAGCAYGGATGAAACAGGTAAAATGCATTAGCCTAAGAGTTAGTGACAGAGGTTTAAGCTTACATATCTTATTTTGCATTTGTGAAAGGACAAAAATGTGCAGAAAGGTGAGATACTACAGCTCACCTGATGAGCAGCCACTCATTAAGCCACAATAGCTCACTCCTACATCTGAACCATAGCTCACACCTTCAGGGGAGTACATTCATTTAGTTCTTTAAAATGAATGAATCTCTGAAATTTTATACAAAATGAGTGTGTGGCCCTTTGCATCTTCCTGTTGCAGAGAATGTCCCCTTGTGCACTGTACTCTCAGGAATAAAGAAGTGATTTACATGTTTTCAGGAATAAGGCTTTGGAGCACATTTTTGAAAGGACGAAGGTCAAATTGCTTGGATAGTTCATATAAAATTAGAGTTATATTTTAAAAAACCCTTCAAAGTTGTTAAACCAGGATACTTCCCTCCTATTCCTTCCATGTAAATGTGATCAGCTTGGATACACCAAACATAAAGATTAAAGGCTAAGGAATCTTTGCAAAGACGAACTCAGTGCTTTTGCATTTGAAGCTTATGGCAAGGCAAACACAGAGTTATAAGTCCTGTTTTACACTAAGGTTTTTTTCTTGTGTTTTTCTTGGGTGCCTTCCCCTGTCCCACTGAAGTTTTGGTGAATATCAAAGTCCTGCAATGCAGAATTGCATGTTTTAAGTAACAGGAACATGTATCTGGTCCTGTTACGAGGTTTCACAGAAATGGATTGCAGTTACAGAGATCCTCTAAACACTTAAAGTAAAAGGACAGGATGCTTAGAGCAAGTTCTGGCTTTCACTGATCACTACTCATTTTAACCTTCTTACCACCACCATCATGTTGTAACCCTTTCAGATCAAGCTGGTAGCAATAACTTCTGGGATCTCTGGTGTTCATCATTTCTAGGGATCTGACCATTACTTGTGATAGTCTGTCATTTTCTTCTAAGGAGATTGGGGAAGATCTGTGTTGTGAGAGCCAGTCAGAGGATCGAAAGGCCACCTTTGGGGGTGTTTGAGGGGTAAGGAGATGTGATCTTGAAAAAGGATTGGAAAATAACGCATGAAAATTACAACCTGTGCTTCTGAAATGGTATAATCAGAACTGTATTGTTGAATGGCTTCCCAGGCTGAAGCTACAATCAGTGCTGCTGCCATCCCATCCCACCCCAGCTGCTTCCAGACTAATTCAGACACCCGTCCACGCAAATGGGCTGCAGCCAGGCTCTTTGTTGCTTTTGCAGAGCTGTCCTCAATTTACTTCTGCTCACAGCCTCCTGTTAATGCCATGGTGCCTTCCACAGCTCTTGGGGATGTGACTCTCGGTGAGCCAGTCACTGCACGGCTTGATAACGTCCACTTGTTCTACAGGATCAGTTCCCACTCGGAGTTTGCGACAGCTGAGGTTTTTTGCAGCAGCAGGCTTCTTTGCGTGGCCACATGCTGTTTTGCTGTGTGCCAAAGCTGTGCATGGACTGGAATCTGATGGAGCAGAGAGAACTGCCAGAGGACCAGCCTCTCCTTTTAGTGTTCGCGGCAAAAGGRTTTAGAGCACAATGAACTGGTTATAGGAAATGGCAACAGAAACAAGTGAATCCTTCCTAAGGTATCTTTTTCAGTTACGGTCTTTATTATTAAGGAAAGATAGCAGTGGTTCCAGAGCTCTCACAAATTAGACATGATCCATTTTTCAGAGGTTTCCAGTTTTGAGTCTTATGAGACATATGTGAATTCAAAGGACATATTATGCTGCAAATTATTGCCATTAATAGGAAGAAAAAGARGAATACATGGAAATTTACCTGCTTTGCATGTGATATGATAGTTTCATATTATGAGATCTGTAGGATACGTTTTGGTATGTGCTCTGGCACTATCCTGATGCCAATCTCAGAAGCTTATGAGGAAAACATGTGAGGAAAACACGTGCTTGTGAGGAAAAAAGCTATGGAAACAAGCTGACCATGGGGAAATGTTCCTCTGCCTACTTGTCACGCGGACTTTTGCTTGCAAGCTGGAATGTGAGAGTTTACATCCCTTTTAAAATGCTTTAGACTCCTTCTTATAAACACTGACATTCACCTTTTTCCAAATAAATGTTTAGTTTCTTTATCTTAGCTTGGGGGATTCTAATGTTTTCAGGTTTCTTAACACAATATTTTAAAAGGGCAGGAGGAAAACAGGAGGTCAAAAGACAATAATGAAAGGAATATTTAATGAATATTCTTACTCATGGACTATTGCTTATAGTTTTTAAGATTATACAGATATTTTCTAATACTGTGATGAATCATAGAATCATTAAGGTTGGAAAAGACCTCTAAGATCATCAAGTCCAACCGTTGTCTCAACAACACCATGCCCACTAAACCATGTCCCGAAGTGCCACGCCTCCAGTGATGGTGACTCCAACACTTCCCTGGACAGCCTGTTCCAATGTTTGACAACCCATTTGATGAAGACATTTTTCCTAATATCCAATCTAAACCTACCTTGGCACAACTTGAGGCCATTTCCTCTCGTCCTATCACTTGTTACTTGGGAGAAGAGACCAACACCCAYCTCTCTACAGCCTCCTTTCAGGTAGTTGTAGAGAGCGATAAGGTCTCCCCTCAGCCTCCTCTTCTCCAGRCTAAACACCCCCAGCTCCCTCAGCCGCTCCTCATAAGACCTGTTCTCCAGACCCTTCACCAGCTTCGTCACCCTTCTCTGGACACGCTCCAGCACCTCAATGTCCTTCTTGTAGTGAGGGGCCCAAAACTGAACACAGTATTCGAGGTGCGGCCTCACCAGTGCCGAGTACAGGGGCACGATCACCTCCCTACTCCTGCTGGCCACGCTATTCCTGACACAGGCCAGGATGCCGTTGGCCTTCTTGGCCACCTGGGCACACTGCCGGCTCGTGTTCAGCCGGCTGTCGACCAGCACCCCCAGGTCCTTTTCCGCCAGGCAGCTTTCCAGCCACTCTTCCCCAAGCTTGTAGCATTGCCTGGGTTTGTTGTGACCCAAGTGCAGGACCCGGCACTTGGTCTTGTTGAACCTCATACAATTGGCCTTGGTCCATCGATCCAGCCTGTCCAGATCCCTCTGCAGAGCCTTCCTACCCTCAGGCAGATCAACACTCCCACCCAACTTGGTGTCATCTGCAAACTTACTGAGGGAGCACTCGATCCTCTCGTCCATATCATTGATAAAGATGTTAAACAGAACTGGCCCCAAAACTGAGCCCTGGGGAACACCGCTTGTTACCGGCTGCGAACTGGATTTGACTCTATTCACCACAACTCTTTGCACCTGGCCGTCCAGCCAGTTTTTTACCCAGCGAAGAGTACACCCGTCTAAGCCATGAGCCGCCAGCTTCTCCAGGAGAATGCTGTGGGAGACGGTGTCAAAGGCTTTGCTGAGGTCCAGGTAGACCACATCCACAGCCTTCCCCTCATCCACTAGGCGGGTCACCCGGTCGTAGAAGGAGATCAGGTTGGTCAAGCAGGACCTGCCCTTCATGAACCCATGCTGGCTGGGCCTGATCCCCTGGTTGTCCTGTACCTGCCTTGTGAGCACCCTAAAGATGAACCGCTCCACAATCTTCCCAGGTACCGAGGTCAGGCTGACAGGCCTGTAGTTGCCCAGATCCTCCTTCCGGCCCTTCTTGTAGATGGGCGTCATATTGGCAAGCTTCCAGTCATCAATATATTTTTTTGTAGCACAGTTATGTTAAAAATAATTTTAAGTTCTAGTTTATTTACAAAGCATCACCTTGCAGAAATCCATTGAACAACACAGAAGAATGTATTACAGGAGAAACATGCTGCTATATTCAGAAAATGGCAATGCATATATAATTAGAATGCATGCCAGGAGTAGTATACGTTTTGGAGAATTACTTCTAGATTTTGATGTCTTCAGTGTATGTGTGTGTGGAGATTATTTACATTTTTCAGCCAACATTTCTGAGTTAATGCGTATTAAGCACTTTTTTATTATTATTTTTATGGAAATAGGTATGTGCATGTCTGTGTATGTGTACATAATTTTTCAAAGCAAAAAAATCCTATTGGAAAATACAAGTTTTGATCAGCACTGATACAGTTAAGTTTTAGAAACATGAGATTTCTCTGCAGTACCGTGAAGTCAAAGACAAGAGAGTAATATTTCCTGTGGCACTATAAAATAAATAAATAATCAGGTTGCTCTTGATTAAGATTACAAAGGAATTAGACCGTTGAAAACCCATCAATATGGAAACAAAGACTGAACATATAGCCAAGAGTTGTTTCCTGTGTTGGATAGTTCAATAGACCAATACAATATGGAATGGAATAATCCAAATGGAATATCACACTCTTTTAGACATTAACGGTCAGTGCTTAACATCCTGTAATTTCTTTTCATAAGAAATGCATGCAACAAAATGAACTATTAAAATACACCAACTGTTGAGTGCAGCGCAACTCTGCCAGACTGACACAAGGTTAGATGAGTTATTTGGATATTTTGTCRGTATGAAACACTTGAATAAACCACATATAGAGAGACTGATGCTTGTGAGAAACAGATTAATTGAAAACGTCAATTAAAATTAATTATGGAAATACCGAATGTGAACGAAGATGGGAAGAAATACCCCTTATTTTAGCTAAAATGTGAAAAGGAAAGTCTGGACATACTCTGAGTCCTGCATGAAGGATTATTGTAGAGCAGAAAAAACAACAGCATTTCTTTAAGGAATCAATATTTCCTTCACTATTGGTATCTGTCCTGAATCATGCCTATACAGCGTGCAGGTTTTGTGTGGAGACATACGTAGAAGCTGGGCTACTACTCTCAGTAATGCAAGATTGATGAGGGCAGAGGAGGGGGGGAGGGGAAAGCAGCTTGATTTTGTAGCCCAGTGATACAGTCAGTCACATGAGGGTTTAGTCTATGTTCCTCATGTTGTTCACATGTTTTATTCAAAGACTATTTAATTCAGTCTTGGTAACAGAGTTTAGCACTGCCATCGCCAGAAAGGGAGCTCTAACCATGAGGTTCCAGAGTTACACTGGTTTTGTYTGGAAACTGTCTATCTTTTTTCCTTTAATTTTGCTTTTTTGTTAGCACTGCAATACAGGAGGGATGAAAAGTGTCTWTTGTCCAGTCTGCTGCCTGTGCAGGCAGTTGGTGCATTCTCCTTGCTGGGAGGAGATGTACRTTTAAATAYATTTRAATGTAGAGGGAAATCCTCAACTCMTTGTCCTGGGAATTCTAACCACTGGGTTGGCACAGGGAGGCGGTGGCACCATCCCTGCCCGGCTTTGAGAGAAAAGAGGGAACCAGTCACTCCTGTGCCAAAGGGAGATCACTCCATCACTCCTCTTCCAAAAGGAGAYTTAGTTCCCTGAGTCTAGGAAGGGGATTCAGACTGGAAATGCTCATGCCAGTACCACATGGGTGTTAACTCAAAGCAATCCTCACTTAATCAATAGGTGCATTTATCAATTAATATAGGTGCTGTTACGGATTTCATCCTGCGATCCCAAATCTGTCTAATATTATGTTGGCCTCTCYGCACCATTTTCCAGAAATCCTAATATGCCTTTGTGTCCTTGTCATCAGAAGTATCGGTCTTCMTTTAGGATGAAGTATTTGCAAACAWTACACYAGAGGCCCCTCCAGATAGACGGCACCCCAACAGTCTCTGTAAAGTGTCATGCAAGGAGCCAAACCAAATAGAATAAAACCAAAACTGTGGCAACTCTTGCGTTGACATCCCCACCGACATGAATCTTGCGTGCGGAAACATCAAAGATGATACTTCACAGACCAGCTGTATCCCAGCACAATCCCACATTCCTGGTTGACGCAGCCCGTGAGTCTGCAATCATCCTTTTTGCTCCTCGGCCGCCGGCTCCGCTGTCAGTAGAGCGGTGCTGCATGATTCAGCAGCAGGAGCACAGGGCTGATTTACAGCCCAGGTACAATACAACATGCAGAAGCACACTGCAGTAAGGCGATTTATTCCCTTTGAGCTATTACAATTCTTGTCTTACTTTGTCTTCTTTTAAACTAACTTTACAGTCTTCACCTCAACAAACTCAAAGCTGTACAAATTACTATTCAGTAATCAGCATTCTGAATTAGATTAGACAATAAGAAAAACAAAACCAAATCTAGTTTAGGGAGTATAAAATCCAAACACATTTGAAGCAGTAACTACATTATAGACTCTGTTAGCTCATTCCTTTGTGAAAGGAAAAGTCACTTTCCAAATTGTTACAAAAATACCTCTCCATTTATTTATGCATCTGAGAACAAGTAGAACTACTGTCAGCAACACTAAGCTGAAATGGAACTGTTCAGCTTGTTTACCCTGTATCCTCCAGCCCTGCAAGGCATATCAGGTTATAATATTTTGGGTCAGAGGAAAACTCAGCTGACATAAATCTACCTGGCTCCACTGACTTTCGGTGGCATGGATGCATCTGAATCACACACAGTAGATGCGCAGGACCCCAGATGCTGTTAAATGACACGTGCCGTTAACTTTTCAAACAAGCAAGGATTTTTGCTTTGTTCTGGAAGGAAACAGGGCTTCTGAAAGGACCCACGGTCCTGCACCTGGGTCAGGGCACACCCCAGTACCAATTCAGGCTGGGGGATGAAGGGATTGAGAGCAGCCCTGCCGAGAAGGACTTGGGGGTACCGGTGGATGAAAAACGACATGAGCCGACGATGTGCGCTCRCAGCCCAGAAGGCCAACCGTACCCTGGGCTGCACCCAAAGCCGCGTGGSCAGCAGGTCGAGGGAGGGGATTCTGCCCCTCTGCTCTGCTCTGGTGAGACCCCACCTGCAGCCCTGCGTCCAGCYCTGGGGTCCTCAGCACAGGAAAGACATGGACCTGTTGGAGCGGGTCCAGAGGAGGCCACAAAAGTGATCAGGGGGATGGAACACCTCTGCTGTGAGGAAAGGCTGAGAGAGTTGGGGTTGTTCAGCCTGGAGAAGAGAAGGCTTCAGGGAGACCTTATTGCAGCCTTTCAGTACTTAAAGGGGGCTTATAAGAAAGATGGCGGCAGAGTTTTTAGCAGGGCCTGTTGCGACAGGAAAAGGGGGAATGGTTTTAAACTAAAAGAGGGTAGATTCAGACTAGATATAAGGAAGAAATGTTTTACGATGAGGGTGGTGAAACACTGGCACAGGTTGCCCAGAGAAGTGGTAGATGCCCCATCCCTGGGAACATTCCAGGTCAGGTTGGACGGGGCTTTGAGCAACCTGATCTAGTTGAAGATGTCCCTGCTCATGGCAGGGGGGTTGGACTAAATGAGCTTTAAAGGTCCCTTCCAACTCAAACTATTCTATGATTCTATGATTCTATGAAAGACAAACTCMAGATTCTCCTCAAAAAAAGTGGGAAGAAAAGGGAAAAGTCTTAAAAAAGAAATTAAACAAATAAATAGAAAATCAGCTTTTTGGATTGAATGTAAATGGAAGTTGTTACTCTCTGATGATTGATAGGTAGAAAATAATAACTCAAGAAATAACCTTGGGAAGGAAGAGCTCCAATTTTTTAAAGCTGGGTTACTGGGGGAGCCTGTAAAGCCACCATCTTCACTGTATCAGCTCTGCAGACCCCATAAAGGGATTGGCTGTCCGAGGCTGACATTCCAGTACTTACATTTCTTCTAAATGCATTTTCAAAGCAAATTAAAAAACTGTGGGACAATACTTTTAAGGTTTAGCAACTGTGGTTTTTGGGAAGCAGATCTTATTGAACACATCTATGTATCTTTCTGTATTCGAATAATGATACAAGTGAGTAAGTTCTTCTTCCTGAAAATGAGAATAAATGAAAGCTGAATGAAATGCACACTTATTATAAAGACTATTTGCTAAGGCAGCACAGAAACAGGATTTACAGTTACATGCTGAAAATAAGGATCCTTTCGAACTTATTCCCTTTGCTACCAAACTGAATTAAAGATCAAATCCTCAGCTGGTGCAGGTTAACATAGCTTCAGCAGCCCACTGCTTTTTGAAATACTATAGTGTACTGCACAATTTGTATTTGTGCTTTCTACTGATCAGTCATRCTTGCTTACTTTTTTGACTGAAAGGAGTATGGCTTTTTTATAAGCAGCATCTGAGAATCAAGATTATGTTCACCCAGTCCTCAGTTTACTTAAGCAAAAGTCTGGCTTGTCAGGCATCTGTCTTTCCTACTGACATCATACATTTTGGTCAATAAAGATTTCTCCTGTTGCTAAGTAGGAGCTTGTTAATAAGCATATGTGAAGAAGGGAAACTCAGAGAAAAGAGTGAATAAAAGCCATCCTCCACACCCCGAAAAACACAATTGGCTTAGTTGGTCTTTGGTTCAGCTTGTTTCTCTGCAGCATTTGCAGTGAGAATAGGACCAAGTGAAAATACTATTGCAAATCTTGAGTGTCTGTTAGGATTCTCTAGGCAAGTTTTCTTTTAATAATGAAAAAACTGAGAGTTTGATATTAGGATCTCACTGGGCACGGCTCCAAATAGTACCCTCTCTCTATGTTGATTCAAAGTCAAAATTTGTTAAAATAACATTCTATAAAATGAGCTGTGTTGCAAGGATAGGAATCAGCAGCATTTGTACTTATCTTCTAGTGTGTGTAAAACCTATTAAAACCAAAATAAATATTTATGCATTGAAGCTAAACAAATTTTAAGCAATTTAATAGAAATATGTGGATGGAAGGAATCTTCACCAGTCAGCTAATTGTTCCTGCTGTTCCACTGAAAAGACATTTGCCTGAAATCCTGAACTGATCTTTAAAACTTAATTAACATTTTCCCCAACCTTTACATTTTTTGCATCTTTTAATCAGTTGTTTCATGGAAGTATAATTTGGACCCTTTTTAACAAAGCTCCTTCAAGAGGATGAAAAGAATGTTTAAGGTGAGTGCATACATCCGTAGATGTATGTATTCCTCTAATAAATTATATTTTTTTATTCATTAACCATAAAAAGAAAAACTTCAAGTCTGGCTGAAGAGACATCCTGGAAAGATCTTTCATATAACTACTGACATGTAATTTTTCCTAATTTTTATTAGAAGATTCTTCCTTTTAATTGTTCAGAATTTGAAAAAATAACATTGTCTCTTAGTTTAAGTGTTGATATTTTACTTGAGTTGGATTTCCATGTTCAGAAGGAATGTTTTGTGGACTGAAATCAACACTGATTTAGCATGCGTTAATGTGGGAGAAAAAGGGATCCTGTCACCTCCCCACATCATTATCGATGATGCATGCAGTGTGGGCTCCATGTTATGTGATAGAGATGCCAAAGTGTTTCCTCCTCTCCTCCACATGGCATTTTTACTGTGATGGTTTATTTTTCCAGTGTGTTTGACCTGCATTATAAAGGTCTGGATGAACTAATGAACCTTTCTTGGAGCTGTGTTGCTTGGTCAATAGTGTCCTTTTTGYAGTATGGCAGCTTTCCTCCTGCTTCTGTGTATTTTTCTCTATCTGAAAGAAGGACTTTTCCTCCCAGGGAAGACAAAGTCCAGGCACGCAGCAAAACACCTTTAACCTTCAAATATATTGGAATATAATTCAAATCAGGGACCAATWTTCCTCTCAAATCCTCTTTCTCACACTAGGAGGGATATCAGGGCAGATTCCCACAACAGGACGTTTGTTCCTAGYCCTCCTTTCCAGCCCTTGCAACTCCCTCGGTCTGGCATCTCCTTCTTCTCTCGTCTTTCTCTCAGGTACTCTCCAACCTCCCATATCTTCCCTTAGGCTTTTGCCTATTCATATATAATTTTTTCACAACTTGTTCTATGAGCTGCATTATTTAATTTTAGCTACATATTACCAATAAGCCCAGACTAGAATTTTTTTATGGCAATATTTCTGCCTATACATGGTACTTCATGGTGCCATCCTGCACTACCAGATATTATGATTAATAATTTAAATTATTAGTAACAGCATTGCTATTATCACTTGTTTTGTTCTATATCCATATCACCACATTGCTTTTTGCTTTATTCGCTGTTACAACAGCCCACCTCCTCTTGTAAGACTTTCTATTTTCCCTTCTCATTCATCATGATTTAACACTAGTTATTTTGAATATATATTCTCAAACAAACTATCTATCCAGCTGGAGTTGTCATCCCCATTTAATTTTCATTTCAGAACAGTGTCACTGTCAGCCATACTCTGGGTCATCTCTGATACACTGAAAATGACAACTACAACTAGCAAAGCTGTCATGATCCAACAGGGATGCTATCAACAATTCAATTTAAAAAACAGAAAGAATTTAACAGGTGGAAAGGATGTGGCAAATAGGGAGACTGTAGACTTTAAAAAAATAAATTTTGTATCCACTGCAAGGAAGTAAACTAATTAAAACAGCAAACGTGCCTGAAAAGGAACAAATCACTTTGGACAGCTTGGCTAACAGTACGGTCTTATTCTATATACACTGTAGATGTTAAGAAACAAATTGGTATTTTGAAGTATGGCAGCAGAGAATTAAAATTGAAAAATAGGAGAATAACATCAATATTATGCAATTACTGTGTGTCTGTGGTGGGGAAACCAGAGTCTGCAGAGAGTTAGAGGAGCCAAACTACACAAATGTAAGAAGTTTACAGACGTAATTTAATTCCTATGGAAAGTTGAAAGTTGAAAGGCACACGTACCAGAGACACATGTACACACAGAAAAATAAAAAAGTAATGGCTCTCTAGAAACTGTGAACAGAAAATAGGAAAGAATGGAAGAAGAAATGTAAGGATCTATAACTGATGGGAATATAATTTCCTCCGAACTTCAGGATGTAATATTTTTCCAAAGAATTTCTGTACTGTTCAAAGGGGAAAGAGAGGGTTCCCCTTATCCCTGCATCCAGAATGGGTCTGTTCATTTCCATGCTTTCATGACCATGAACAGAACAAGTTTCTCTCTAAAAGAGAATTCATTCAAAGCCTACTGATCAATGCTGCTGAGGTTGCTATTCACAACCTCTAAGGAAGAGATTGAGCAAAAAAAATTAGTTACTAATGAATTCTTCCTTCCTTGTTACTGCTGTGTCAGARTATGTTGTCAAGAATGACATAAACCTGTTTTTATTGGTTTGGAAACAGATTTCTCAGGTGATCTTTAGAAACTATGTTATACTGCAGTCATGGATGTAGTATGAGATTTAAGATCAAATCCACTTCTGTCATGCATAAGAATGGAAAACTCCTCAAAGTACTGGCTCCAGCAGCAAAATAATAATTTTGGTTTTCCATCAGAAAAGAGAAATCTGAAGGAAAAGTTATCAGAGAAATAAATACAAGTATATATATATATTAAAAAAACCCTATATCTAAAAATGTATTAAAATAACGGTTGGGATTTGGTTGTTCAAATTCCATGAAGATAATTTCCATCTAGAAGCTTTAATTCACCTATCCTAAATATCTAGAGTCCAAAGGACATGCATTGATTTTAATTCTGGCCTTCTCCATGACAGACCATGAGGCTGAAGATTGGTCAGAAATTTTATATGAAACCGTATTTTCTGAAAAAGAATGTATTGGGTCTGGCTGAGATGGAGTTAATTTTCCCTATAGCAGCCCTCATAGTGCTGTGCTTTGTATTGGTAGCTAGAAAGGTGTTGATGACACACCAGTGTTTTGGCTACTGCTGAGCAGTGCTGGCACAAGCATCCAGGCTGTCTCTCCAACATTCCCCCCTCACCAGTAGGCTGGGGGGTCGGCAAGATCTTGGGAGGGGAAACAGCCGGGGCAGCTGACCCCAACTGACCAAAAGGATATTCCATACCATATGATGACTGCTTAGCAATAAAAAAGCAGGAGGAGGAGGGGCATTCGTTATTATGACATTTGTCTTCCGGAGCAACTGCTACATGTACTGAAGCCCTACTTCCCGGGAAGCAGCTGGACATCATCTGCTAATAGGAAGTAGAGAATAAATCTTTTGTTTTCCTTTGCTTCATGTCTGGTCTCTGCTTTTGCTTTATTTAACTGCCTTTATCTTGACCCATGAGTTTTTTCCATCTTATTTTCTCCCCAACCTGTCCTGCTGAGGAGGGGAGTGATAGAGGAGCTTGGTGGGCACCTGGTGTCCAGCCAAGGTCAACCCACCACAAGAGCCATTCAAAGAAATGGAAACATCTTTAAGAATGAGAGTTCTTAACCACCTAACATCAAGGAGCAAATTTTTGTGTACCCAGAAACTACTGKTTTTTTGTAAGTACTTTTCACATATTCACATTGTAAGAGACGTTGAATCATCTGATAATTCCATAAGGAGTCTGGTATAAAAAGTGAATGAAAATATTTTTTACCAATCTTCCTTTTTAAGTAAAATTCATTTTGGCATTTTTCTTTTTTTATGAATCAAAAAGGTTTTTTAAAAACTTTTTTTACTCTTTAAATGAGAAAAAAAATAGGGGAAAAGAAAATGAAGGAGCAAAAAGGCAAACAAAGTGACATCAGAATACATAGGAAAAATATAAAAACATTTTCAAAATCAAATATGTTGAGGCTGTGAAAAAGTACACAAAAAGATTTTTGGTTTTATTTTGTTAATAAAAAATTTGCTTTTTCCCCTTACTTTTAACTAGATATGATTCCATGCAGTGATTTCTTAAACTTGGGAGTTTCATACAAGACCTATGTGAAACTCAGGGGCACGGTTTGAATTACCCTGTGCCCCGAGAGCCTGAGCCTCTCTCTACCTGCAGAGTTATTTCTCTTGTTCCCAGTAAGAGCTGAAGATTGAGCCAATGGGTAGGCACTGCAGATGACCAGGGAGTTTGAGCATGGGCACGAACTCAAGCTGAGCTTAAAGTGACAGCACGGATATAATCTCTTTTAGCTAACATTGAGATAGCCCAAATTTTCCAGCGCTATGTATTGGCACATTTCATTGGTATATAAAAGAATGTGATGAAATACCTTAGATGAAACTCTGGCCTAGACACAAGCAAATATGATAATAAAATACCCTGAGGCAGATTAAAAAGGAAAGGTCTGGATTTAGAATCCAGGAAAATGGAAGAAATGGTTGTAGTGTTAAACGCAAGGGTTTTCTTGCATGTAGTCACCTAGGGATGCACAAAAAATCCAAATCAGAATTGTTTAAGAGTTAATGCTCTGCGTCAATATAACGGTAACTAAATAAAATTATGATGACAGCCTTCCACAGCCACTTTTTGAAAAAAAGTGCTGTGTGGTAGGAATTTTTCCCTTAARTAAAAGCCCTTATAGAGAAATAGCATAGGTTGATCCTTATACGAAACTGAGAAAGGGGGAAGAAAAATACAAGATGAAGTCTTGACAGGGGCAATGTAAAATCAGGTACAAGGCAAAACTCACCAGAAGAGCAACAATAGTTATCCCAAAAGGCATGAAATCTAGCAAGCAAACAAGATATCCTATTCTGRAGAAGATAGGCGGAAAAGCCTGAAGAACTCGGAGTTCATATTGTGTTGTGACAGCAACAGAAACATTCTGGTTTTATTTATTTTTTTTAACCCTTTAAGGATCTGTCTTTTTTCCTCTGTTAAAGGATACTCTCCCCAAGCTTTGTTATGTATCTTTATGTTTTCTGATTCTTCYTTATGAATCTAATGAGTGTTAGTGAACATTTTATTTTCCAGCAAAAATTTTTGTGCATTTGAGAAAATATATTTCCAATCCATAATAGCCAGGACAGTCTCAAAATTGTAAAGCATGGGTGGATTAAGGCTAAAGGCAAAGCAATCCAGAAAAGTCACACCTTTAGGTCTAGGCCCTGAGTTTACAAAAATCAGTAAAGCTTCATTTATGACGCACTCTGGGACATGTCTCCCATGTTCTGTGGGTAAGCTTCAAAGGTTAGGTCAATGCTGATTTTCATGCTGGCAAATCAGATGTTACGTCATCCTTAATTCTACTTTGTGTTGCTTCAAAATGGAAAGAAGGATTATGGTAACAAAATCAGTGAGGGCTTAAAAGATGTTAGAGGGAGTTTCCTCTTGCCTACCCTTATACCTGYTTACATGCACTTTCTGTCAGACAGATTGCTTCTTCATGTTTCTATCTTTTATAAATTTATCTTGTGAGTCTTGATCCACTGGCCAGTTACCTTAATATAAAATCTAAAAGAATGGGTACAGTTCTATGGAGACATTTCAGAAAAATAAATATGTTAAATAATATCTTTTTAAATAGACACATACAAATCCCTCCTTACTGAAGCTATAAAATGTCCCAGTAAATGTCAACACCACTGTTGGCCAGGTGTGCTCAGCAGCTGAAAATCAGGCCTCCGGAAACATCTTTATTGGAAACGCTCCCAAAGGAGGCATTTACCAGGGAAATGCCTTTTCTTAATAGGAAAAAAACCCTCTTCAGAAGCATTGCTGCATTCCTCTACTGATGAAATAGATTCTTCTTTTGGTGACACACTAAAATTCAAGGCTGACTGATAAAGTTAATGGAATAAATATGGATGTAAGGAGGGAAGAGGAGAGACAGGGGGGTGGAGGGAGAACAGATAAAATTCAATTTCACAAATACATATATATGTTGGTATATACATATATACACCAAATAGAAATAGAAAATGGAATGAGTTTTGCATTTTGTTAAGACTACTGGGGAAAAGCCTTAACTGCATTAAGCATCAAAATAAGAGAGGAGGGGGATTTTTAATGGTGCTGAGTCTGAGGGAGCTACAGGTCACACAATACTACCTGCTGAAAATACCATTACGGTAAGTTTTTTGTGCCTAAGGGACTAATCTAACCAGTATTTATAATTATAAAATCTAAATGGAATAAAACTGCGGCTGAGAGTGCTCTCATTACTGTGAAGTTGAAAGGACTGGACAGAGTAGATAAATCATGAAGGAAGACTTGGTCAAAACAAGGAGCAAGGTGCTCCATTTAGATACCTCTCTGAATATTTTGGCCTGAGCCATTCTGACTTGGATAATGTAGATGAATGGTAAATGACAATAAACCAATGGCCCCTTTCTCATGCATAAGTAATAAAGTTATCTCCTGCCATAGCAGTAATTACCACCCTAATCAGTGTAATCCATCCATTTAAGATTCCTGATCTGTATTTCAGACAGGCAGAGAAAATACAATTGTATTGTTTTTAAGCAGTTTTGAGACTGCAGTAGCTTTAAAAGCCGAACACCAAAGCTGTGAATCTCCATGTGCATTAGCAATTCTTTTTYGTGTATACTAGAAAAGCTTTAGGTTAGATCGATGTACTTTACATTAGGTGCTGATTTGCCTTGTTTGTTCCTAATRCAAGCAGAACACGTGTCTATAGCATTGCTTTTTCAATCTTTGTGGTTGTAAGAGATGAACAAAATCTATAATATCYGATCCAGAATATAATTGCTACTGTAAAAACAACCAAATTTATACACATGACTACATGTATGCATCCAAGCAAATGAATGTAATGGGAGAAATAAACTAATATTCTTCAAATAGATGAATGTTTACTTAGTTGTTAATGAATATAACAGTAAATAAAAGAAAGCCTAGAAGTGAGCTCATAACTGGATCTCTGATTTTATAAACTGTTCAGCCACTACCTCATTCTTTGTTTCTGTTTTGCACCTCTCGAACTAGCTATCCTCTCCCAAACAAACCATTTTAGAGCTTACAGAGGAATACAAATGTAAGCCAGTCAATGCTACATTGCCTTGAAGCTGTTCCGTGTTCCCTTTTTGTTTATTAGCATAGATATAGTCAACAAAAAAAATTTAGGAATAGGCTTCGTTGGATAGATATTTTTTTCTTCGGTTACAAAAGTATGAGAAATGTCACAAAGTATCCCTTCTTCTGTCCCAGATATAATTAACATTCCAATGAAATTCCTGCAGCAGCARCATTACAAAATATTTGTACCTTCTTTTATAGTTTTGATGTAATAAAACTAAATAAAATTCACTAAAAAATCTCACAGATAGATAAAGTGCTTCTGGCTTCTCGGAGGGGATGGGAGAATGTATTTATTGAGCTTGAAAAGAAACAGCATAGGAAAAAGCACTGAACTGAGGTAATCATGGCCTTTTCAAAGGGTGGTAAACACTTAGAGGAAGACCCAGCAGATCAATACCTGGCTCCGAGCCTGGTGTCACTGGCAGAATTCTGGGTTTTTTGATCATGGGTTGGTTTACACAACACCAGGCCTGCTGGCAACAGACGAGGGAAAAAGATCTTTGCACAGGAGTTAGCAGGGCTCATTGAAAGAGCTTTAAACTTGATTTGAAGGGGGAAAGGCATCAAACCAGGCTCACTAGAGATAAGTCTGAGGGYGACACACCAATGTTCAAGGGACGGTGTGCTAGCAAGGTCCTTCGGTCTGCCATCTCAGTAGAGGTAGGGGATGGAGATCCATGTGACAGCAAAGACACAGGGGTTATTGATGTGTTAGAAACCACAGAAGTGCCAGAGAATGGTCACATAGGAATTAAGACTTCTCTCCCCRAAAAGGTGGCGGGATCAATAGCCCAACTGAAGTGCATCCACACCAATACATGTAGCATGGGCAGCAAACAGGAGCTGGAAGCCACTGTGCAGCAGGAAAACTATGATATAGTGGCCATCAGGGAAACATGGTGGGATGGCTCGCACAACTGGAGTGCTGCAATGGATGGCTATAAACTCTTCAGAAGGGATAGGCAAGGAAGGAGAGGCGGTGGGGTAGCCCTGTATGTTAGGGAGTGTTTTGATTGTCTTAATGATGGTGATGAAAGGGTTGAATCAGGGGGAAGGCCAACAAGGCAGATATCATGGTGGGAGTCTGTTATAGACCACCCACCCAGAATGAAAAGGCAGACAAAATATTCTATAAGCAACAACTGTGAGAAGTCTCATGATCACTAGCCCTTATTCTCGTGGGGGACTTCAACTTACCAGATGTCTGCCTGAAATACAACACAGCAGAGAGGAAAYRGTCTAGGAGGTTCCTGGAGTGTGCGGAAGATAGGTATCTTGCTGACAGAGCTGGTGAGTGGGTCGACTAGGGAAGGCGCCCCGCTGGACCTGTTGTTCACGAACAGAGAAAGACTGGTGGGTGATGTGATGGTTGGAGGCCGTCTTGGGCATAGCGATCACGAAATGACAGAGTTTTCGATTCTTGGAGAAGTAAGGAGGGGGGTCAGCAGAACTGCTACCTTGGACTTCCGGAGGGCAGACTTTGGCCTGTTTAGGAGACTGGTTGACAGAGTCCCTTGGGAGGCAGTCCTGAAGGGCAAAGGAGTCCCGGAAGGCTGGACGTTCTTCAAGAAGGAAACCTTAAAGGAGCAGGAGTAGGCTGTCCCCGTGTGCCAAAATACGAGCCAGTGGGGAAGAAGACCAGCCTGGCTGAATGGAGAGCTTTGGCTGGAACTCAGGAAAAAAAGGAGAGTTTATGAYCTTTGGAAGAAGGGGCAGGCAACTCAGGAGGACTACAAGGGTGTTGTGAGGTTATGCAGTGAGAAAATTAGAAGAACCAAGGCCCAACTAGAACTTAATCTGGCTACTGCCTAAAAAAAAGACAATAAAAAACGTTTCTATAAATACAGTAACAACAAAAGGAGGGCTAAGGAGAATCTCCATCCTTTATTGGATGCAGGGGGAAACATAGTGACTTTCAATCCTTTATCAGCAGTCCTGGCTGACTGGGGCAGTCTCAGATGACTGGAGGTTAGCAAATGTGATGCCCRTCTACAAGAAGGGCCAGAAGGTGGATCCAGGGAACAACAGGCCTGTCAGTCTGGCCTCGGTGCTGGGGAAGGTTATGGAGCGGATCATTGAGTGCCATCACGCAGCATGTACAGGAAAATCAGGTGACCAGGCCCAGTCAGCATGGGTTTATGAAAGGCAGGTCCTGCTTGACAAACCTGATCTCCTTCTATGACAAGGTGACTCACTTAGTGGATGAGGGAAAGGCTGTGGATGTGGTCTACCAAGACTTTAATAAAGCYTTTGACACTGTCTCCCACAGCATTCTCCTGGAGAAATTGGCTGCTCATATCTTGGATGGGCATACACTTCTCTGAATTAAAAACTGSCTGGATGTCCGGGTGCAAAGAGTTGTGGTGAATAGAGTCAAATCCAGTTGGCAGCCGGTCACAAGCGGTGTTTCCCAGGGCTTGCTATTGGGGCCAGTTCTGTTTAATATCTTTATCAACGATCTGGACGAGAGGATTGAGTGCTCCCTCAGTAAGTTCGCAGATGACACCAAGTTGGTCTGGAGTGTTGATCTACCTGAGGGTGGGAAGGCTCTGCAGAGGGATCTGGACAGGCTGGATCGAGGGCTGGGCCGAGGCCAACTGCATGAGGTTCAACAAGACCAAGTGCCGGGTCCTGCACTTGGGTCACAACAACCCCAGGCAATGCTCCAGGCTTGGGGAAGAGTGGCTGGAAAGCTGCCCGGCAGAAAAGGACCTGGGGGTGCTGGTCGACAGCCAGCTGAACATGAGCCAGAACTAGTGTGGCCAACAGGAGTAGGGAGGTGATCCTGCCCCTGTACTAGGCGTTGGTGAGGCCGTACCTCGAATMCTGTGTTCAGTTTTGGGCCCCTCACTACAAGAAGGACATTGAGGTGCTGGAGCGTGTCCAGAGAAGGGCAACGAGGCTGGTGAAGGGTCTGGAGMACAGGTCTGATGAGGAGCAGCTGAGGGAGCTGGGGTTGTTTAGCCTGGAGAAGAGGAGKCTGAGGGGAGACCTTATCGCTCTCTACAACTACCTGAAAGGAGGCTGTAGTGAGGTGGGTGTTGGTCTCTTCTCCCAAGTAACAAGYRATAGGACGAGAGGAAATGGCCTCAAGTTGCTCCAGGGGAGGTTTAGATTGGACATTAGGAAAAACTTCTTCACCGAATGGGTAGTGAAGCATTGGAACAGGCTGTCCAGGGAAGTGGTGGAGTCACCATCCCTGGAGGTATTTAAAAGACGTGTAGATGTGGTGCTTAGGGATATGGTTTAGTGGTGGATTTGGCAGTGCTAGGTTAACTGTTGGAGTTGATGACCTTAAAGGTCTTTTCCAACCATAATGATTCTGTGATTCTATGATTCTATGGCTTTTTTTACTAAGCATACTGTACATTTTAAATTACCCTCCTCCTTCTGTCTACATCTCTCCTATAGATTCTGCTACTTCTTTTTCTTTTAGCTAGGTCTTTTATTGATCATAATAGAGAAGAATCCATTTAAAACATAATTATATGGGAAAAGCTTAAAAATCTTAATTTACTTTGTGCATCTCCTCCATGTTTATCCACTGGGATTTTAGGAGCTTTTTGACATGCATTGTTACGTGAGTTTCAATGTAGTGTTCCTCAAAAAAAAAAATTACTTAAACAGGTGTTTCTTGTCTTTGCAATATGCTAACTGGTCTTTACAAAAAGAAAAGAAAACAAAATTAAATAAACAAAATTTATTTAAGTGATTCTTTTCCTCTTGACAAAGGCAAAAATTTTAACATTTTAATGAAAGATTTGAAATGCAGCAACTTCTATAGGCCAAGACAGATCTTTGTGCTAGGTGCTGCACAAAAATATAAAGTTGATATCCATATGAATGTTTTTACTGTCTAAATACACCACTAATTAACAGTCAAGTCCTAGCTGGGATTTTCATTCAGCATGAAATCTGAATTCTGCTTCATAGAGTAATGACATGACGATTGCCAGTTTCTGTCTTACTGGCATCTAACTTTATGGGAACTTGCAGATGATCTTACCAATACGGAGGGAATATYCTAATTACAGAAAAATAATCTGTGAATGTTTGCTTCGTGCATTAGTCTAGAAGTGAACAGTGAGCAGAACCTCAATCTGTGCATGTGGGACTGGCAGCTCAGTAATCATTGCAATTCTTCCCCTGTGCTGATGGGCAAAGGGCCTTTTGCTACAGCCATCAAGAATACAGTTGTGGCTCAACTGCCCCAGTTAAAGTCTTGTCCATGGGCTATCTGTTAGCTTATCTCTGAGACTAAGTGAGTTAGCATGTGTAATTTCATCCATTCTAAAGAAAAAGTAAGACTCAGACCTTCCCAGGTGAATTAAGGGGGTTGCACCTCTTGGTAGCACCGGCACATCTGCGTACCCCTTGAGAGTGCAGACTGGAACACTGAAGTAATGTCCTTACCTGGGGGAGCAAGTTGCCTGTCTGGGGAGATATAAATGTCTGGAGAAATTCTGGGATAAAAGTCACAATGTAGGTTTTGTAATACTGTTTCAGGAAATCTCCTGAAACAAATCACAGCTGACAGATTTCCAATACCTATTGCTCTGGTCAGGCCCAAAATAGCATCATTGTGAAGTCCAAGTCCATCATTTGTCAAACACAATATTTCTACAGTGGCTATTGCGATGTGGTTCAGATTACAAAGTCACTAGTGCCAATTTGAGCCGGAAGTTTGGTGCAGAATAGAAAATACCATGCAGGAGAATTGCTTGTGGTTGAACACTGTCCGACAAAAATTCTCCAGCGAGCTTTAAAAAAGCAGTTGAAGTGAGACTGTAGCTTCATTTTAGCTGAGCGAAGTAAGCGAAGACTCACACACCTACTAAACTACTAGCAACCAYAGAATAGAAAAGAAAAATCATTAAATTTCTATCATACTGCTTCCTAAACCTCCTTTTCAAATACATATTTTTCTCCAGTTTATGTAAACCAGTCCTTGATTTTAGGTAATTCAAGCATACGATTCTTCTTTGACATGCTGGCATGCTTTCTTGATTAGAAATCTGTATCAGTGTCTTTCTATGAATGTTCCAGAACATCATCCACACAAATGTTAGAATATATATCAATAAAAAAGTAAGGAAAATGAAAAAAAAAAAAAAAGCAGGTTATCAGTCTAAGAATAAAAAGTTGAGGATACTCATGAAAATTTTCAGTTGCCTACATTTAAAAAAAAAAAAGAAACCTTGCTGAGAAGAGGAGGAGAATACATTGTTGATCAGAGTCACTACGATCAGAGAGCACAAGTAGTGGGCTTCATTTCTGTTAAATGTGTTACAAGTCAGAATGAAGGATGCTCATATTTATCCATCAGTAGAAGATGAACAACTCAACCTTGGCAGTCATGGGGTCAAATTCCTAGTTTTACGGCCTATCATGGAGCAACAACAATTTCTGCTGTGAGACAAAATATGCATCCACAAAAAGGAGAATGCTTCCAGCCTGTTCTGTGGATCCAGCCATGAGCAGGTGTTCCACYTCTGTGCTGCATGGGCATTGAGCTACTAGGACAGCAGTATTGCCCAAAGGCTTTTCTACATCTTCATGACATGAGAAGAAACGGTCTAACAGAAGCTTCCAGGCTATGGTATCTGCCAGTAAGTCACTGGTTGACCTGTGACAAACAAAACATCTATAAACTTCTGTCAAAAAAAAAAAAGACTAAAGGTGATTCTGCTATGGTGCAGATGAAGGAGTAGATCACCTGTCAAGCTGTCTTCTATTCTCTTATAAATTGAAATGGAAATGTACTACAGTRTGGGTATGTAGTGAAGGGCTTGCTTTACGCTCGTCTTTTTTATGAGCATGGGCATTGTCTCTTATGTGAAGAGGTTATCCCAGTCTTCAGGGAGTTCTTTGATTAGAAATAAAAGAAAAAATAAGCGGCTTGTTGTTTTCCTTATTGTAATGCAAAGGAACCAGGTATTGTTTTGGAAAGTACTGAGCATAAAACCACATGTGAAACACACTGGGACTCCTTTAATAAAATTCATTAGAAAGAAAAAGACATTTATTTCCATAATCCAAGGATTTCTCCAAACCCAGTGACAGAAAATGCATGTAACGTTATTTMTTGTGATGCATCTGACTGTTGCACAGTTTGCTGTGAGAAGGTACACCTGTTTTTTGGAGAAGGGAAGATGTTAATGAGGTTTCAAATACTGATGTATGAATTCCTTCATTCATGTTCTTTTGCCAGTCACCTACTTAGCAGTCAGTAGAAAATTATTGTTTTCCACATCTCAAAGAATAAAGGTAAAGAGCAATTGCCTCTTAGAGACCTGAAGAAAATGAAAGGTTTACATACAATTTCTTTTTGTAAACAACAGCAACAACCCAACACCAATGAAAAGAGTGTCAGTTTTCTAAGGAGAACCCTTTCCGTCTACAATACATCTCACAATGGTGAGTCATATAATCGCAATTCAGAGCCAACCTACACAGCTCATTAAAAATTGATTTCAGTCTAGCTAAGACTGTAAAGGTGCATATAAATCATGTCTTCCATGTTCTTTAAATTGATAAAAACACTTCATTAGTTATTTGTTCTCTAAATTTGTAATACCAGAACCACTGGGATAGAAGTGGAGGCTAGTGCCATCTGAAAACCCACATTCTGGCTGACAGTATTTAAATAATGATCTACTATATTCATGCAAACGTTACCTGGGGACATTAAATCTCTTAGCCAGTCTTGCTTATGGTTTGCATGTCAATTGTTTTCTGAAACACAAAATTGGGGGTGCGGGGTGGTGTGGACATCATATATCGCTAGGAAGTCTGTTCAGATCAGACAATTACTTTTGGAAGAATCATAGAATCATAGAATCATAAAGGTTGGAAAAGACCTCTAAGATCATCAAGTCCAACCGTTGACCCAGCACCACGATGCCCACTAAGAAAATTACATGTCTCTCATTTCATTGAGGCCACGTAGGTGAACATAATTGCTCTTTTTCTATTGTCACAGTTAAATTATGTTCAAATTGCCCTCTGGAGAATGAAAGGAATTATGTCTTTTAAAAATTTAGTTTTTTATTAGATAGATAAACTGAGTCACATAGAAAGTAGGTGAGTAAGAAAAATTCTAACAGCAATTGAGCTGTAAAGCCAGAAATTTCACCTGCTTCATTCTCTGGTCTCTGTTAATTATACAGACCTTAATTATACAGACCTTTGGAGACAAGGTGAAAAAGAGTAGACAGATAAATACAAGGACAAATGTACCACAGGGAAAGAATTTGATGCTAGCTGCTTTTTATGGCACTTACCAACCATCAAGGAACCATGAAGGAATATTTTCTTGACAAAAGGAATATAAAAAGTGTAGTATAGCTTGGCTGCCCAGAAATACGGACTCTGGGTCAAAAAAATGAAAGAAATCGAGCCAAAAACCATCCAGTCTAAATTCTATCTCAGTCTTTGGGACTAATGTTCCTCACTAATTAAGTCCATCTGGAATCCTGGAGCCAGTTGATAAGAAACACCGAGCACAGGGATTTAGGCCAGATAAATTTGGGCATCAGAAGGAGTGCTGACTGTCTGTGGGACAGCAGTCTGGGAATCTGGCCTGACCTGGACTTCATGTTTTTCTTTTTTGGCCAGCTAACACAATCAAACCTCAAGAAAAGGAGTGAACTGTAATAGTCTTCAAGTTTTTACACTGATGAGAAAAAGCTACAAGGTCATGGGGAGTAGCATAGGAAATCGTGTTTTGGCATGTTTTTTTTTTTTAGAAAGTTAAAATATAACAAAGCTACATAAACCCTGGTAAGGCAGGTGCCTGCATTAACATGCATAGAAGGTTTCATATAGCTAAGAACAATGCAAACCATTTTAATTACMGCTGGTTCATTCTGGTGGAACACTCATTTTACATTGTGAAACTCACCACTGCATTCAAAGCTGTGAGGTTACTAAAACATTATTTTTCTGTTCAATTGTCATTGCCAAGTATGATGTGAATTTCCCCTACTAATGTAATTTCACGCACCTTTAGGGCAGCGTCTATGTGAAAATTGACCTCTAATTTGTGTGAAATATTACTGTAATAGCCATGTTGGAAATGGAGCATAAAATTATACTAATATGTACACACAGGCCACATTTGCTTATTTTCAGGGCCTTGTTTCAAGACTCTTATTTTATCTACCATGTTGTTTTCAACAGGAATCTCTTTGAATCATTTAATAAAGATCTGGAGTCTTCATTTTGATCTGACAAAATTCAAATCACTATAACTCCATTGCCTTTCTTGTATCAAAGCAAATATCTTAAGAATCAGGCYGAGGTTAACAACTCTAGAGATCCAATTTAAAGTCACAATTGGATTCCTCAGTTTTAGCTCTGGCATCTGCAAGCACCAGATTTTAAACATGTTGCATACTGTCCCTCTGAGGATCTCTTTTCTTTCACTTATGARACTGAAACACTTTGTTAAATATTGAACAGTGGAATTCTAGGACAAACCCTTTGTGCTTTTATTTGCGTTTCATTTTTTACTTACATCCCAGTTGTAACTGTAGTCTAAAAATAGAAAGTTAGAAATCTCAAATCTCTCAATAATCAGTGAAGAGACACAGTTGCTCCTGTAGGAACTCTCATATCTCCATCCCCAAGCTGCATGAGAAAAATATTCCCTAGCTTCTGAGCAAGCTCTGAATGAGTAACTTTTATTTCTAATATTTAGTTAGCTGAAGTTATACGAGATGAAGCCAACCACTAGTGTCCAGATGCACAAAAGTGTATAGATACTTCATTCTAGCTGAATCTGAAGGATTTATACTCATAAATTTCAGAGACTTTGGGTTTGATTTTGTTCCTATATAACTTTTTGGGAGAAACCTCCTAATGATTCCTAGCATGCCAGAATCATAGAGTACAAATGGAAGAATTGAGCAACAGAGAAGAAACCACAAAGTTTTGTGCCCAAACAATAAGCCTTAACACCGTTCAACATCTTGTAAAAAAACCCTGATGGGAAAATTCAGTTCAGTCTGAGCAATATTTGCAAATATTAGAGATTATATTAATTTGTGCATGCTTGTATTACCTAAAGCTTGTATTTGCTTMTATTCCTAAATATTCGACAGAAATAGAGACCCAGTGATTTCCTGAATGGCTACAATTTACAGGGCCTTTTTCTGCCTTCAGGGAGTTTCTACATATGACAGTAGGGCTGCAATTACTCCATCACTGCAGAAAGTACTCTTGCTAAAGAAAGAGCCTAATTATCCTCCTATTTGCGGCTTGTCTTTCTTGGTAGGACATTTGAAAGACTTGTGTCAGAGCATTGCCTGTAATGATACATGATCAATTTGGGTCTCTCTTTAGGCCTCGGCATAGCACCTGTATTGTGTCACTGAATGAATTTGATGGGATGTCGTATGGTTCAGATATCTGCAACAGTGCATGCTGGACTTCAAAGAATCAAGAGAGAGAATGAAAGACCTCCACATTCAGTCAAGCTAGGTAGAAAGTAAATATTTACAGGAAGATGGAAATATTTGGTTTAAGAAGAAATAATGTGAACTATAATAGGAAAAGAAATTCCATTAAACCCATAGTTTTAAAATAAGCTGTGAGTTTAAGAACATTACACCATCTCTTACTCTGTTTTTGTGTATGTGCATGTGCCTGTGTGTGTGTGTGTGGACGTGGATGGGTGGGTGGATGTAAATGGGGAAGTAAGCAGATGGCAATAATCTTTGTTAGTTAGGAAAAAACCCAGAAAAGATAAAAAAAAAAAAATTCTGTCACGCATCATGGTAGATTCAAGGCCCGAGACAATTTCTTTTTTTTCAAGGGAAAGAAATGTTCTTCTGTATTTGGTGCTTGAGATGCTTAGCTTGATCGGGTCTACTGGACTTCCTACATGCATCTGAACCCAGATGAACGCCGTGGACTGGACAGGTCAGTGCAAACTTCACAATTTTGACCAGAAATGTAACTAAACACCAGAAAAACTTTTTAATTGGATCTTTGCTCCAGGCAAGATTTGTCTGTGAAATATTTCACTCAACAAATTGATACTTTTCAGCAAAACCTTCCAAACCATATCTAAAAGGTGAGATTTTCAAGCAAATCTGTAGTGGGAAAAACTACTTTGGGAGGAGACAAAGCTTTTAAGGCAGAACTGTAGATGAATAAATTACACTAGGAATAGTGCTGGAAAGTGGTGTAGAAATAATCTTCCTTTTTTCCAAAGGGCTAATAAACAGAAAGTTTTCAGAAAGTTTGTCACTGTTCACTGAACTTTATCAGGTCCACTAATACCTTTTCTCATGGAAAATTCTAACTTAATATAAACTACTCCTGAAATCTGCACAAAGTAATGCAATAAGTAAAGGTATTCGTTCTTTTGTGCTTTGAAAGGAAAGAAAAAAGAATTAAATAATAATCCTCAATTCTTTTAATTCAAAACATTTTCACAATTCAAAGGCAAGAATAGGAACTTAGTAAGATGACACTGTAGTGTCCTACATTTATTCTTTCCCAGATATGACTGTTTGAAATTTAGTCAACTTGCTGTAACTGATACTGCTTCAAACTTACTCTACAATGTGAAAATCAAGCTGTTTTGTTCCACGCTTTGTGTCATCTCCAGTAATAGAGAATATGAAATTAAAGTTCTGCTAGCAGTTTTACTAACGAACAATGCACAAGACAATGCATTTCACTCTTCAGTCTGTGTCCCAGGAAATTGTTCACAGGGAAAAAAAAATATGCAAGGCAAAAAAAGAAAATTACTTTTTGGCAATTCAAATACTAAATAATACTATTAATTTAGCTAGTTAAGAAATATTTGGTGGAGAGTTTTCATAAATGTTGCATTTATAGAGCATATTTTCTCACAAAAGTTATAAAAATGCTTAAGCAATCAAGAGACGCTTAAATGATATAATGTGTGCAAAACTAAGCATTACTGTTAAATAATAATTTTAAGTAAGATGGCTTTTTATAGTAAATTTTCACCAAAAACATATACTTTATAAAAGATGGAGGTAGAAAAATAAAAATACAGATATACACACAGCTCTTAAAGAATGATGTAGAAAACCCATACTGATTCTTCTCGTTTCTTTATATATTAGTGTCTAATTTAGGTAGCAAAGCTTAGACTGTAAAATCCCTATGTATTCAATGAAAGAAAAAAATTGTCCCTTTTAAGGGCATTTCCAATCTCTAAAAATACTAAGTAACCTTCTTTTCTCTTCTGTGTATCTGATGTGGCAAGACTCCTTTCTAAACGTCTAAACTGGATACCTAAACTAAATGATCTAAGTGGCATAATAGTGTCTTTTGAATCAGATATGAAAACATAGGTGCTATAACTTAAAAACAAAACAAAACAAAAAAAAGAAATGCAAAGGTAGAAAACAAAGTGAAAACCATGACACCATGTGCTTCTAAATTCCAGGACTACTCTAAACAAACATGAAATCCTTCAGTGTGCCTTCTGCAAGAAAATCCTTTTAGCGGACCTGGACAAGATGCTACACTATATTCATGTGCTCAGCTTTTGAAGACCATGAAGCTCACTCTGGGTGGCATTGGATAGCTCCTTGTCAACGAAAAAGACAAACTCCTCTGTCAAATTCTCCCTGCGGTCTGGGATTGTAGCCACTCCTTAAGGTGAAAATCCTGCAAGTTTGGACATCAACGTCAGTATAAGAAGGTTATCTACGCTCCGTGTCACCAAAATATTTTGGCAAGGTGTTACTCAGCACATTTTTTCCTGTTTCAACAAGCTTTAATGTTGACTTGGGCTGATTTTTAAGACACTTTAAATGAAGGAACTTTCTTCTCTGTAAAAAGCAAAACTGTCACTATAAGATTGGAGAGTGGCTCAAACACTGACCCAAAGRCATGGAGTGATGCTCTGAGAGAGAACTAATACCAGTATATTTTTTKCTGTCATACTTCCTTCCACATCAGGTTTTAGGATTATCTCTAAATTTGCTTGTTACCAACTGGCTTGTGACTAAGATAAAAACAAAGCAAAACCCTCCGACTGCTTTTACACTCAGACTGATCAACTACTGCACACCTTCAATCTCGGACCATAATTTGCAAGTATTGTAAGAAAAGGAAGGAGTTCTTTAKTGCAATTAAGAAACTGGTCTTCCTATATACTTAATCTCTAGCATGAAGATTATTTCACCTGCTCCAGATTTTAGCTGTTTTCATCCTTTTCCAACTCAGCATTGTTACCAGATATGTAATGCATATTTACACAAACAAACAAAAAATACTGAAATCAGAGGTCATTTATAAGTTTAGCTACCTACCAAAACACTCTTTATGGAAACACCCACTACGATAAATCTGAGAGCCCTGAACCTCATCCACATAGATGACCGCATTACAAGAATACAGTGGACCTTTCTGAGGGGCAATATGATTTAAAATTTTACTAGTAGCAAATTGATCTTATCTCACATGCTTTAAATTCTGCACTACTAAATGCCATTTGCCTGTTGAATAGCAAGTGGGATCTTTACCAGGAGTCAATTAATCTTTATGGTGAATTATTTTTTATATAATGCTCAAAAACTGTTAGCTTCTACGTAGACAAGTATGGTGAGGACAAGTTCTTGCCTCACAGAGTTCAGAATGAGAATCTGATTCTGCAAAAACACTCTTACATGAATTTATTGAATCAAGCAGCCTCAYTGAACTCAGTGATAAAATCCTTCTATATATTTAAGCACATACAGAGTTTTTGCATGATATGTGTTAAAAAGTATCATTTGAATCTATTTTTATTCCATTACTTTCTCTGTTTAAAATGCCCAAAMAAGGTTTTGGAACACAACCAACAGAGTTGTTCCTTGTGAGTCTAATACTATCATCAATTTCTTTATTACTGAAAAGATAAAATGGGAAGAAACTTCCTACATTCAAAAGAAATAAAAATTATAGAGGTGTTAGCACTTCACCTTGAGGGTGTTTGCACTTTAAGGAATAAAAGACATTTCTTTGACATTCAGATAACAAAGGTGGTTCCAGCACACGTTACTGAATGACTGAAATCCTTGATTCTTCCSCTTCTTGTTTCTACCCTACCCTGTATTTCTGCCTGTCATTAAAGCCACACATTTCTAGTGTGACGGCTGAAAACCAAACCCTTGAAATAAATAGGATCCTTGACACTGAATTTTAAAGGAGTAGACTTTGGCCTTGAGACTTTCAAGATAGGAATATGTCATCATTTAAAGTCATCTGTGCAAAGGAAGTGGTTCAGGTGTTTTGATGTGCCTGTGGCTGACCTGCCAGACAGCAGACACTGAACCTCAATACTCTGGATCCTAATGCATGAGCTCTCCTGCCTTAGGTAAAGAAAGCCTCCTCTGTTTGCTCATTGACCTTTGTATCTGGGCCAGCCAATATTAGCATGGGAAAAAAAGACACCACAGCAGATAAATTACAAAGGCCAGTACCAGCTTAGAGGCTGTGGGTGAGATGTGTTATATCAATCAGAAGAATTTTGCTTCAARAGGCAGAGGAGAAATGAGCACCCTGAGAACAAGCAGTCCCACAGCTACTGCAGCTGAAGGGGAAAAAGAAGGGGTGGAAAGAATTGTTGTATTCCCATTTACTGCAGCACTTGTCTGCACGGCTCTCTTTTCCGGTGGGATAGGAGTGGTGATGCTGCCCTATTCCCCTACRTATGCAACAGCTTCATGGTTCCCCAGTTTATGAGGTCCTTCCTCCAGCTCTTACTGGTTAGCTGGAAACTGTTAACTGGAAGAAGTAACCATGATTTCAGAGGCCACAGCATAAACGGGGGTGGTCTTGGAGGAATGGATAKCTCCAAAACTACTCTTACACAAATCTGTGCCCAGAGTAACAATCTAGCCATCTCTAGCTATTTCAGCTAAGGTAATTTTTTTTTTTTTATTTACCAGTATTAAGAGAAATACAGTTATATGATAAAGACATTAAGCCATGCAAGGCATTTTGGAGGCATCAAGTCCACTTTGAGACTCTTTTATGTAAACCATCTGAAGAAAAACATCACAAGCATTAGTTAGATGATGGGTACATATATGCTGGAGTATGTGAGTTTATATATGTTTGCACACATCCATACACACCTATCTGAACACACACACAGAGTTCTGGACCTTTATACCAGACTTTCATATGCAACAGATTGGAGAGAGTTATTCCCACAGAATCTCATTAAAAAATAGCTTAAATTATAGTACTTAATGGCCATTTTTAATTTTTGCTTGACAGCCTACTTTCAGTAGAAGATATTAATATAATTAAGTATAACCAAAGCAGAAGAAGAGAACGCTGGAGAAATTAGAACAGAGTAATTTTTATGCCATTACTGCAAGACAAATAAAAATAGTAGTTCCTTTTCATTTATGACCAAAGAAAAGTGTAGCTTCCTCCACTCCTGGCAAGTTTGAAACTCACTTTATTCTTCAGTCCGCTTCTTGTGTTCATTTCCTTCTTTCTTTACTATTTTGGCTTTGTGTTTTCAGCTAGGAGCCATCATACCCAGTAGACCACTCACGTATTTATAGCTTGGCAAATTGATTCATTCAGGAACCTGAMGTGTTGCCTGAGAGGCAGTATGACTGAGCACTGATGAAAGGGACCTGGGCTGGGCCACTGTGCATAAAACAGCCTGCTGCTAAGGTGGGCTTGACAAGCCAAAAAGGCACAGTACCACTTGTGTGTGTGGTGATGAGAGAGAATATTAATTCCATAGGCTACTTTCATCTTTTTATGCATTTATTTTCTTTTTATAAGCTGTTTATTCTTGACTATTAAAACCCTGGCATCTTTGATTTGCTTCTGTTAGACCCTGTGCATCCTCTCTTTGCATGTACCATGAAGTGTTCTGCTGGTCTCTGAGATTTAATACAACAAAAACCCCCAAACAATCAAAGAGAAACCAAAAGACTTGCTTCTTGTTCTGATTGCTGGCTGTAATTTACTGAAATYCATAGGGCAAAGGTAAGTATGGTCTTTTAAGAAATGTTCACTAATTGAAATAARTCAGGAACATTGGAATTGTTAAAAATTGGCATTCAGGGTTTCTACTGGTTTCTTTGTTACCCAGCTGGGACTGATCCTCCAGGAGGAAAGGTCAAGGCTATGGTGAGAGCTTAGTCAAAGAGCTGAAATTACAAGGGCTTTATATGAATGTGAATGTAAATAGCTTATCTTTTTTTTCACCACTACTAGTGGTTTCCATTTCCAGCTGTCTGCCCTGCAGAGATGAGCCAGCTATTTGTGAAGCCATTGCTTGAAATTACTGCCCCAAACATAAAGATAAACCAGCACTTAGGTTGTGTTAAAAGTCTGAACTCTAGTGGGATCAGCAGTTGMTATACAAATAAATTAGTTTTCTCAGCAGCAGAAATGGGGTCAGTGAAGGCTAAGGGGGAGAGCAGAAAAGGAGGCCACTGCAGATGTTTCATGGTATGTTGTCATTAAAATGGGTGATATATGCAGAATAGAGATGAGACAGCTGAATGAGATGAAATATTATGAATATTAAAGAGAGAGTGTCCTGGTTTTGGCTGGGATAGAGTTAATTTTCTTCCTAGTAGCTGGTACAGTGCTGTGTTTTGGATTTAGTATGAGAATAATGTTRATAACACACTGATTTAGTTGTTGCTAAGTAAGGTTTACACTAGGCAAGGACTTTKCAGCTTCCCATGCTCTGCCAGGTGCACAAGAARCTGGGAGGGAGCATAGCCRGGACAGCTAACCCAACTGGCCAATGGGGTATTCCATACCATATGACGTCAAGCTCATTACATAAACTGGGGGTTGAYTGGGGAGGGTTGATCGCTGCTTGGAGATGGGCTGGGCATYGGTTGGCAGGTGGTGAGCAATTGCATTGTGCATTACTCATTTTGTATATTCTACCATTATTATTATTATTTTTATTATTTTCCCTTCCTTTTCTGTTCTATTAAACTGTCTTTATCTCAATCCATGAGTTTTACTTTTTTTTACAATTTTTTCCCCCATCCCACTGAGGGGGGGAAATGAGTGAGCGGCTGTRTGGTGTTTSGCTGCCTGCTGTGTTAGATAAGGACACATTTATACATATTATAAAGCAGTCAGTATCACCGTTTTCTAAAGGATGTCAAAGGCTGTAATTAAGTACTTAAAGGTTGCTGCTTTCCTTCCTTCTTGGTGAGATGTATTTACATATTTATTCTGCAAAATCTCATGCAAAATAATTTAGCTCTACCAGACAACACAGAGAAAATGATGAAGTTTGATAACACTGGATGAAATTAAGCAATGGAATATAATACAGACATGCACTTGCATAAATATATTTGTATAAAACATATTGCAATGATTCTTTAGCTACCTTATCCAGTTAGATGACTTAGAAGGGAGGTTTGACAGCTAATGAGTGTGCATATAAATGTGTCTACTAGGGTGCAGAAGTGGTTTTATAAAGGACTATTTTCCCCCCTTTTACCAAGAACCATACAAATTTGACTAATATAAAAGTCTTCAAAAATCTTGAGAAGTGATAAAGTTCCTCTCCCCTAACTTTGTTCATTCAGAGTTAACATTTAMTCTAAACTAGAGTAGCCAAACCACTTAAATACTCAAGTTTCGTTCAGAGTCAATGGTGATCAATAAGTACTTCCAAACGATGAGTCATCTCCTTATGAGACAGGTACCCATAAGCCTGTCTGGAGTTTTGGTTAATATGTTCATTAAAATAAAGTCTTTGCTAAAGTAGTAGCCAAAGTGTATCCCATAGAAACATTATTGACAGGTAAACTGTCCGAGCAAGAACATGATAATGAATTCTGATAGCTGGTACAAGATACTTTTTGATGCAGAAAGGGAATAGAAGGGATATGTTTATGAAGTGTAAGGTGGATTTACACCTCCGTGGCCTCTGTCATGGTGATGGAACATGTCCATCCAGATTAGGTGAAATTTATCGTTGTTTTGTATCATTGTTTTGACTGCTCTGTAWAGAAGGAGTCAAAAATGTATAAGCTTTGCATTGTCCTTGTGGTTGTAGCTTTGTGGCAATGCCTTGCTACACAGTGCTCACACATTTTTGGAACAAATGTTAAGGCTGTGTCTTGTAGGTGATAAATATGACCGAGTCCTTAGCACTAGACTAAACCTTTGCTTGTTTTCTGTGAAACAAGATTAGCATTGACATCAGTGAACAGCCAGCACAACAGCAATGAAGCTTCTGTTATTGCAATCCTGACAATTCACGTGTACTGCAGACAGCAGCAGTCGCTGTGAGAATGGTGTTGAACACAAATGCATTGAATCAATTTGTGGAACCCCCTGCATTCAGGGTGGTGTATTTTCTRTATTCTGCATTTTGCACAAAAAGAGAATGGTGTATATGTACACAACATATACGAAGAATACTGGGAAGTATAACCTGACTGAACAAAAGGGTTGAACTGAGGAACACTGAAGGAGAGAAAGACTCTGATGGGGAATGGTCATGATATTCACCTACCTGTGGGTAAGAGATCAAACCAGAGCAGGAACAGGCTGCTTGAGACAAGGCAAACAGGGACTCGCTCATAAAGTCAGTGCCTGCTTTGCTACAATCTCCCAAATGGAAACCACGCATCCTCTCTTACTTAGGCAGGCTATACTAAGGCTTACAACCCATTATTGTTACCAAAAAATGGAAATAGAGTGCCCTGGGTGACATCTCTAAATGATTCAACCTTTCCAGTGCCACTGATGGAATTAAAAAAAAAAAACCACAAAACAACAAACAGCTTGCTGCTTTGTAATTAGACTCTTTTCCTGCCCCATCTATATATAGATGCATATATGTACAGAAGTTCAGAAATATTGTAATGTAAAGGATATACATTTTGTTTTGTTAATGGCCTCCTGATTTTAAAATGTAACTATAATATACTCTATAATTTTGAAATTCTGTTGTGAAAGTATACTTATTGTTCCATTGTTTTTGTCATTTGTACTGTCTTGTGTATTATCACACATGATAGAAAAAAAAGTCACAGGAAAAATTTAATTGAAAAAGTGAAAATGTGATGAAGTATTTTTCCCTCCCCCCCTCCAACCCAAAAATGTCAGCAAAATCAACACTTTTTGGTGATCATTTCCATTTTGATGGAATTGCAGTATCAAAAAGCAAATGGTTCTGTCAACGAATTTCACACTGGCTCTATTGCTAAATCAATCATTTGAAATTAGAAACTGCATTATGAAGCAGCCTTTCAATATGATCACACACTAATTCTGTTTGGGTTTCTGGGTTTGTTTTTTTCCCCACAGAATCCCTTTCTCTTTGAAGCTGCAAAGTGGAAAGTGGCTATTTCAGATGCCTTCTCTTTCTTCATTGTTTAAGTGCATTTCCTGCCTGCCTGGCTTTGAAGGCAGAGCTGTTAATTACTTACTAGCCTTTTCATTTTTTTCATCTATCTTACATCTGTATTTCTCAAACATGAAAGGAGGTACCTTCATGACTTCCCCAAGAAATGAACAATGGACTGTTTTCCCATCATAAATTTTAAGAACTAAGAGACAAGTGAAAATAAAGCTATCTGATTATTTGGGATGTCTAATTTAAGGAACAGGGGTTTAAAGTTATTAGCACTTTGGGGACTTAAAGCRGAGCACTTATTTTGTCTCAACCATGACTTAGAGTGCACAATTCTTCTGAAAATCAGATGCTGAGTTACCAAACCAGGCACCAGAAAATGAGGCTGAGAGTACTGTGAAATTTTAGATTAAGTATTGTCATAAGTTGGACAACGGGTTTCAGGAGACGGCTCAGCAACAAAAGAAACTCCCTGCCAAAACCTCCTCTCTCTGYTTCTCCGTGTAGGTGATTAATCCTCAGGACAATGGGGAACAGCACAGAAAATGCACACCCTTGCACCACCACCGACATTTTATGAATGGCCTCAATCATTTTGTGCAGTAACCTTCCTTCATATCAAAGTACTCTAAAGGGAACTTAAACATCTTACCACACCTTTTCTCCAGTGACATTTGATAAAGAAATCTGTGTTTAATAGCAATAGTCAAGTTACTAATTCCAATATCAATTTGTGTCTCATCTTGGTTCCAAGCTTTCTTGAATGGATGTGCAGCTTTGAAAAGAAGGTTGACAGACTGTTGTGTCAGTGATATGTGTCTTCTTACAGCCTCCGAGGACAGGACACACTAGCATGCTGTCAGCTGTGACTGGTGCCTTCGTAAACATCCCATTTTTGATACATAAGAATAAACCCCACAACTCCTGCTGTGTTCATTAGAAATGATGGTAACTTCAGAACTGGATAGACATTTAGTCTATAAGCAAGAAGTCCATGTTTCTGTGCTGTAATAAATTCTATTTATTCATTGTATAGTCATGCATCATACACTGATGCAAAAGTGACTAATCATTCATATATTCTTACTCTGATGCTTTTCATTGCATCCATATAACATGCTTTTCATTGCATCTATCATCCAAACTGATCTCTGGAAGCAAGTGAAGTCAATAGACATGCTTACAAAGGTGGTTCAATAGGGTTGACCCTTGTTGTCTTCTCTAGGATGCCTAAATTAGTCAACACTGAAAAGCAACCATGAAACACATGGAAATAAACTTCAGAACTCTGAAGAAAAAAAAAAAAACAAACCAACTTGAATAGCTGTTTCATGTGCACTGAAGTAAAGATAGAGGAAGCATTGACCAAATTCTGAAGTTCAATTTTAGTGGGTCACTTGGGCGAGGCCTCAATTCAAGTGTTCAGAAGGAGCACAAGTGTTCAATTGCAGAACTATTGGCCCAGGTGTGCAACCTGTCTGCACAGTCACTGGGAGGTGGCACACCTTACCTTCACAAGGTCCACAGGAGAACGGGGAGCTCATCAGAGTAAGTCCTGTCTACAGAAGGGAGTCTTTGGGAACTGCAAGCTGGTGAGTCTGACTTCCATTCCTGTAAGATGGTAAATCCGTAAGAAAAATATGATCACTGAGCACAGGGCTAAAAATGGCCTCTTGGGAGGATTCTGTAAAGAGAAATCTTATTCAGTAACCTGCTGTGAGGGCRTCAGTAAAGACACGCACAAAGAGGATCCAGTGCACATAATTACTTGGACTTTCAAAAGCCTTTGACAATGTATCACACTAAAATTAACTTGTTACTGGTCCAGAAGAAAAATATTTTTCTAGGCTGGAAATTAGTAAAAGGATAGGAAGCAAAGGGACAACTTTCAGGATGGAGATGGGTCAGCAATGGGGTTACCCAGGGAATGCTGTTGGTACCAYTTTACCCGACATATTTCCAGGGAAATTGTCTAGTTGGGAGATGATGCTGAGCTTTTTGGGGTAGTTAGATTGTTATTCTACAAATCTTACAGTGTGAAGACAAAGGGACTCTCAGTAAAATCAGTAGGATATTGATTTCAGGACTTCTTTACTTAGCAGGTAGTGAGCTTCCGAAAGTTTTTTGCCATGGGAAGTTGTGAAGACAGCCTTTTAGATTCAGGGAAAGATTATATAACTTCGTGAATAACAGGTCTGTAAATGAAGGCTGGAAGCAAGAGACTTGGATGTAGTTTCTAACATCCCTAATGAGTTGGAGAAGGAAGTGTCAGAAGTTACCAGACCATGCAGTCCTTTAATAGTCTATCATATTGTACAGTCCTGGACCAGAWGGACCATTGGTCTTATCCAGAAACACATTTCTTATATTCTCAAAGATAAACTGTTGTACTTATATTCTGGGTTATCTGACCCACTGTGTCTGTATGGACTTTTAATGTGGACAAAAAAGGCAAAGTCCCATGATTTAGCCATCTTTCATTACAGAGTTAGCTAAATTATATACCTCACCTCTTCTGAGGGTTTAAGAGGGCAGACAGAAAATTACCACCACTGAGAGGACAACAATACCTTATTGTAACAAGGTAAATTGACTGCAGTTGAATTCTAACAGAAAAGGTACCGTTGAGGTCTCCAGGTACATTCAGACTGCTGAATAATACCTCCTTCATGTTCCGGAGCACCATGTCGCTGTGCATTTTGTGCATCTCAGCAATGACAAATTCTTACTCTAGCACAGCATTGAGACACTCTTAGATTTTTTTCTAAGATTAAGTAATGAGTACTAGCTCTTTTGCAGTGCCCCTTTTCAGTGCACTGAAATTTGTCCATCCACTCTTGAAATAGGTAGAACATGTCTTTTAGGAAGACATTCAAGGACTCCAAAGAAGGGATTTCTTATCCTAGCCTTAGTCATCTATCCTAGTTAGTCATTATAAATGTAGTTAAAATGCTGTAGATTCTTTATGATTTTATAACAAATCTTTTCTGTAATATCTTTTCTGTTACAAGCAAAGTATTCCAAATTTATCTGAATTACCTTCATTCTGTTTTGATTGGATTCATCCACTTCTCTCATTTATTTATATACTGTTGCAAATCAACCTTGTTTTCTGTAGTTGCTAGCCACTACATTAGTTCAAGAAGTCAACAAAGTACTTTTTTATTCTTTCTTGTAGATGACATATAAATAAAGATGTGTAGTTATATACACAGACAATCTCAGTTCTCATACCAAAGATTTATATGGAGGAGTCAAATGTGTCTGTGAAAAAAACAGATTTTTCCCAGTGGAGTTTATAGGGTACGGAAGATAGTAATCAAAAATTTTACAAAAAGGAAATGGAATTCTTTCTCCCTTGCTTATACCCTTAGTATAAGCATTACTTAGCAACAACTAAAACACCAGTGTGTTATCAACATTATTCTCACACTAAATCCAAAACACAGCACTGTACCAGTTACTAGGAAGAAAATTAACTCTATCCCAGCCAAAACCAGGACAAATGAATATACAGAGTTCTCTGGCCAGCTCCTGTGGTTAATAGTCATCAAATCTGAGGGAAATCAGGGAAAGCACATGCAGAAACAAGAGCATTGCAGTGGTAAGCACTAAAACAAAATCTTCAGGGTCTAATTTCTCTAACTTCAGCTATGTGTTACTCTTTTTTTCCTTTTTTCTAGGCTTCCTGAGCRAATTTGTTATGTCGGCCTCCTGCAATCTAAATTCAATAACTGTCCCATTGAAATAGAACCTGGTGCTAAAATTTTGTTRGAAAATCTTGAAAATGAGCTTTTTGTGTGAGAGGGAGGATGAGGTCAAGAGCAGGGAGGATGGTGTCTTAGCTTTTGCTCAGCAGGCTAATTGTTTCCAGTTTTCTGAACTTCCATTGAATACCATGCGAAAGAACCCTGGGAGACATAAATCTGACTTCCAGCCTCAGCTGTTCTGTGATTCTGTGATATGTGTTGATATGAAAAAGGAGAATTCTCTTCCCTAGAGGGTCATGGGTCTGCTTTCCCCTGAGCTGATAGAAATGCCTAACAGGTAAACATCTTTTTCTGATACTTTCTCCACTTCTTTCACTGATGATTACCTCATTTATTGGTTCATCACTTGCTGATTCTGCTCTTTCCATGATTAATAAAAATGAATCTCTTCTTGGAGATCACTCTCTGCTGGAATGCCCTCTTGGTTTTTCAAAACCATTTCTGCGTCTTTTCTCCTTGTGATGCTGAGTCCTGATCTTCAGGTACCTAAACACAGTTCTAGCAAAGGATCAACATCTCTGTCAACAAGCCAGGTATACCATTCACATTATCACACTGATCTGGTAGTTCTGGAAATATTATCCTTTTTAGAACTAGAATACCTGCCATGAAGAATTAATTCTTTCTTCCAAAACTTGGGAGTTTGCCCTCTTTTCATTTGACAAGAGCTGCTTTTACTCTTTTTTGTTATCCAGCATCTGTTACCAGGCATTTGATTACAGTAAACAGGTTATTCTAAACAGAGATCATTATATGAGAAAGATGATATAATTTTGTTTCTCCCTCCACTGAAAACTCAATGAATTGTAATGAAAATAACCAAATTGCTTTCAGTGATGTAGGGGTTCTCACCCATGCAAATGAAATAAGCTTCAGTCTGACTCATGCAAGGGCTCATCAGCAGATTGTGGCGGAGACCACTTTGGAGGCTGCAGGGGGGGAGTTGCCTGCTGAGTGCAAACGAGGAGGAGCRCATGGCATACTTCTACTGCTAGGCTTCACCCCTCCATGAGTTAAATTCGCAGCTGATTGTGGAGCAAAGGGATTTGAGGGGATGTTGGAAGATACTTGTCATGCAGTACAGTCWCCCTAGCTCTCCAAGAGCTAACTTTACAGATTTTTACTACAATTTGTCCCATGCCACAGTCATGGGGTCGGGAAAAAGATGGCAGTAGAAGTCCTCTATTGATTAAAAAATGACCTACAGAATTTCTTTCCTAGGGATCAAGAAGCAYGAGAGGTAAAATGCACATCCTGTATCCAGAGATTCAAGTGTTGCCCAGGGTGTATTTATTCTCTAATTTCATTCCACTACCGACAGCCCTAACTGGCCCTGAAAAGTGAAGGACCAGCCATCAGCTTTGTCACAGCTCTATCGATACTACTGTACTGCTTACTCTCTCTTCCTCCTGTGTCTCATCCTATCCRTTCCTGGAGTGTAGGAGGGACTCTACCCGAGATCTGTAATGTTAGCTTCTGTGAAGCAGTATGGGCACCCTGCATGGAAACTCTTCTTTGATATACCTTCATATTCCTTGATTCGAGTGGGATCCTGGGACCCTGATGAAAGGAGCCTGGCAAGTACAATATGGTGAAGCCTCCTCCTTCATACAYCTTTCATTTCAGTTTCAGAAGAACAGAAGTGAGGAATTATAAAGACATAATACAAATCCCTCTTTACTTTAGCCTTGATAAAATCAGATGACAACCTGACTGCATTTGATCTCCAGCCTTCTATGGAAGCAGCTGGGCTTTGAAACTACACTGTAACTTCCAACTKGATTTTCCTCACGAATAAGCAACTGTCACCAAATCCACTACTGAAAGCAAATTACCTGAGTGGCACTTCTTAGGGCCTTGAGTAAGTGAATGTTCCTGGACAATTTTCAGGCATGTCCTCATACGTCACTGAGTGTCTGTAGCTGCAGAAAACACTTGAACAGTCTTACTGGGAACATCAGTTATGTATTGCAAATTGTGAAATAAAATCAGGTTAAAGGAAATAGATCAAAAGAATTTAAAGGAGTTAACTACACAACTCTCACTGAATGTAAGCTCTTGATGTTTCGCAGTCTCATTTCCCATTTCCGGTTGAGTACAGACGACGCGTCCGTGTGCAGGTCTTGTCTCTGCAACAAAATGTAACTTTTTTTTCAGAGACTTAGCCATCCTGTAAATCTTTTAATTCAGTGTCAGACCATAKCTCAAGAAAGCTAAGGCTTGACTTAACTCAGCTGGCTTCAGCTGCGTCGCGCTGATTTGTGGCCATTGAAGATGCAGTCCTCAGTTACTGCCATCAGAAGAGTCAAGATAGTTCAGCAATTTTGGTGAGATGGGTTCTCTGTGTGGGTGCAAAGCCCTCAGCTGAGTTGTAGAGTACCAAATTTAAAYTCCATGTTCTGCCTGGGACTGGACACTGTCAAATTTCTGATGCAAAAAGGGCATGGAGACTGTTTGAATAACTTAAAAGCTACCACATTTTGAGTAAGCAAAGGGGAGCTACAGGAAGAACTRCTACAAAATATACCTTTTTCTAATTGCCTGAAATTCTTTTTAAAAACTTATGAAGTTCAAATGCCTGAGTTTATACTGTTTAATTTGCTTCTCAATAGAAATTGTAACTGCAACATTAGAAAGAAGTATTTAACAACACAATTGCCAGTCCTTTTCATGCAACAAGTTGCAAGACATCAGGAAATCAACAGAGCAGATGGTTCAAGATTAAGGAAGTAATCCATGCAGACAGACTCATACTTCCCTTCCTCTTTTCCATTTCCTTCTACCTTCTYACTGCATCCCTTCTGACTTCAAGGCCTAATTTTTTTGGTAGTAAAATCTTCAATGCTTACCTTTCATACCTCTGGTATATGAACTGCTAAACACATCTGTCAGGACATTATGATAAGAGAGGAAGTGGATATAGGGATGTTATAAATCACCCTAGCTCTATCAAAACAGTTAAAACTACTAGAGAAATGTTAAGTTTCTGACAATCTAGCCCTTCCATTTTGATATTCAGCTTTCCTTCATCTAAAATAAAATAATGAAACAGGCTGTTTGTAGCAATATAAAAAAATTCTCTATGTGTGACTTATAGAAAATAATTGATATAAATTATTGTGGATTAAAGTTGTCTGCACTGGGTCTACCTGATACAGAAGAGAAGGAATTTGAACAGCTGAATATATTCAACCTTCACCAGCCCAGGACTTAGAAAGCARGAGTTTCTTACCTGATCTGGCTCAAATCGCCTGCAATGCAGCACAGTTTGCTGCTACTGCACTTTTTTTGTGGTTACAACTTTCTTCTCCCCCACTCCTTTCTCTCTTTCTCCTCCCCCCTCCTCTTCCCTCCTTTCCCCTCATTTTATTTTCAAAGTATTAATAGGAAATTTTGCCCATGAGAAACTCAGTAAGAAAACGGCCAAAGTCCATTTTCCAAACTGGTTTAAGATCTAATCTGAGATTCTAGTTTACTGTCTGAGTGACAGTTTTATCAGTCTGCTATCCAGTCAGCATTTTACATCACTGCACTTGATTTACACAGCTATATAAGTCAATTAAATGAAGTAGATAAACCTTATTCCCCTCTCCTTCCGCCCCCCCCCCCCCAAACAACTGTTTAAGACAAGATTTTGATTTTGTTGTGTTTCAGTTATCTTAATCTGACACATGCAGAGTACTGTGGCATGATGCCTTTGTAGGAGGTCAAACAGCAGCAAAGAAGGAAAGGGAAGGGAAAAGGGAAGGAAAGGGAAGGGAAAAGGGAAGGGAA
>JASVER010000015.1:4892699-5134984 GCA_030449065.1 Oceanodroma leucorhoa | reverse complement strand
GAAAGGAAAGGAAAGGAAAGGAAAGGAAAGGAAAGGAAAGGAAAGGAAAGGAAAGGAAAGGAAAGGAAAGGAAAGGAAAGGAAAGGAAAGGAAAGAGGAAAAAAATGTGCTGAGGAATAGATTGTATTAATGAGTGTACTTTAATCATTCTTGGCACATGAGACTTTACACTAAGGAAATGCTCGATATAATGCATCTTTTCATGTAGTAAGCAGCAAGTGAAGGATGAAGCTGGGGATAGATCTTGTTAATAAATAGCTTTCAAGTGSTGCTGCCCATGAAGCTGCTGCATTGACAAAGTGTATTAGTTAGGACAATTGTTAAGTGAAGCAGTTCACGTTTACTCTCCAAAGCTCATCCCCTCACAAAAGCCTTCATGGATATAAAACACATGAGAGTGTTTTAGAAAATACAGAAAAGAACAGAATTAGATGTAGGCTATCTAATGAAGGGATTTGGAAGAAATGTAAGAGGACAGCTAAAAATGAAGGGGATAATTGTCTTTGTGAGCTGAAGTTTTAAGAGAATCTGTAGCAAGGTCAACACATGACAAAGATGGATAGTGTCTGGGCAATGTGAGCACTTCTCTGGCATTCGTGAAATTTGGGTTCTTCTCCTGGATTTGCCACTGAGTATAGTCTTGGAAAAATTACTTCCTTTCCATAAATACTTTTCTTTATCCGTCTAGRCTATAAATGACAATTGCCTCTTCATGCGTTCATATAACATCTTGCTCAAAGCGGCCAGCATGATTCCAGTACCAATATCCTACTCACAACATGGGTTTGGTCCACTCAATAACWGTAGCAGAGCAAATCATTATTTTAAGTGATTTCTATGCTTAATTTGTTTCTTATAGCATATTTGCTTCTTTTAAATCACTTTTATAAAAAATATTTCCTTCGGAGTTTGGGATTTTTTTATTGTTATGCTAATAGACTGCCTCTGTGGCTGGAGTTGAATATTATATGCATCTCATTAAAGCAGAAGTAGCAATGTGAAAAATGTGAAGTACATTTTGAAATGATATACCTATTTTTTTCCTCCTTCATTTGACATTTTCAAATTTTGAGATAAAAACCTCAACAGAGAAGGCTGTCACTTTTTCCCTACTTTAATTTTTAATTTTTTGTTATTTTGAGCTCAGACACTTTCCCCATGCTTCTTTAGCCCTCTCTTTTCATAATGATCACAGTCAGTGCCAAAGTCATTGTGCTGGGAGTCTGTATATCAGCAAAATAATAATCCCACCATTTGCCCTAATTAAATATCTGTCTTCTGTGGATTTGTTTCCACTCCATTCACAGATGCAATGGCCATCTGTACTGAGCTCCTCATGTTGGCTTTGACATAGCTGTCACAGTGCAAAGATGACAAAAAAAGTATTTAGTACAAACTGTTTAAAACCTCTCAGGACTCATGAGTAAATCTCTGAGAAGAAGCCTTTAAATCCTTACTAGTGTGGTTTCAACTCACTTGTGCTTATTGGCTAGAAGTCAGTTGGGTATGTCCTACTTGTACCAAATCCACATCCTGATTTCTGTGTAGTCGGATAAATCTAGAAGATGTAGAAAAAAATGCGGTGTCATACAACAGAAGAGAAAGGCCCGGGCTTTGGCATTCAACAACATACACAAGTTCACTAGTGGGAYAGCTAAAGAACTTTTGCTTGTGTTTTGGCACCAACCAGAGCCCCCTGAGCCAGCCGAGAGGGGAGCAGTGGGGTGTCTGGTGCCCACTGCATCCGCATCGGCCACCCTCAGTGCTGCCCAGTAGCCCCGCGTGGATGGGTAACACAAAAATGGGTTGAGGACAACACTATTGATGTCTTGGGTGCTTTCTGCTCTGCACAAGTGCTAGGGATGAGCCTTGGATGTTCAGGGAGTAGAAATAAATGTCACTGCCTTGTAACAGATGGGCCATTTGAAAACTGCTGGAGGCAGCAGCACCAGGTCGGAGCTTATAATTTCTCTGAACTTGTTTACAGTGATATCAAATAGACTAACTGACATTTTTTTTTCCTCAGAAAGGGAATTTTTGCTTTGGATGTTTCTCTCATGAAGGAAATGGGAAGGTGATGGGATCCAACAACCCCAGACTGTTGTTACCGTTAAACTGCTTACAGCCAATATGGTCCTAATTTAATTCCTCCTTCAAGTTGAATGCAGGGGACAGGATTGATCCCATCCTTGATCTTGATATATGGAAACTTTTCTACTACAACCAACAAATAACTAGCAATCAATCTGTGGCAATAATACTTTATGAGGTGCCCAGAAAATTTCATTAAAAACCTATTCAAGGAGTTGTTTTACTATAACAACTGTCAAATCTGTAATCCAAAACACACTGAATGTCTCCACGTGCCCGTTGAGCCTGATGCATTCACAGAAGGCTCTGTGCCTTTTGCAGTCAGCCTTCAGGTGAAGTGTGCCTGTGTGCTATTGAAACATTCCCTTTTAAGTCTACTTCAAATACTGAAATGCTCCTTTTTCTGATTAGTAAAAGTCTTAAAAAGAAATGGGGCAGTTGGAGAAGGTTTTAAGAAGGGTGAGGAAAAACTTCCTTCTCCTGCCTTTGGTTACAAAGTACTAAAAATCATTTGACATTGTACCTCAGAGTCAAATCYTCCTATGTACATAAAAGGAGGAGGAGGAGGAGATAAAAGTGAAGAAATGTAAGACTTGAAAGGTCTTTGTCTCAGGAATTCACTAAGGAGCTGTGGATGAGAGTTTAAAAAAAAAAATCTTAAAATTTTCTCTTTCCTTCCTACACTTACTGAATTCAGTTCTTTTAGTGGCTTTCTTTACACCCTCTGTAGAGCTGCAGGTGGCTTGGATAGTTTTGTGAGGGAGGTTAGGACACTCCATATGCAGCCACACTCAGAAACTCTGGCTTCACCTTGAACAAGGATCCCAAAATAATAGATTATTCTACTGCACTATCCTTGAAATGGGGAAAGGATAATTTGCTGTATGCGGGTAAGATTATTGCTCCACTGAAGACATAAGAGCTCCATCAGTTTATGCCTGCAGAAGATTTGGATCTATATCTCTGTAGTAATAACTTTACAAATAATTTRACTGTGGCTTTTTGTTTTCAATTTCATGCCTTGTATGTCATAATTCTTCTGTGTCTGAAAATTTCTTAGAGTGTAAGGCATAGTAGAGAGCTGGAGCACTCAGCGTAAATTGTTCTCTCTCCTTCACCGTGAGGCTATTAAACATATATAGACAGAGCAGTTGTAAAGGACTGGTATGTGATGTTAGAACATAGGGGCACTTCAGACACATATATTGCATTTTCTGCACACAAGAAACAAGATAGATAAGGACATTCCCTTCTGCCCCTCCATACTGCATCTTTCAAATGTTCATGCTTCAAATGTTTCATGTACTTCTAAAGCCTAATTGAAACACTCCAATTAAATCTAAACATAAAGTGAAGCCAATAATGGAAGATTCTTATATTAAGGTACAAGATATGGAGAYGGAGATGGACCTTCAGTAGATTTCCAGCCTAAGATTTCCCATTCCACTCTCCACCACTCATACAAGAAAATTCCTTTAGATAAAAGACAATAGGAGTCATTAAGCTTATGGTTGAACAGACATGGGGATAACAGTATTTTTATTTATTTAGGGAAATCTGTTCAAACATCCCCTGGAATTAAAGTTCCCCTTGTGTGTGCCATTTGGTGAGAAGAATAAAGACTCAAACACTATCGGGAATCCTAAATTCTCTTGAGTTCTGCCTTGTAGATGTAGATTACTTGTGAGACTGTAGTATGAACAATCCCTATTCAAACAGCCATTAATTATCTTCAGATACTTCCTTATTACAATATTGCTTAGGCAGTAATCCTTCCCTTTCCATAGCTGTGCATTTGATCAACTTGGCCTATRCAGCATCAATATGTTTGTCTTTATTGCTTTGGATTTGATTGATTCCAACACACCTTCTTAGTTATTCCTGTAGTACAGTCATTKAACTTTACACTCAGTAGAATAGCTCACTTGCCCTCCCAGCCCTAGGTTGACCATGAATTTCACTAGGGCCACTCTTCACTCCATCTTCCCAGAGCTTAATCACAATATCTCATGCTACTGGACCTTGTATTAGATAAACTTCCGAAAGAGCCTGTTTTGACATTTTCTTCTGAGCTTAGCCGTGAAATGTTAGTAATTACTGCCCATGTTTGTGTTTTTTAATAAATTACACATCCTTTCTGAAGTAGTTTTATCTAATCTATAAAGAAGAAAATTGTAACACTGGAAAATTAATCCAGTGGTAGAATTAAGGTATATCCTCATCTTGCTAGGTATCTTAGGTACTTTCATGTCTATCATTACTGTAAAATCAGAACATCTCACAATTCTTTATTAATTTTTAATGTAAAGCAAGAAAAATGGACTTGATGCTCTGATGACATCCCTTCTATCCCTATAGTATATGATTATTCTCCCTACAGACTTGTAAAGCAGGAAAACACAATTTTAYAGATTGATAACTGAGTCAGACACCAAAAATTATGATGAGACTACCTCCACCATGTGCCTAATGTGGCTGTAATATGATTGTGACATCTTTGATCAAGAGACCAACAGATAATTGAGAACAGCTGTAATCAAGGGCTACAAAACCTAAGATTTCAATAAACTCCTGGAAAAGAAGTAATCATGATGCTCATATTATGGGTCTATAGTTGGTGGTATGAAAAGGGACTGAGCACAAAGACATATGTGYCAATGGTAGAGCACAGCATTAAAAGCAGGTCTATGGCTAATATTGTAAGTATGCTTCTAAAATAACATGATGCAACACCTGTTTAGCACTATCTAGTCTATAGCCTTGAAAGTACAACCTGCTTTTGATTAGAGAATGAGTTATAGGCTTCCCCATATTTYTAATTCACATTGCTATTTTCTAAATATGAGTTCAGTGGGCAGTTTGCCAAAAATATCCATCAAAAAGGGCAGTATATTTTTTGAGCTACCTGTAGCATAGTCCATGAATAATGAAAGRATGTCTTAACAAGAATATGTCTCCAGATAGGGTAAGGCTTAACTACTTATCTGCTCAAAAGTACRGATATAGCTTGCAGATACCATAAATGCTACTTTCCTTGATGTGCCATACCTACTTCCAAGCATGAGGTGGTATAAATACAGTCCATGATTTGTGTCTTCTTTGAAAGGTGTGAATTATCTTAGTCTTACCTGTGGTTTCTTGTTTTATCTTTGAATACTTTGCAAATACATACAGGTATCGTAAAGGTGTTGTGATGTGGCTATGGAAGAAGCCAGAGAGATGTATCTTCACAGGTAACACACGGTGGTGTGGTCAAGATGGGCCTGGGACAGAGATCAACACTGCTGTTCTGAAAACAGTCTKCAGATATATTATTTGGGAAGTGGCATAGCACTGCTTTCATCAGGGGACCCATTCTCAGACCAATGTCAGGTGAGTTACGAGATGGGACCCCAGACTTATGCCAAGTCATGCAAATTATTATGGGGGGATCATCTTTTCCCCAACCCCAATCACTCATGCAATTCAGTTCAAGTAGCATATCCTCTGCTTTTCAATTATCTTTTTTATTTCCTGGTAGCCATACTAGGCAAAAATTTCAAGATTTCTCACCTTGATTTGAAGCCTGAAAGCAGGTTGTGGTCTGCATCATATCCTATTAGAGATGTTTCTGAGCAATCGCTTCCCTTTATAGAGTGCAAGTGTCCTAYCTGCTCACACCAGCCCATCAGTTAAGCCTTTCCATCAATCTAAATAGCCTCACCACTGATATTCAGTATCACAGTATTTTGGGAATTGAGACTCACTGTGCCAGGAGGCTAATATCGTGTCTGGCATTGAAAATTGTGGAAGAGAAGTGCAGCACAGCAAGTAATAAATTCTTATTTTTCAGAATAAAAGGACAGTTGGAAGATAAGTCTACCACTAAGAAAACTAGCGGTGTGGTGGCAAGTGCAGAGTTTTATAAGTGGTCCTCATACAAGAGTATAATCAAGATCCCTATTGAGTCTTATGCCTCCTGCTTAGTATAGTGCAGGAACAGTGCAATAAAGAGGTGGTAAATCAGGGTTCTGGAAAGAAATCATCCTCCAGATCTGACCCCCACCTCCTGGCCTCAGGCAGGGTTAATCTGTCTTAGAARGCACTGACTCCGTTAGTTTCTTGTTAGAGGAGTTTGAAAGAGTCTGGATATCAGATTCCGTTCAGGTAAACACCTCTTCTAAAAATAAATGAAASAGGTAGGATGCTGCTTGCTTCCATGACTTAAGTCTGAAATCTTACGAGTACAAAATCCCTCTGTTATGGGATTTCTGCTCCTTCTGATTTAGACTRCTGTAAAGAGAAATATTGAGCAGAGAAGACAGACGCACTACAGTGTTAATGTGGCACAACCTCCAGCAGAGGTACTGCACCAGCACGTTGTTTCTGGGTTGGACCTGGCTCGGTCTGCGTGCCTCAAAACATAGTCAGGACAAATGGACACCCGGTTTCTTGTCATTATCCCCACTGGCAGCTGGAAGTCCAAAGAGAGTTAGAAAAGAAACCCCTCCGTATTTTAGCACCATGTTAATATGATGCTGAAAGCCTGGCCTTTTCCTAGGCCAGCAGCATGCTGCTGTGGATGTGTTGGTCTGCTGAGATCTGCTGGGGGGTCTCCAGCCCACRCTCCTTTGCYCTGCGCTTTCCTTTCCCTYTGGCATTTTTATAAAGAATCRCTTCYTTTTTTTTTGCCKTCTGTCAGTTGTTGAAATGGGGCCAGATGGAAACCTCCAGCTCATTAGTGATTTATGGTCCAGTGTTCAGACGTGACTTCTTGTGCTTGTGCTCTGGATCTCCAAAGACTTTTAACAGTCATTGCACCCACACTAGTGAAATAAYCTTTGCCAGGAAGCAGCCTTCGAAACCACCCCATGATGGACCATACTGCTTAATTATTTGCATGCTGCCTGGCATGATTTTGGCCTATGTCAGTAAGCGTTCTCCCAGCCAGTGCCCAAACATGGTTTGCAGGATAGCATGGGCTGGAGATGTTTGTTGGTATTCAGTAGATACAAAGCAACTCTGTTTGCAAAGGAGGGAAGACAGTTTAGCCATCATGACATTCAAAGACAGAGAACAGGCTCTTTTATTTAATAGCATAGGCATAACTTTAGACAAGTACTGCAGAGGCCTGGGAATACTGTATGTCATGTTTACAGCCTCCTGGGCTGAGTATTTTTTTCATAACCTGCTTTGAGCAGCGATRTGGTTACATGCTGAGTAGGTAAGATGAGGTGAAGAGTACACCAGGGTCACCAGATCTCAAGAGTGAGAGGGGTCCCTGGAGCAATTTTCCCCTTGTGCAACAGGCTACTCTCCTTTACTGGCAGGTAGGATCTTGGTTTCTCATACTCTCTCTCCTCATCTCTAACATTTCCTTGCCCTTAAGTAGTCTGCTTCAATAATGCATCATCATGCTTGTGTCAGTGACCTTCCCTTTTCCAGTGGCAGCCTGAACCTACATTTTTGTGTATAAAACCAACATATTTCAATAACTCCCTGGTTATGTGAATAGCTGTTTTCAAGATCAGCACTTTTACACAAATAGGGATGGTCCAAAGGGTTAGAAAAATGACTTAGACCAAGATAGAAAAAACATTTGAAGAAAATTACTGTAATGTTATTAAAATTTACCTAGTAATTCTTTTTTTTTTTTTCCCAAACATAGCTGGGAGGGAATGCAGATTAGTGGCGTACTGGCCTGGGAGTCAGGTCTTCAATTTTAATCTCTGCTGCCAATCTATATTGTGACACTGAACTGGTCCTTCACCACTTTCTCTACCTCATTTACACCTTTGGAAGGGTCTGTCACGTACTAGCTGTAAGTTCATTGTTAAGCACAACAAGGTCCTGACTTAAACAAAGCACAAGTTTAATGCAAAAAATGGACCATTCAAATTAGACAAATTAGTCCACAGTTAAAATGTCCTACACAGATTCAAGTATCAGATGATGTAAGAAGATCTAATTGGAAAGGCAGAAAAGAATAATATAAAGAAATGAGTCTCTCATTAATTAGGGAGGAAGTTGGCTTAACAGAGAGTGGTGGAAACACTTTTCTATTCCCTGTGAGTTTAGAGAAATGATACATACGTCACGTGGTGTTATTCTGCATTGCACTTAGCACAAGGCTGTCAAGTACTTAAATAATGTGGGGAATAATTGTAGAGCATTGAGAGTGCAAAATGACACCCATTTCATATCATGATACAATGCAGTGTAGTCATCTACATGGTATAGTGATGAAAGGTTACTGTTTTATTTATAAAATCAGCAATGAGATGAAAAATAATGGTGCCATAATTGATGTAAAATTGCTTTATTAGAATGATTTATGCTCATTATACTAGCTCAAATTGTTTTTAAATGAGGCATTTGGGGTTCATATTCATTGTCTTTTGACTAATTTTAAGAGACATTTGAAATACCTTAAAGCAGAAAATTGAGTAGGTCCAGAATACAAAAGCAGTCTTGAAATGGAAGTAAAGTTTGTTTTAGTGATTTAAATATATACTTCAAAAGACATATGGGAGAAAAAAAGCAAAATGATATTGTTTATCTACAATTTATAGGTTTAGATGCTGAATAAAAATAGAAAAAAATCTTTCCTGTCTTCGAAATWAAAATAATATTTCATTGTGATGGGGAAAAAAAGGACTAATTTCTCAAGTAAAGGTGGCATTTTTGTCAAAAGAAGAGCATGTTTCATTTCAAAATAGCACCGTAGCTGCAGCGCTTGTCTGAGATGTGTCTGGATGTGGGACTTCAGTGAGATGCTCTGATGCATGGTGGCAGTTGGCTATCCCAAGGAAGTCTTTCTCCAAAAGTCTCCTTTCTGTTTTGCAGAGTAGGATTTTACAACTGCTGAACTGTTCATGAAATTAAATTATTTTTCTTATCTTTTCTGAATCAATACCCTAAGAGGATTTGTAAAAGTAAATCCAGCCTTCATTGCATCCTGTTCTTTACTAGGCAATCTAGGCATAATTCTGCTCTTGATTTCACCAGTGGAAATGAAATTACTCTGAATAGGAGTTGCTTTAGTGAAGGCGAACATTCAGACTGCAGYGTTTTCTACTACTGGAAAAGATGCTAGTCTCCAGTTGCCCCAAATTTGCTTTGAATGGGAGTCATGCTGCAGTTGTCTGTCAGCTAGAGATTGAACTGCCTAGAGAAAACAGAAGAACACCGTGAATACCAATATACACTCTGCTGTGCTCTGTGGGGTGTTTTTCTTCAGGAGGTCCAAACTCAAGTCAGTGGAAACCCATACAACAGCAAATAGCAAGAATTTTAAGACAGTCATGCACTCGTATATTTGTGAGAGTCGTGGCAATGAATCACCAAGTTGGAACCTCAGTCCAAATTTGTAATTTGTGCATATGAAAATCCACCTCTAACGTAGAACACAGTCAATGACTAGGCATGGCAATGACTGCCCTTATATGAACATTAGATGTAATTATAGTGAAAACAGAGATGTCTAGGAGCCCAACTCTGGCCTTCTATRGAACTAAAAGACAATATTTTTACTAACAATATAATTGTAGAGTAAATATAAGGAGTGGAATGGCTCACCAAATTACATTCTACATGTAAGCATCATATGTTTAGGAGCTGCTACTTTAGAAAAGAGGATATAAAAGAAGAWTTACTTTTATTGAAGTATGCAAACTGTGGTGGAAGAAAAAGGAAATTTTAACAATTTCTCCCTTTCTTGAAATGTGTGGGATAATTCACTATTAAGCAAAGCATATGTTAGAACACTTTGCAGATGTTCACTGTGAGGAAGGTATCACTGGAGAGATTAAAAAAGCTTCCGTGAGACTTTTTGTCAATTTTCCAAACAAGTTTCCATCAGCAGGTATTTTTAACTGCTAAACACAAATCCACTAAACGGGGAAAAAAAAAAGACCCTCAAATCTGAACCAGACATAAAACATTCTGATTCTGTGGTGTGCTAGATCACTTCAATGAAACATAAAAGAATGGGTAATGAACAGTTATTTCTACAGTAGGAGATAATTCCAAGGTAGACCATAACCTTTCAGGGGAAAAAGGCCAATTTTTAATTTTTTTAACATTGAATTTAATCAGTACTTTTTTTATTATTTAAATTTGAAAATTTTCCCAAATCGTCACAGTTTTAATGTGCATGGCTCAATCGGGAAGTCATAAAGGGAATACTCTCAAAAAATTCATTTAAAAATATTAACAAATTGTCAAATATAATTGACTATATTTTATAAAGTAAGGCCTGATAAGAAAACAGCTTTGCTTGCCTTTTATTTTTAAAGGAAGGGTAAAAAAAGAGGACAAGTTTTATTGTAGGTCACAGTTAGCAATGGCCCATCAATAGAATAGTTTTGAAGGTACAGATTCTTTATTAATAATCACTGTCAATGTCTAAAAGGAGTTACCAAAACCTACCTAACCTCTATCTAAYAATCAGACACAATTAAGTATCGCCAACGTCGTAGCATCCCTTTCATATGTTTTCCAGAACACAGACTTTCCATTTGTTAAGAAAATTCTGTTTTATGGAAGCTTTTCCCAGAAAAGACAGAAAATGAGGTGTGAGTTCGTTGCTATTCCTCAGTGCTGTAGTGTCTTCTCTATCATGGGCAATGAACATACAGGCTGGATCCATCACTGACTTCCCTCCACGTACATGCCATCATCCATGTAGCTGTCACATAGTTTTGTTCACATTACAGTTTCATGTACTATTCATCAAAGCCATTTAGCAGCAAACTGCCTACAGCTAGCATGGCAGACAGCTCCTGAGAAAGRGCAGGAAGGAGTAGCCTGAAGTGTGTGACATATTTCAGTGTTTTATAAAGTTTTCATTCGTAAAAACTGTGTTATTGTTACCAGGTGAATAATGATTTATGATCATCTTGATGCCTACTGCCATCCAGGCCATGGATAATGTGGTTTATATTGGACTCAGTGGTATCACTGAGTGTGCCTTCTAATACAAATGGGAATACAATTCAGGAGCCAATTGCATATTATTTAATTGGCATTGCTCCTTAGCATGTTTCTTTATTTCACCTTTCAGTGAACTGACTGAAACTAACTAATATACCAAAATTATCAGCTTGTTCCTACAAACATAGCCTGATACCTAGTATAATTCTTAACATTTAATTTGGACTGTTCTGTGATTTCATTAGAAAGAAACTAATATAAATATAATCTTATGAAATGTAAAATAGTAATCCTTTTAAAACCCAATCTACTCTTCAAGCCAGTACCACAGCTTTCCCCATGTTTCACCATCAAGTTCGTGTAATGGCAAAAGATTTCCTTTTTTTGGCTTATAGTTTATGATAATGACTTTGAACAATGGACAATGGACAATCTTTTGTATGGCCTTTTTAAATACTGAGATAAATCCAGACTTGTAAAGTTCGGAATTTTGACTATGAGATTTGTRGTTTAGAATATAGATTTTTTCCACCCATTTTCCCCCCCAATGTAACTCAGTAGAACCCTGCTTAGCCTTTTTTGGTAAGCAGCAGACAGCCAAGTGTCACTAGGAACAAGACTAAAGTAATTTGACCATGAAGAGAGACATTGATACTGCTGCCCTTTAGTCAGAGGGAATGAAGACTACTGGGAATAATTTATTCTGAGGTTGGCAATTTTTCATGCCGCCTACATCTGTCACAAAATACTGATTTAGGATCCTGCTGACTACACCAATTTGCTTCAAATGAGTGGTTTTGARGCCTCTTAGAGAATCACCAGAAAAGGTATCAGAAAAAAGTGATTTTAATAGAAATTTATAAAAGCGCGACTTAACAGAATTCGATGGCAAGGTTCATTCTATTACTTATTACACGGACTAAGCATACACAGGGAAAATCGTGTCAGAATTGAGTTGGAATGATTTATACAGAGACCGAGGACAAAAAAAGGTTGAGGACAAAAAAAAGGTAAGGGACACTCTGCCTTTGAGTCATGAGATTCAGAGAAGACCCTGCTAGATCCAATCTTAGTCTCAGACTTGGGCAATGGTTTGTGTCTAATACAAAAGGGATAAGGAGACCCTCCCATTGAGTCACGAGGTTCGGAGCAGACCCCCTTGCTTTCTAAACTCCTTCTCAGAGAGGAGTCTAGGTGCGACTGGATCTACCCTTCATCTCAGACTTGGTCAACAGTTTATGTCTAAGGGATTATATGTGTTTAGCAGCAATCTAAAGTTCATTCACAGTTTTAAGCTGGATCACAAGATTTTAGCAGCACTTARTCATTGACTAATTTCACATTTACAAAGTGAGTTAATAAGGTCTACTACAGTCATGACAGTGACTTAATTACGGATTATGCTTACTATTGGTTATCTAAATCAATTCACACACACACACAAGGGTTATCTAGATCAATTCACACACACACACGCACAAGGGTTRTCTAAATCAATGACATACACACACGCAAGGGCCCAAAGCCAGATAAAGGTACCTATTAAAAATTCCCCTCGAGTCTCATGAAATACTCATGTTAAATGTCTTGGCATTTCTCAAAGGGGGAAGTGTTGAGCCCCGAGGAGTGTCTCGGCCGAGGAGTGTTTCAGCCCAGGTCCCGACGGTCCTCTGAATATCACAAACTCAAGAGTCTGCGAGCTCTGAGAGGCRTCCCGCTCAGAGGGAGACGCTGGGCACAGCCTGCTGCGGTCCAGGATGGCTCAAAGGGCCTCACTTAGGACCGCTGTTTATAGGTTTGCAAGATGATTGACTTTAGTCATCAGTAAATTTCCATCCTGGCCACAATCAGGAACAGTAACAATGGTACGATCCAGGTAGGGAACGTTTCAAGGCTGTCAGCGAATGATGAATTATTCCTGCTTTCATTCCCTACCTTGGCCAGGCAATAGGAGTTCCTGGTATGGTCAGTGCCGCTCCCCTCCTCAGCCATGCAAGAGTGCCTGGTACGGTCAAGGGACGCTCAACCGCCCAACTCACACMAAGGCTAAGGCCTAACGGGGGTTCCTGAGATGACAGAATGGTCCGGGGGAGGTGGGAGAAATGCACCACCACAACATTCTATTTTTCAGACCCTTCTCATTGAAAAAATGCAAGTTCAATCAGGTAATAAAATCACATTTTCAACATAACAACTGTAAGTGTCTGGCTTATTCCAGCACAAAACCCTTAAGATATCTGAATAGTTAKGGTTTATTTCCAAGCTATTTAAGGAGTCACAAAACGTATCACAGCTCTTGCAGCTTTAGTAATTCTAGYCCATTTCATGCATTGTCTTCAATCTCATTTTATGATACTAAACCCAAAATAGGATTCGTGTGAGTGAAGCTACGAGCTTGCCTGAAGTCCTCCACGATACCACTGGGAGATCCCAAAGGGAAAAGTGGCTGTGGGATGGAGCGTGATTGTGAATRAATCTAACCAGCTATGGCCTGTACCCTATAGCATGGTATTGGTGTTTTGTGGCATGCAATGAAAAACAAACTCCTCTGAGCTGGAAAAAGGACATGTCATCCAAGTGCCAGGTGCAGAAGCTGCATAATAGCATTTGAACATTAACTCAAGAGCTCTTGATCTCGAGTGTGCTACTATTGTACTAACCTCCTTCTATACAGTCAAGTCCGAGGCCATTTAAATTGTGCTGAAAAGAGTCCGGTGGCCTAACAGGAAGGGTCTGGCAACTCTAGTACTCAAGCACATAAGTAAATACTCTTACTCGTCCAAAGACATTTGGAGGATTTGGTTACACTTCTAATTTTTGGAGATCTGAGTTTAATCTCAAAACCTTTGTTTGAGGTTTGTCCATCATTCCTACAGCTAGACCSCCTGGAGGAGAAATGCTTTATACTGAGGTCCATTGTGAAGTTACATTTCTTTTGCTGCTGTCATAAACTCTGAATCAAAAATAGCATATATAAAAATACCTTTCAATTCTCCCAAAATATTCTCTCCTCTGGACTTTTAAGTACTTTACATCACTCACTTAGGGTCACATTTCTGTGGCTTTTCTGATGTTGAACAGAACCATGCTCTTCAACCCTGAGAACTCAGGGTTACTAAGTATGAGCAGATATGTCAAATCTTTCCACTAATCTAGGGTACCATGATTGACTTCTTTCGAACCTAATTTTACAACTCTTGCATTGAAAATAGATGTGCATTTTTAACATTACTATTAATTTCCATGGAGCTACTTGCAAAATACCATAGTCCTGGAGTAGAAGTACAAGACCTTTGAATTTTCCATGGCACTAAATGTGGCATTGAAACATTTAAATAAATCAAGATAAGGTTAAACATCYCCCATCACACATAAAAGGCTTCTTTTCCTTCCTTCATATTATAGAATCGTTTAATAGCTAGCTAATACTTTATCTCTGAGAACAAAGGAGGAAACCTCAGTCCACCTGCARGTATCATTTCATTTCATTGGCAGGTGAGGGACGAACAGGGCTTTCATCTGTATAGAACAACAGGTTCTCCCGTTTTCTGTGCATAAATGCCATTGAAAAACCTTCTCAAGTTTTGTGCTTGAAATGTTAGTTAAATAAAAATAAGTTGGAAAAGTCTGCCTCCTTGTGCATTATAGCTTGAGGGAATGCAGTGGGAATCTCGTTAGCTCATTACTGGTGATTATAAAGCAAGAGCTATTGACAGAAGAACTAACAGCTGTTTAACAATGTTATTCTAGAAATTAGAGCAAAAATGCAGGTAAAATACAGGCATTTTGTAAACAAGGCAGCTATAGAAAAGAGGTGCTATTTAACTATTGTTTAAAAATACTCACTCAACCACTTAACACCCAGGACTTGTAATTTATTTAACAACTAAGTAGTATGTATGCTTTAGATCTTCTTCATTAACATAGGCTGCTAATAGGAAGTTATGTTTTTCCTTCAGCAGTTTTCAGTTATTAGCACTGAAAAGCAGGGAGGCAGATGACTGTGAATGGTCATCGATTATCTATGTTACCCTGAAAATAACCAGTTTATTAAAAACTAGAGATAGGGAGAAAAGTACAGATTTTTTAAATACATAAACATTTAGTAACAAGGTATAAATTTGTGTTATATATATACATCTTTACTTAAGGATAATAAAACAAATATTTCCATCATTAGCAATTTTAAAATTATTTTAGTACTTTAAGACAACTGTTAAGTTGGTTATCTGCAAATTTACACACAGCATCTAAAAATAACATCTAGAATAGGAAGATATTGTATTCTTAACAATCCTGAATTATTATGTTAATAGGATTAGATTAGATTCTTGTTAATCACAAACTATTCAGCCTTTAAAACCAGCTTCCAACACATGCTCGGAAATTCTGTGCCTCGAAACTTTCCATTCTTGCTTTGAAAATTCTGGTGCTCTCTGGTCACGAAATCTGCATTCTCCCTGCCTGCTTCCCAGATTCACCTGTGTTTTGCAGTGTCAGGTTTGAAAAGAAAGGACACGGATCATGAATACACTAAGTCAATCAACAGAGAGCCCTAAATTTATTGCTCCTGTCTTTCAGCCTTTCTGAACTCCATTTGCCAGAAGGGAAAAGCAAATCCATAGTCTGATTCCCAGAGGGTCTCTCTGTGCACAGCACAAAGGAGCATGGCAGACATCAAATTTATACTTAAATAAAGGTCTTTGTTACAGACTATTATAAATGATTTGCACAAAGAAGGATGCACTGCGTATTCTGGATAAGTGTGGGCCAACCTTCAAGTAATCCTCAAATATCAGAGCAGGCACACATTTAGGAATATGTATACCTCAATGTACCCAGAAATCATAAAGCATGCTGAGTTTTGCGAGGCTTTGTGTAGAGCAACACAAAGAAGATCTTCACGTCCTCTCTTCCCTGGGGTACCGGCATCTCTCCTGTGACTCTCTTTCTCTACCTCCTTTAGCTCTCATCGCTCACAGAAAACAGATGTTTGAGACTGGTAAATCCTTCGAGGATAAAGGCCTTCCTAAGTAGGTTTGCTTCTCATGGGACATTTCAGGCAGTACAAAAATGTTGTCATTGTTGTCAAAAACATTTTTTAAAACCTGAAAAGTAAAAGAGAGAAAAACAGATCAATATTTTCCTTTGTTTTTTTTCTTCTGGTCAACTCAAATGAAAAATAATTCAGTCACTATAACAGTGAAATATGAATGTAGGATGTTGATGTGAGCAGCCATAATGGTGGCCTGGTTAGAAGGGAAAATTACTGAACAGAGAAAGGCCTGCCAGTCTAGGAGCCTGAGAAACCGGCTCTGGAACCAGAAGCGTCCTTGAAAAGTGCAGCTGGCCTCTTGGAAGTACAGCTGGGGTGTCTAGAAACTGGAGACATCCTGAGATATCACCAATAAACACAAACCCAAGAAACTGTAATGGCAACTTATCACCCGAAAAAGTGGAAAGAGTCTGGGAAAATAAAAACTGGTCTGAAAGAATAGAAAACATCATCTGTTGGCTCTTACAGGTGAAAAATTGAAATTAGCAGTATCTATCGGTTGCTCGAGGTGATGGTGTCCTACACYCTCTTATGTCTCTATGATATAAAAAGGGCTTAATTTTTATCCAAAATTAAGCATGTCTCTCTGAGAACTCCCTCTGCTGTATGCACTTTTCCTTTTCTGAACAGGTTGAATTCTCCACATGAACTTTCTRTGAGATCTTGGGCTCTCACTGGGGATGCCTGGCTGACTCCAGACTCTGCGGCACAGATTACCTTTGAAGTGAGAGTCTGTCTGTTCTCTTACTGGTCCCCCTCTGGGGCCACTCTTGGGGTTGGGTTGGTTTGCCCTCCCACTTCYGGAATGGTTAGGTTCCCCTCTGGGATGGGGTGGCCTCTTCTGAAATCTAATTCACTTGATACAGGCATTATATATCCGTATAAGTAAAGTATCGTAAGGATACCTGCTGTTAAATTGTTGATAAGTTGCTTCCCTAACGATGAGTTTGTAGCAACCTGTTTAGTATATACCTACTTGGTTGTTGCTGTTATTGGTTTTTGCTATACAATTGGTTGCTACTATTATTAACTGCTGCCCTACTGTTGATTGATACTGTATAATTAATTGCTGACAGTGATTTGTAACAGGTTTATATATATATATATATATTTTATTAATCATAGATATACTTGCTAGTGGTGATTTTTTTTTTTTTTTTAATATTTGTGGTAATCTGTACTAAAGTAAGGAATTTTAGAGGATAGAAACCTCTGTGTTCTTGTGTATTATGGAATCCTGTGTATTCATGGTCACAATTTCTACAGACCTACAAGTTGGGTAATCCTTTAGGTCACAACAGGTGTTGATCATTACTATTTTGGGGAAAGAAGAGGAGAAAAAAAAGGTTTCTGTTTAAACAAAAACATGAAARATACAACCAAGAATGGATATTTGTGTAGAAATTTTCATCTGAGCAAACTCAGGCAGCTGAAAGCTCACTATGATGGAAAAAGCAGCAGCTGAAGACCAAATGCACTGAAAGTAATAGTAGTTTGGGAAATGTAAACTTTTKTTGTTGKTGKTGGTGGTGGTTTTTTTGTTTTGTTTTTTTGCTTGGAGGAGGAGGTGGAGGGAGAGGAAGCAGAGAGAGTGGGAATTGGCACTGGGCTTTTTGAAATACCAGTTATATAATCATAAAGCTACTTTCTCTTCCTGCTGATTAAATTATTCTAATAAGCCTGCATATTCTATAAAAAGAATTGGGAGGATATTTTCAAGACTGCAGTCTAGAAAAGCTAAAGCAATTTTTAAATATTTTATGTGTGTGATCATAGATGTTGTTACAGAAGATATATACTCTGTGAATAAGTTACCAGCTATAGGACTATTGTGTTGCTCCCTATGAATGAAAACACTTCAATATTTCACTTTTTAATTGCATGTCTATTTTATGGCAAGTTTCCTTCAGAACAAGGGCTTTCTCTGCTATGCACAGGATTTGGTAGTAGCGTTAATTCACATTTCAGCAAATGTGACCAGGCCTGAACTGGGGACACACTGAATTAACATAAAAGGACCTTGTGACATTCTGCAAGACAGCTTGGCACGGCCTGGGGACCTCCGTGCAGGATGCTTCTTCCCGTTCCCCTGGTGCCTGCAGGACAGAGCCTGCCAACGCAGAAGCCCGCAGACTCTTGCTGGCTGCCTCATATAGTCTTGCAAAGCCATTTCCATCACAAAGCGCTTGCCTGTGGAGCCCCAAAGGCCTCCAGATGTTGTTTTTTTTTTTTGTCCAAAAGGTCAAACACAGAGAGATGCCCTAGGTGACTTGTCCTGCTCTCGGGGCGATGTGCTAGCTGGCGCTGACCCAAGAAGTGTTTGCTGAGTGGCCTTGGCGGAAATCAGTTCATGKGTTAGAAATGTGCAGAGGGCTGAACTGTAGCTTAATACATGGTGGTGCCTTGCTCTTCTTGGGCCTTGTTCCAGAATCACTGAATTCATCATGACTTTTTCTATTAAATTCAACAGACTTTGGATCAGGCCTTATATTCATATTTTTAACCTAGAGCTCTTCGGCATTTTAAATAACATCTTTATGTTTCTCATTTTATTCCTTGATACTGGTGGCATTATTTCTGCTGAGCCTTGTCAAAAATGTATTAGATCTCCCAGTTAATATGCCTTTATATCAAGGCTGCCTGGTTTAGGAGGACGATACATATAAACAGTGAGGATGGAAGAGCCAGTGGCAAATTCTTTCCTTGGAAAAAACACACTCTGGTAATGGAGTTCTTTCCATCGAATGGCTTCAGAACTGAATAACTGAGATTGCCTTGAGATTAGGGACTTTGAAAACATTTTTTTTCCCCCTCATATTTGCAGAGATTGCCTGCTTGATCTATACAGGGAGCTTGGGGAGTTTCTTGGTGCAGATTTTGCAAAAGAAGTTCTTAATGGGTACTTCTACTAAGGAGCCAGTGTATACTCATGGAAGTGCCTGTTTGTAACTTTTCTCCTTTGGGCATGATGATGATATAACCAGTGGCCAAATATTACACCYGTTTTCACCACCAAAATTCTTCCTTGTGTTGTAGCTTCTGCCACTGRCTTAGGATTTAAAAATGAAGGTTAGCAACAACATCTGTAATTTAGTCCAAAAATCCATGCCAAGGGTTGGTTTACTAGGGGTAGAGGGGAGGAGGAAAGATGTTAGAGGTCTACAGGTCCCTCATTTAGCCCTACAAAGACTAATAAATCCAGGCTGAGAAACACAATTGGCCATGGCTATTGTCCATCCCTGAGGACAAATGTCACACAAGAGCTCATACCTATATGGGCTGAAGTCTCTTTCTCACCTACCCCCAAAATACCTGRCATGAGCCAAAAGGTCCATGCAAGGAAGGACACCTGCTTTTAGAAAGTCTGGCCCATGCCACTGCTAAAGTCTATGATTTGTTTCTGTTTAGTTTACTGGTATAGTTACAGCTATAGTATTGTAGGTGATTTGGGTCACATATTACTTCTCACTCTTACGGTTCTCCCTTGGTATTGAGGACCATATATTCAAAAGTATTAAGGTATTTTCAGGTAAATATGGATACTTTTGGAAATAATTTAGGAGTTAAGGTGGCATCCACTTCAGTGGGAGATCTATGTGCCTTAGAAAATATCATCTGACTCTTATTTCCATGGGTTGGCATTTTTGAAGATATGGCCCAGAGCAGTAACTCCCATTTGACATTTTATTGCATTTTATTGCATGAGTCTTCAAGGTCATGCTACAAAAAGATCCACGCAGCAAGTGAAATCTACCTTTGGTAACCCATCTCTCCCTTCTGCAGGTTCTTCCTCTGAGGTTAGCACAGGGAGCTCTGCAGCAAAGGGCAAGCTTTGCTGGGCTGTTTGCTGTGGCTTTGCGGCAAACCCACCATTGAAGAAAGTACATGCTTTGAAATCTCAAATATCAGCACCCAAGCAATAATTCAGGTCTAATACAGTGCCACTTTTCTCATTTAAAAATGGGAAATTACATAAAATGTGAAAGCAATCTGCTCCCATCAGGATGCTAAATACTGTTTTGTAGCTGGATTAAATAAATCTTAATTAAGACTCTGAGTGTATRTTTTCTTTTATTCCCTTCCTCCCTCTCTTTTCCTCCCCTCCCCACTTCCAAGGATCTGACTAGAATATAGTGAAAAATAGTAAAAATTAAAAACATGGGAAAAAATACACAAAACCTAAACATGYGCATCCTTCCAGCAAGTGAAGTAGCACGAGTCTTTTTTCCTCATAATTGTAGCACACTTATCYCTGTGTGTGTGTTTACACATATGCATACATATATAAATATGTGCATATAAACATATAAAGAAAGGATGAACACATTCAAACATATTCTTTGCAGCTTGCAGGGCAGAAAAATCTATAGAGCTTCAAATGGTTGTCTTCTGCAATTCAATTTCCTTTGTAATGAAATCTAAAACCAAACAAGTATTCACATTGTTCAATTTAGTATGGTCAATGAAAATTTATATCCCTCCCCTATTTTATTCTGATTTATAATATTGCAACAAATGGTCAGAGTACACATGATTCAAAGGGAAAATAATCAGATTTCATTTTCATATTGGCTTTGGGATGTGAATGAGCAAGCTTAAGAGTGAAATTTCTTTAGCAGAGCAATATTTTGTACAGAGAGAGACCTGAGTCACTTAAATAATTCCAGTGGAGTGTTGAGGGCTAATTTCCAAGTCAGAAGTATAAGTCGGTATTTACACTCATGTAAGAAGTGCTGTTGTTCCCAATAGTGAATGTGACATTTCAGCTACTGCAGCCTAAACCATAAGAAGAGGGTTGCGTTCTCTGAATCCAAATAGGCTTAGATTTTGCAGAAGTTGAAACCAAAAAGTGGATTTTCATACATGGCGACCTCTTTCACCTCTCCCCACCGCAAACAAAACAAAACAGAAACACTGCAACCCACAGATCTGTCTTCTTTTAATAGGGGGAACATTGAAATCCRTTGAACTGACCACTGGGAAGCAACATGCTCAGCACAGCCTGGCTGTGCCAGGACTAGAAATAATCACGGGCAAATGATCGTACTCTTTTTAAYATCCATTTTTTTGGCTGCAGAATGGGGGTGATGACACTGAATTTCTCATTTGAGAGAGGGTTTGAGAACAAAGGAGAAAAAAAGGCGAAATTGCTTTTGTAATAGTTTTATAACCAGATATTCATGTCTAGGTAAAATACTGGTAATGTCTGTCAGTGGAAGAGGCATTCCTCACCCTGTGTGCACATGCCTGTGCTCATATACACATACATACTTGCCGCAGATGAAATTCACACCCAAACTGCTGTTGCAAGTGAGATAAGGTTGCCAGTCATTGCCTGGTAACTTTAATTCCAAAGCTGAAGAATTTGTCACAGCAATGCACTGTTTGGCATCTCCTACAGATCCTGTGTCACATGTGTGAGTCCTCTGTGGATACGTTGGATACCCTAGGGAATGTCAAATGTGATTAGACACCTAYGTGTAAGAAACTGAATCCCAACAAAATCTTCATTGTGTTTTATAACTTCGTGAGGGACGTTACAGGTGRTTGCCTCTGCACAGCTAAATTTATACGTCTTCAACCTGTGAGCTGAATCCAACCAAACTGACTAAAAGACTTCAGAAAAAAGTTATATGAATTAAGTGCAATATGGGATCTTCCCCCAGACATATGCTTATCTGCAACCAGTATATATGAATTAATCATGAACTATCTTGAATAAATATTATTAAGGTAAAAACTTGCTATGAAATGGTAGCAAATGAGTCAAAATGATACAGATACCAGAATTCTTTCTGTTTGATTCTCTGCTATTCTCTGCTATGAATAAATTTATAGATTTCAAAAATCTTTCTTTTAACTATTTCACAAGCTACTTTTTTGGTATTTGCAGCATTTTGCCATCTCTATCTTTTTCTTCCAAAAGTGGGTRCAGACAGCCTTAGCCTGAGGTTAACCTGGAAACAGATATAATACATTTGGGCTGATAAACCGAAAACAAGAGGTTGAATATTGTGRCTATATCAGCCTAAGCATCAGTAAACTCGGGCATTTCTGTGCCATGATCCATTATGTAATGTAAACAAACAAAAATACGTTTTCATTAAGAGCTTTGAAGTCCTTGATGAAAGGAACGATCTGAGAAAAGGCTTTGTTGTTTCTATGCTGAAAAAATTGGGCCACTTCACGTAAAATAGTTTTCAAGAGTACTGAAGTGTTAACTGAAGTTGCAGTGAGGATTTTTTTAAGTAAACGAAGGAAGCACAGATTTATTTCCCCAATTACACTAATTAATGGTGTCTGGTGATACTTTTTTTCCCCACAATATTCCACTTGGCCCCCTCTGCTCTCCAAAGGGTGTGGGTCTCCTACATCCTCTATCATGTCCGACAGCCTGGCGAAGGTGTTTCAGAAACTCTAGTCAATGCAGCTAATCGAGACCAGAAAGTTATTCAGGTCCCCCTAAAGAAGAGAACTGCATTTCATCAGTTGACCAGAATCTCTAGACCCTATTGCYTGTATTTACTAGATTTCCAATGAGTTGCGTAGGGTATAGTTTAGTTGCCCACACATAACTGTCTAGTGCCTTTTTTTTATGCTCTGGGCATCCTTTCAAGCTTTCAGCTGCCCAAAAGGGCATCCTTCTTCTGTAGGTCCTGAGGGYAACTCACAGAGCATTAGAAATCCAGCTTTAGGCAACTGAATCCTACCCTGGGTGACCAACTGAGCTATAAACGCCTTGACTGCGGATGCTAACGTGTTACATCCTCTGCGTTCCTGTAGCACTTGGARGATAGAGCTCTGGTGGTCCCCAGTGTCAGAAGACAGGCGAACAACTGCATCGCTAAACCACTTGCACCTGTGTAAATAGAGGCATCGCATGGCAATTTGCATTCACAAGTATAGAAAGCTAGCTACATTTACAGTAAGTCCCACAGGTTTACAACCAAAGAAGGGTSTTGTTCCCTAAACGTTTATTAAACACATTGAAAACAATGAAAGAAATTGCAGATAAATTTTGTAATGCAATTCAAACATAYATTTAACATTTCGGTTGTGAAAATCATCCATCTACAATGCCAGAATAATGGATGCTATAAAACATATGAAAGTACAATAAGAATAATAGGATTTAGCGGGGTTGTTTTGTTCTTGCTGTGGAAGAACATGTACAGCRACTCATCCCTAATTCTATTTCTAATACATTTCTTAAATTTTGAGTGAAGCAGAGTGCCATCCAGTTCTCCACTTGATCACCTTGTCTTTGACCCAAACTGGAGTTTGATTTKTACATGACTATTAAGCCCAGGCTGCAAAAGTTTTCATGTTACGGCCGTTTAAACCCTCTCTGTAGAGGATTCTTTCAAATCCTTTAAAATCACCTCTGCCATAATACCCACAGAAAATTGTCATCTGAAACCCACAAGGCAGGAGAGGAGCTATGGTTATTGCTGCTGGATGGCTTATGAATTGCCTACACACCCAGGCTGTGCTAAAATAGCTCAGCATCTTTGTCGGATGCATCTGTTATATTCCTTTTTTTTTTTTTTTTTTTGACTGTGAGTTCATGGGTAGAGCTGCTATCGTGCTTTATCTGTTTGTAGAGACAGCAACAGAACGAATCTCTAACCTGTCTGTGGCCCTTGCCTACCTCAGGCTGCTAACACAACTGAAATACAAACGTCTTCATAAAAGGTCAGTAGAAAATCGGAAAAAATGAGTGTCAACTCTTGCAGAGAGGGAAGGTAGGGCTTGACTAACACAACCCATGCTTCGTTACTCATTTCTTGAAAGACTCATGATATGGTTTATTTTACTCCAGAAGAAATCAGTTTAGCTAAGAAACTACTAATCTCAAAACAAAACCCTGACAATGTTGCAGAGGATCCAACAGAGAAGAGTACCTCAGAAGGAAATTAAATGCAACATAAAAGCTCCTGAAACTTSATAGCATGTTTTAGGCTCATCAGAAAACAGTAAATAAATAAAAAAATACGGAGGCAAAAAACAGATTAGAGAGGTGTTTATTTTTCCCAAGGAGAACTTGAACATCCACTGGAGACCAGGAAAGAGTGTTAATGAAGTAAGTAGCATCAGGGGAGCTACTTGACTTAATACAGTCTTTTATTTTTTTATGGGGAACTGATTTTTCAATCAAAGTGTCTGATGCAGGCTTTCAAAAAGCATCCATGAGGGGAAGAGAAAAAACCTCCAGGGAACCCCACCTTATTACAGGCTTTTAACTGATCAGTTAGTGATTTTATTAGAAATGTACATTGGAAGCTTTGTCAGGATTTGGCTTAGACWTGGGTTACAGCTTTGAATTCAGGGCTGAAAATTACACAGATCAATTTCTCTGCACTGTTTATAACATCATGGGTAGCACTGCCATAGGAATTTCTGTTTGGGACAACAGTTACCGAAAAGAAAATTGAAAGGGGGAAAGCAAGCCATGGCTGCAGAACCACAGACTGTGTCTATGTTTGTCAATAAAACAGGCCAGGACGTATTCTCCTTTCCTAAAGACAAGTGACACTGCACATCTCCTGCTCACTCCCCTCCTCCCAGGAGAAGGTAGCCTTGCTCTTACTACATATTAGGTATAATCTCTGTCCCCTTTTGCACCTAGCCTTATCAGGTATTTCCTAAGAGAACTAACGGGTTGAAATTAAACCCATGTCTTTGGCCCTGTGGCGATGAAAAGTTTTGATGTAGCCACACAAACTCAGGAGTCCAGAAGAGAAATTATCAAAAAGGCAAAATGGCCGGTGAGGTAGCGGTGTGTGACTTGATGTTTCCTTGCTTGGAGCTTCTGCGGCATAAGAGCATAGCCGAGTGCTCTGAAAACCGACCAAAGGAAAACGTATTGCCAAGGAAACTTTGCAARAGAACAGATGGTCTGGAGCAAGTGGTTAGCTGTAGAGAATTGATATAGCTCCCCTCATAATAGACAATAAAACTCTATTTTACCTTTGGGGAATAAATTCTTGAAAGAAAGTACCTGATTTGAGCTTCTATCAGAAAAGAAAATAGTTCCTTTATTTATCTAGATAGTGCTACCTGGTTGTGTCAGTGTAAATAAGCTACGGCATCCCCAAGAGCCTCATGTGTACTGGGAACTTGAAAAAGGCCATTTCCCAAAGCCCAAAACAATTGCCAGCCTGGCAGGTTAGAAGGGAAAGTGTTACAAGCCAGCAGACACTTCAGCTAGGTGGATTCTCAGCAGAAATACCCCCCAAAATCCAGGCAAAATCCCACCTTAGCTAATAAGAGAAAGGAAGGAACTAATAAAAATATTTGAGCACATGTGCACACCAACATCTAGAATTTATTGCATACATTTATATGTGGAGTTTAAAGCAAAAGGAAAAGATGAAGTTTATGAAAGTAAATATAAATTGCAATCTTACCCAYGTAGGTTATCAGTGAGGAAAGTTAAAAGAATCATTTGGTCACGTATGACTAAGGAAAAAGGCTGTGTTACAGGTGCTAACACCCAGCTTTATTAGAGGACAAAACAGAAGGAATGGTAAAGGAAAAGCAAAATACTGAAGGCACTTTTCTGTTCAGTATTTAGAGCAAAGTCAGAAGATGCATGAAATACATGTGATAAATCAAATAGACATTTCTCTTCGAATGGAAGAAGATGTAAGTTGGCATAGAATAAACCTTATGTTTCCTGAATCAATTGTTTGAGGTAATGTGCAYCCACAAGTGCTGTAGAAAACAGCTCGTTCAATTTAACCACTCATTTAAAAAATACATTATCCTGAAAACACTGTCTGTGGGGAACGAGAGAGGTCAGGGAACTAGGAAGGTCAGTCCAGARGAAAAAGAATGGATTTCACAATCAGAAAACAGGATATATGTAATACTTRTCAGCGTGCGGTCATGAAAAATAGGTATTGTCAAATAGGTATTGATTGTTTGTTTAATAATGTATACCTTTAACCAGCCAGTTAAGAAAAAAACCTAYTCTTTCCAATATCAGACTGCAATTTATTTTCTGCAGATGTGTAAGGAAACCCCAGAGTATGCAACCACTGGTGGAATATGTTGCCAGACTACTAGCAAAAAATCCAGTTTTGTCTATTTGTATTTGCTGTTAACTGCTGCCTTGCAAATTAGTCCTCTTGCCTTCCTTTCTGAACCCCATACACTTCTAACATGTTAGTGCCCATATCAGGAACTGTTTGAGAAAGTGTGTCTAAGTGACAGTTCCTTTTAAGACTAAGCATGTTAGGTCTTCCTTCTTTCACCTCACCTGGCTGGAAATGACATTTACTCAGGTTGCTCCCCAGGTGAACCTGGGCATCTTTCCAAGCTTAAAGGCCAGAAGCTCACACATGTGATATGTCTCTTCTGATATTTCCAACCAAAATGAGTGTTCAGAAGATGTTTCCATGTTCCTTCCTGTATTTGTCTTCAAATTAAGCACACTTTCCCCCCCCATTTTCACTCCTTTTCTTAATTTTGTCCTCTTTCCCTTTTCAGCTTGCATGCATTTCCATTCTCACGTTCTCCAAATATACGCTTATAACTTTACAGTGACCCCAAAAGACATATGAGAAAAAAACAGGCATCACAGTGCTCAAGGGGTAAAAATACCAATATTATCCTACTACTGCAGAATTTCTTCCTGGCTCTACACCATCGCTTGCCTCTGTGCTGGAGGCTGCTGAGCAGGATAGAAAAGACATCCACAAGGGTTTGGTTGTACCTATGACATTCCTGACCTTTTTTTTCTCCACGACGGGGAATTCCTGTCTCAGTATCTCTAACGGGCATACCTTATGGCTGTGTACCACTTTTAGGAAGCGTGCTCAAGTTATACCTGTGATTTTGATTCCCGTACAGGTATTGGTGAAGCGCTCTGCTTCCTATTTACTACCACCTGGAATAAAATAATGCTTCCTTTTATTTCTTTTTCTCCTTTYCCCATAGGCAGTCAGTAAAAGAGAGCAAAAAGATTGTCTGTTAAAAATAGTATGGCTAAACATTTAAAAATGTGTCTGAGGTTTCTAGATGCCCACATTCTACTACTTTTAATTCCCTCCTGAGTTCTGACTCCCAAACTAGACATCAATATATGTGAAAGTCAGAATGGATAGGCATAGCTAACTTGAACTCCTGAAAATGCGAATGAGAACTTACTAAACCAGCAGAAAATTATTTCTGTTTTGGATTTTTTTTTTTTTTTTTTTTTTTCTTATTTTTCTTTTTCTTCTTTTTTTCTTGGTGGCCTAGATTTCTGCCCGTCTGGTGAACTGAAAAGGCTCACTGAAGGTCAGATGAGTACCAGAACTGCTACAAAGGAGGTTGCAGGAGACTGTAATCAAAAGGAAGGAATGGGAAAAAGGCAGGGAAATGGGACCACAGCAAGGATCTGTTAGATCAGCTCAGCCATCTCATTGAACACCACCAGCAGTCATTTGGCCTGGGTTACACATCAAGACTCCAAATTTATAGCAATGCAGAATATCTTAAATCCCAGGAAAAGGTTTTAATCTCAGACTTTTGCCTTTTATAAAACAATTTATTTATTCCTCCTGTAGAAGGTATTTAGGAATGTAATTTTCGTGATGACCATCAAAACAAGCTGTCCTGTGGGTTGTATCAGTGTATTTTCTTCCTTCTACCTMAACATTAAGTATCACCAAGACTTTCATATTTTCGCAACGTCTCTCCATCTGTATTCCTAGTCTGCTAGGTGTGCACAAAAATCAATCAAGGTGTACGCTAGAGGTGTGCACTGAAATAAATTAATCAACCTTCTTTTGATTCACAGTGTTAAACAGATGTATCAAATTCCTTTTGGAAAGCTTTATACAAGGGAAAGTTAGCAAATTTAACCTATCGGTTCTTAGCAAGAGATACAATAGTTTAACCTGTATACAACTTTTGATGAACTGTTGTATTCTTGAGTATTTTTTATTTGACTCTATGTCTTCAATATTTCTTCTGTYGTAATTTGTTCTAACAAGTCTTGCATTCAATTAAATTCAAACCAAGAATGTGTAGATTTRTAAAGAGAAGTCATATCTTTTAATAAAACGGGAAAAAAATAAAAAAGCACATCAGCCTTTTTTCTGCTCTGGGGCAGAAGCAAATGTCAAGCTAAGTACAGGCTAAGAACAATTGTTCYTGGTTTACCTTTGTGCAATTTCAGAAAATTTCCCTACTGTGGAGCAGGGAAAATATTAACAGTGTGACAGATGCTCATCCTGTTAAGTCCCATGGGACAGAGATTTTTTAATACCCATGTAGCTGAGGGGGGAACAAACCTTAGCAAATAGAAACATCTACTCAGATGACAGTGTGAGAAAAAAATACGATTACAATCAATATAAAATAAAATCATGGTTTGGAGAGGTTGCTCAGTGAAAATTATTTTGCCATCATCAATATCACTTTTAATGAAAACTGAAGAAGAATGACTTATGTCATTCTTGGAGCAGACCCAGATTATTTCCTTCTCTTAACTCTACTGTCAATCTGAACATTTACATTTACTTGTACATTTGGAGACCCAACAGAAAACATTGTTGGAAAAGTCTCAAAATGGAAAACTCTGATCTTGAAGTCAGTTTAAGACTTCTTAGAAAAAGTCTTCAGAAAAAATGAAGGTAAGTAGAAGTTGATTCTTGCAGTCTCATCCCAGTAYTATCAAATACCATGTAAAGTTGATACTAAAACTGGATGTCTGCCATTCATAGGGTAATAAAATCTTGCCTAACAAGCTTCATAATAATTCCTATGCTTTTCTAGAAAAGGTAGAATCTGCAAAATAGTTACCACTAATACAGTAAGGGAGCTGCTGCTTTGTTTTTCAGAGACCCTGGGTAAAATGAGACTAAAGCATAATAGCCTGCTTGTTATGCTTGTCCTGCCCTCCCATCTCACCTGCAAACAAATATGAAATCTCATGTTATGTCCACTTGAGTCTTGTTTCTGGCTTAAATAGATCTTGCATCACTTCCTTTTTTATTAACTGTGTCCACTGCTCATCCATACCAAACAACACTTTTACTGTTAAACTAATGTCTGTTAACGTAGCCAGACAGACTAATTAATGCAGAACTGATGAAGATCCAAATCTAATATAGTACAATTGAACATGGCTTAATTGAGTAATTACTTTGTAGTTTTACTAAATGACAACTTCAGTGTCTTTGGTAATGTGGAAATAAGAGGTAGAACTGGAAGATGATTTGTCATGGATAGTGATGGTGTTGAAGTACACGGAACACCAGCATGGGTTTTTCATTGTACACTGCCAGCTTCTTACTTTTCTTCTGATAACCTGTCTGGCCAACGTGCAGTTGTGTTTGTAGTAATTTTGCTTACTTAATAGTACCRTTTTACTTACAAAAGAGTAAATTACAGATTAAATCACTGATTTAACTTGGATCCAGATCTTTTTTTTTTTTTCAAGAAACAATAAAGAAGGATAAAACCTTGCTAGGAACAAAAGCAGGATGATACCAATGGTTTTCAAAAAATCTATCCCAAGGAAAACTTCCTGTCCACTGGGTTCTCCTTTCTCTCAGCTCATTTGCCATAAAAAAAAACTTTACCCCTGGCACAGGAACTTAAAACTAGCAAATATGCAGACATCAGTAACATCGATAAGGCCTGTTAGACTCCCARAAGCTATATTGATTAGCTAGTGGGATACTTTATCAAGTTGTCAGAATTAAGTGTTGTTTTAATAGTCCCCTTTACCCATTTAATTGTTTCTTTTCTTCATTAACAATGTATGAGGCCTAATGCTAAAAATGTGACATTCCTTTCAAAAGGATTAGCAGTTTCTGCAGAGAATTGCCTATTTTGTACAYCCTACCACTGTGTATTTTATCACAGTGATCAGTTAAAATCTGCTCTTGGTTTGTGCATTCATTGGGTTCCAGTCCATGGAAATTGGCAGGATTCAAAACAGTTCTCAAATGTGAAGTGTGRGCTCCTTTGGTCTCAAACTGATTCCCACAAACACTCGACTCCTGCCCAGATATGTTGGAGGCTGTTGTGACAGTGGGCTCACTGCGGCAACTCTCAATTATACTTTCTCTGATCTTTGTTTTAGATTGCCTGTGAGAAGTACTAATTTTTATTAAGATTATTTTTTTTTGCTATTAGAAAAAAAAACCATTTTTGTAAAAAAAGGCTTCATTAGAAACGGTAAGTTCTTAAGCAACAGGGCAGCACACAGAATTGCTAATCCAGCTCTTACTCTGGCAAAATCTTCCATTTAACCGGGACCATTCAGTGACAACGGTATGATAAGCAAATGTGTATCGAATGCCTGTAGCATTACCAAAGCTTAATCACAAGGATTAGAAGGGATCCATAGAAGCAGCTATAGAAGCTGTGAACAGCAAGGAGTCCATCAYCCCTCACCCCTTGGATCTGGTCTCCCTTGGAGATGGATCCATCAGCAGAGATTGATGGGCTTTGACATGAAGACTGGGAATGAAGCAAGGAATATTTCAAGTACTGCTGGAAGGTGGAAGCATTTTCCTTCCAAAAGGCCATTATTAGAATGCATTGCTGGATAATGATCCTTGAGCCACCATCTGTGTGTTCTCCTCTATGGGCTGGAAAGAGTGCAAGTAGTCCTTCCACATTRCTATATAGAATCTGTCTGTCTATGTGTAAACCTTGCCAGTCACATGGCATTGATTTAAAGTCATAGCGCACTCCTAACTATCTTCCAAAGTCAGTCTGCACACGCCTAGCAGCTGCTTGTACAGGGTCTTTGGATATTTGCAAGTCAAGTCAACCTTGGCAAAAATCTTAGTAGCCCTTTGCTGCACTCAGTCTCATACGYCAGTGCCTTTCTTTGTACTATGAGMCCAAAACTTTGTACTCTTCCAGCTCAAAGCTCCAGATGTGGTCTCATAAATGCCACACAGAAGGGAAGGATCAATTCCCTGGAGCCATTCTGTGTCGTGATCCTAACAGCCCAGGATRCAGTTGGTCTTTRCTGCAGGGGCACACTGCTGAYTCTTGTTCAGCTTGTCCTCCACACGGAGCCCCAGGTCTTTTCTGATCCCTAGTCTGGATCATTGCAAGGAATTATTCTGTTCCAGATACAGACCTTTGTATTTACCTTTCTGAACTTAATGAGGTCCCTGTGAGCTCATTTCTCCAGCTTTCTGAAGTGTCCCTGAAGAGCAGCCCCATCCTCCAGGATACTGACTGCTCTCTCAGTTTGGTGTTGTGTGATCAATACATCAGGAACATGCTACATGAATAATTGTATGCCATGACCACCAAAGGGTAACCTGCTTGATTTTGATAGGGTGCATTTCCTCTCCTTACTGTTCAGGACTATTGCTGTATTTGGCATGCGCAGATTTGCCTCAGTAGTTGCCATATAGACCCTGAGGGCAGAAGTCCTATGCAGKTTTAGAAGACAACTATATTCTCAGTATACTACCATGTTTGACATGTTCCCCATTGGTTCTGTTGCTGTACCTCCAAGCAGTACAATGAAAGCCTTTAAACAGTTTAATTCGGGAAGCTCTGGGAAGCAAATCATTTCAGGGCTGGAAGAATATTGTCAGAAAGCATCACCAGATGCTTACCCTGCTCTAAAATTATTCTGCAGGCATCTGCTGTTTGCTACTTCTACAAACAGCACCCTGGGTTAGACTGATCCTTTCTCTGGTGCAGCACTGCTTTCTTGTTGCCTTTTGAAAGATCTCTTTGTTTCCGTGGATAAGAAAGAGACTCCATGTCACAAAACAGTTGTTCCAAAAGGACTCAGCATTTGCCTAGTTACTCTACTACTGGTGCTGAATTGACTTAGGGGAGAATTAGCCCAGTGTAGAGCATTTCTGAAAACCCCGTCCTGGCCTCTGAACCAGAGAGCTTCAGAGGCTCTCCTGCTTTCCAGAGAAACACAACTTTTCTTTTTAGTCTAACAAAAGCACAGATCTGTCTCTGCACCAAGAAAAACTTCTGAAGCTGTGAATTTAAAAGGAAAAAAAAAAGCAGAAAAGTTTAGCTTACCTACACACATATGTCTCTGCTCTTGGCATTGTACGTATATTAATGTATTCACAGTTAATAATGGAGATATATGCAAGCCATTCAGCAAGATGAAGTGGACATCTATTATTAATTGTTAAATTAATAAATTGTAATCAGGCAYGGACCCTGGGGCACATACCACTTTGCCTGTGAAAACCACTTAACATAGTTACCAGTACAACTCCAGCAGCTTTTATGCTCTATTTAGRATGTATTTATGGCTTATTTTGCTGTTACGTTTGGGGGATACACTATATTACCAAAGTATATCAATAACTATAAGCTGATTTCTCCTCTGCATACAMTGCTGCTAACACAGACATGAACCAGGACTTTTGTCATAGTTTTGATAATTTGAAAAATCCCTACAGGTGTAGAAAGAATAGAATAAAAATTATTTAAAATTAAGAAATAACTCTTAAATTAGAAGTCTTAGAGTTCAGTTTGTTTAGCTAAACAAAAAGCTAAACATAAAGCTAAACAAATTGAACTCTAAGACTTCTAATTTAAGATCAAGAAGTGAGTTAATTATGGTGTATAATTAAATACCATAATACAGAGGAAATTAAGTCTGAGAGGGCTTTCCCTTACCTTTTTTCATTTCTTAATTTCAAATGTACGAAAAAGAGACATAACAGGAACAAGCAGCTACAAGTTAGAGCTTGTATATTGAAATTATAAATACGGCGTAAGATTACAAATGAGAAACAAATTTGTAAAAGTGATGATGATTAAAAATGCAATTTAGCCACCAAAGTTTTCAATTTACATCTCTTGATTACTTCAGATGAAGATGGAGTAGATTTCTGAATTATTTGTTTCAGAAAAAAATAAGGCATTGTGAAAAAAAAGCTATGATTTTATGGTCTGTGAGATATATGAAGTCAGACAAAAAAAACAGACTAAATGTTATAAAAATTTCTCATATTTTTAATTCATCAGTTTTATAATGACTGTAGTAAAGCTAGATTTTGGGGAAGTCATTTTTTAACAATTAATGGTCATTTGGTCAAAAGATAAAGCATTTTTTAAAGATGTGTTTGCTTTTTAACTGGGRAAAAAATAGGAGGATTTAACGTTGGTTAAGTAATTTTAGGAAATAAAAAAATCAGAAGGTTGATTTTATTYCAATATTTTCTTCTATTATTTTTCRTTTTCAGAGAAAATAGTTCCAGAAAATCCTGATGAAAGAAATARCTTTTTCTATACCCTTTCATTGCAGTCAAAGAAGGGATTGTTTTCTAATTGAGCCGCTGRTCTGATCCACAGGACATCTAAATACTGCTCGAGACTCTGCAGGCAAAGTGTAGGCACTTTGTTTCTTTTTCCTAGACCCCCATCTAAGATGAAGGTAATGATATTTCTTTTCTCTCCCTCATTACCTTTCTTGGCTGATTAAATACTGATTCAAGAGCTTTTAACCAGATGCYTTCTTGTGTTATAGCCGTGTACTAATCTTTTAAGACAAAGTATTGTTATAYTATATGCCAGGATTGTAGCTGGCAGAATGGGGCTCTGATCTCTCCTGCRGGCTTCCAGACTATGAGAACACAAAATAAAGGATACCTGTTTAGGCAGCAGCATACCTACACATTTTTCAGTAATTGCGAACAGTTGTAATGGTCATAAGATAATATTAAAAAACCCGTATAATTATTTTTCAAACCTCATATGAAAATGCCTTCTTTGTRATTCTCCAAAATAAAGTAATTTACTAATCCTCAGCTTCTAAAACCRTATTTGAAATGTGATTTTGTGCACACAATTTTTTGTGAATCACAGCTTAAAAATTAAAATAATTAAGTACAGAAGGAGAAAGTTGAAGTCCTTTATGGAACTGCTGACAAAAGAAAGACACCCTCCTGCTGAGCTGCTTGCCTGCTTAGATACTTGGTGTGTTGGCTTGCCAAAACACACGGCACACGCTTTGAACATGGGTATGTAGAAGATGATAAATGCAGAAAACAGGAGGAAATACTGTAAGAAAAGTGTGTGAGACAGGAAAGAGATGCAGATGAGCTGCCTTATATTTTGTCCTGATGGAGGAGGTAAAGATAAGTAATAAGTTTTATATTCCACTTTGCATATTCTTTGGGCTGGACCCTGAAATCCTTACTTAGTTTTGATTGAGGTATGAGAAAGGTTTTGAATTTCTTCCTTGTAGAGGCAGTTACCACATTTGGAAACTTTTAGGTGTGGATTGAGGCCCACAGAGAAATTCCACTATCAAGAGTTGTTCACAATGAAATACTGCATTTTTGTAAAAGCAGATATCCTTTGAGACATACCTTTTCATTCTACGTGAATATTTGTCAAACTGGAACAGTATCTCCATGATAGTCTTTTGGTTCCAAAACTGAACATATTCATTTGCTGTTTTGAAGTAAAAGGTTTTTTTAGTTTGTTTTATTTAGAAAAGCTTGAAATAAAAATTAAAAAATATAATGAAGATATATATTTGCAGCTTAATACAGAGCAAGAAGCCCATTTTCCACAAACATATACCCACTCAGGTTTTCCAACCACAGAAGATGTTAACAAAAAAAAAAAAAAGGAAAAAAAAGGGACAATCACTGAAGAATCTATAACTCTGCCTCTGGCTTTATACGTGTAACCGAGGTGTGGGTGACTGATCCCCATTTCACTGTTTATATTTAGGCATACAGCAGGCAAAATAGGCATAAAATGACTACTGTAACCAGTTAATGTCTTAACAAACAAAATTTTGTATCCATTTTATTCTTTTTGCAAAGGCATTGATGACGAATTCCTGACGCTAATCCTTGGGTGCGGAAGGAAGGAACAGGTACCACGAGGGTGAGTGGCCGTTGTGACGGGATGCCCACACTGTAGCTGCAGCTCCTCAAGTTACATATCTTGAGGACAGCTGTGCCATCCCTCCCACTTCTCACTGCGGTAACATCCAGGCATCCAAATTCCCCCATAAATGTACAATTTTCTTTGGTGATGGTGGATCAAAGTTGAGCTATGTTTGAAAGTTTTTCACAAGAGCAGAAAAGAGTGACACTGTCCTCCTCTCAATAACTCAATCTAATTGCTGCTTTACATCACACATGCATGTTTTACAACTAAGTCAAAGAAAATGGAAGTCCTTTCTTGCCCATTTTGTCTACCATTTTTCAGAAAGTCAAGAACGTGGCTTCAAAGTACCCACTAGCATGGGTTGTTAAGTTTGGTAGATGGTAGCTTTGAAACTGAGCGTCTCCTGTAACTTAGGATTGAAAGCTGCTATAACTATTTATGCGAAAATAAAATAATATGTACTCTGGAAAATTTTTAAAGGAAGTTTAGAGCATTTCCATCAGAAGCACTCTATGTGTTTGATAGTTATGGCAATAGAAATAAAAGACAACTTTAATGGATTAAGTTTAAACCAGCTTCCAAAACAGATACTTAAGGTTCTTCACTTTGTTACACATTTTACAGTATAACACTTGTAAGAAAATGTTTTTCCTCTTAATTGTTAAAAATGGCTTTAATAATTCAACAGGAACATAGTGTCTTAAGGCCACAAAGACAAACACAGACATCAAGTTATGCCATGATTTAAATTACAGACTTGGTCACACCCCTTCACTGAATACTTGTTTAATCTCTTTCCCCTGCCCTCCATCTGTATTTTTGTAGTTTTATAAGGGCAGGAACTATCTGACAGAGTAACTTGGCTGAAAATGATACCACCTTTCCAGTAATAGTGATGCTTTGCGGTCTGATGGTCTAAGATATAAATAAAAACAGATTTGCGGGTGTAAGGAACCAAACTGTGAGAAACCAGATTGCAGGACATTTGTCTCAAAGATTCCTTATCTGGGTGGAGAATGTGATGAACCAAACTGTGAGAAACTGGATACTCCTCATCTGGGTGGAGAATGTGATAAGGGCGACTACRAGGTCACAGAGACCTCTGGTTYGTGAGGGGCTTTGTGTTGMGTCATCCTGCCAAGCCATGCCCTTGCCTCMTGACRGGCGGGGCTGAAGTCCCSTGCAAGGTGTGCCCGTATGCAGGAATGCAGAGATGGGCAAGTACGTGCCGTCGTCATGGAAACTGCAGCCCCTGGATGGGAATAAAAGGGGCTGCCAAGACAAGACCGAGCAGAGGCGCTACCACCCACCACCGAAGACACCGAGAAGCCCTCCCGCAGTGCTGTCGCCCACTGCCAAAGACACCGAAAAGCCCTCTCCAGTCTGCACTATCGCCCACCGCCTAAGACTCCGAGACTTGGACCCCCAGAACGCCGCGGATTCATGGTGGTGGCTATTCTTGCAACTCTATCCCGAATGCTTGCTTGATTTCTGTCTTTTTATTCTATTCTGTCCTATCGCTACTACCTCAATTTTTACTATTGATACGCTACTGCCTCAGTTTCATTTTTTACTTTTAATAATAAAAGCCTTTCTGGGCATATGGCATTTGACCTCGTTTGTGTCTTAATCTCGCTCTGGGGATCACATCGAAACCTCCCCCGACGTTGGATTGGGACAGCGGGCTGTAGCAATATCATTAATTAGATGCACTGATTCGTGTGCAAAACAAAACAAACTTCTCCACACACATCCGAAGAAGGGTTTGCCTGCCTGAACACTTGCCTGTTTTTCCCAGATGTGAGCATATAAAATATGAGAGATTTATTACATTTCCTTACAAATCCTGCCTGGCCGATTCAGGATTAACCTCCACTCTCCATGTTCTGAGTACAGCTCATTGCCTCCAGCTGCTGCCGTGCATACTGAACACTTCTACAGCTCAGACAGAAAATCACACAAGATTAACTTAAATGTGCTGTCTTGGGCTATCAAAGAGTTAGACATGGTCTTTAGACTCTCCCTGAGGGGACCCTCCCTAAGTCCCCTGATCTCAGAGCGGGACACATTCATATATTGATCCAATCCATTAAAAACAAATCAGACGATTCAGCCTGTGAGAGTCTCTGCTGTTCCTGTGTCTCCACCAGCTATGGACAGAGGCCAGAAAATTTGTCTTCCAAAGGCACCAGTTGGATAAATTAATCCCCTTCCTAGAAGGACAAAAGTTCATTTAACTAAATGACCTATGTGAAAACTGTCTAGTAGAGAAAGGAAAGAGGATCTAACAGCATAAGAAAACACATTGGTAAGCACTCTTGCACACGCTTTCTGAAGGCACATTTCATCATTAGGAGTTTGGGGGTCAGTTTTCTGCAGACAGAACAACATTGATTTGTAATATCAACACCCATCCTAGGTAGATATAAAGAAATTCAAATATCTTGCACTGATGCATATAATCCTTAACTGACTGCCTAAAGTAAAGCAAACACAGTGCATAGCAATAATTCAAGCACGGGGAAGTTAGCCAGGTGGGAAAATTGCAAATGGTCTTTATGGTCTTGTTTATTTGACTATATGGAAGTAAGGTCTGTGTGTGATGTTTATCATCAGATTTAATATAGCGGTGTCAAATCTTGAGCAAATGTTCTGCAAATCCTTCAAAGCTATGCAACTTTTCCTGATAGGATAGGCTAAAAAAGTCAGCCCTGTAGTGAGGCAGGAAAGGCTTAGGCAAAACAAGAGAAAGGAAAAGACATTCTTGGAAGACTTGCGTGTGGATGTTGTGGATGTTCAGGTCTCTTAAACTGTCTGTGGCATCAGTGCCATAGTTTCTGACTATAGTGCATTAAATGGGGAGATCATAGGAAAGTATACTTTTGAGGACAGATCTACAGGACGCTGCCTGTTTAGTTGGTTGTTGAAGATTACTATAGAATCCAGAGTCTTCCCTTCCCATTTAAGGTGACTTTATATTTTTGTAAAAAGTAGAATTGTGTTTCCTTTAATCACATTACCTACAGTAAAAACCTAGCTTAACTTTCTGTACATACTGCTCATTTTCCAGAAAAAATCCATTCATTTAAAAGAGAATCTAGGAAAGAAAAAAGCCAGAAGGATTATATTGCTTCAACTACTTCTTTTCAGTTAAAATGAGACTGTGGAATATAAAAAAAAACATAATTACACAAATGTAAAAGAAAAAAAAGTATATTAGAAACACACATCAATAGTAGTCTTTCTTTAACATTCTCAGTTATTGACTCTATGAGGTATAATGAATTTTACCTTCAGTGTACATATTGATTTAACACAACTCCCCCACACGTACCAAAACAGGCATTGGATTTAAGAAAACTAGAGGTCTGGGATTTTGTAATTACCTTCTGTGCAATGAAAAGGTCTGGATCCATGCTGATCCACTCTGTAGATCTCTAAAGCAATTTATCATTTTTCAGTCCCTTAATAAACTACAGTGGGAGCCAGGCAGTCAGAACTCATGTTATTCTGTTAATGTCAAGGGCTACATTTAATGAGATCTCGCTCTTTCTCTCACATTTCTTGCTGCCACTATTTCTAGAGCAGTTTCCCCTGCAGTGACCAGCATGACCAACTGGTCTCCAGCCTCAGCACTGCTGGCTGAGGGCAAGTCTAGAAGACACCCTGAGCACATCGGCAGCTTGTTGGAGTTGAACAGACATTTTGTTCTTTGACTTTATTTTGTATCATCTTTATCAATTCAGTCAAACAACATCCAGGAAAAAAAAATAAATAAAAAACCCAAACAAACAAAAAAAAGGAGATTCAGAAAGGAAATTATTTACATTTTCATCTCCCCGAACCTGAATCTTTTTAGCGAAAATGGTTCAATACAGTGAACCTACACTTCCATGAGCATAGCTGTGAATGTGTAAGCCTGTAATTTTTCAAGTTAGTTGGTACCTTCCTGCCCAACGTTGTCCCAGAATCATTGAGGCTGGAAGGGTCCTCTGGAGGTCATCTAGTCAAATCCCCTGCTCTAAGCAGGGTCACCTAGAGCAGGCTGCTCAAGACCTGTTGGGTCTGGAGTAACTCCAAGCTTGGAAACTCCACAACGTCTCTGATCAACCCATTCTAGTGTTCAGTTACCATCATGGTAAAAAAGTGTTTTTCTTATGTTTAAAGAGAATTTCCTGTATTTCAGTTTGTGCCCATTGCCTCGCCCTGTCACTGAGTACCACTGAGGAGAGTCTGTTCTGTCTTCACCCCTCCCATCAGGTAATTATATGCATTGAAAAGATCCCTCTGAGCCTTCTTTTCTCCAGGCTGAGCAGCCCCAGTCCTTTCAGCCTCTCCCCAGTGACAGATGCTCCAATCCCTAGTAATCTTTGTGGCCTTTGTGGACTCCTGTTGTGTTCATGTCTTTCTTGTATTAGGCTGTTCTTGGTGCCCTAAGAAGGGCGTGTGGTCGTTGTGAATCTGTCAAGGTTTCTATGACCACAGAGAACGCATACTGTTTTTTCCATCTTTGATTACATACCAGAAATATACCCAAATTTGACTAAAGATTAAGAAGACAGAAACTACTAAAGTGAAAGCTTATGACACTATTCCAGCTTATTGAAGTCCTGCAGATAAGTCATGACTGGTTCCAGTAACAAGCACAGAGCTGACAAACAAGATAAATTTGTATTCTTCTCTAAATTAGCAGATCCTCAGCAGTCATTTTCAATACCTAACTTATTCTTGAAATATTTTATCACCCACTGATGTTTACATCCTCAAGAGTGAAAAATAAAAGAAAGCCAAACCTACACCTGCCATTACATGTTTGCTTAAAAATATATAACAGAGATTCATTCCCTTCTACATTTCATTATTTCCCTGACCGATTTCACTGCTTGGCCTTTCCCCTCCCACATTGGATTTTATTACTACATCCTGTAACAACAAAATTCTTTAACATTGGTAGATCAAACATTGTCTTTTATAACAGATGTTCCTGCTTGGCTGCTTGGCCACACCTGGAAGAGGCAATTAAGTCTCTCACTAACCTAATCTCTACTGCATGGAGAATGCACAGGCCTCATTAGTGCACTATTACCTGCTGCGCTATATCTAGTGTCTGGTTCCATTATTCATATTGTTTTCCCACTTTCTGTTTCACTTTCTTTAAAGTAGAGATGTTGGTACTGACATCCACTACAAATGGTTGAAGGCAAGTTCACTTTGCAGTCATGAAAATATAGTGTAGTGAAATGAGGAGCTGACTGGTTTAAAGTAACCCTAGTAATGTCCATGTTGCTGGTATTTGTGCCCAAAGAAGACAGGTTCAAGCTCAGCTTGGTGGGTCCATTTTGTGCTGCAATAGAGGACTATACATGCTGAATATCGTTATTAAATATGTACATACAGAAAATCTAAAAGGTGGATTCAAGTCAATTATTAATATTGGAGGAATCAATTTTCTTTGTATCAGTTGGCTACTTGATCTACTTTTCATTAGGACTACTGTCTACCTTCTTCACAAGAGTACCTTAGAAAAAACAAATCTTCACTGAAACTGGAAGAAAAGTCAATAAAGAATACTTCTGAAGTACGAAATAGTGTCTGTAGCATTCCTAGTTTACCTCTTCATTCTCTTGGTCTGATCATCAGGTTTTAGTCTTGCCAAAAGCAGGACAAATAAAATATCTCAACAACCAGACTGTCAGATGAGCACAGTAGTGATTTTGAAGGGTACAGAAGATCTAACTAGAACAAATATGTTGGCATTTCTCTAATACAAACACTCTAAAGAATCATGATGACCCTCAAAATACTGAAAATAAAAGTGGAAACAAAATTTAGGGTCTTCACCATCAGAGAAAACAACTCTCTTTCTCATAAACCGAAATAAAGGTTTTCATAATTAGGCCCTCATGAATTAAACAGTGAGGTAGTGACAGACGTAGACCAACAGGAAGATCTGGTAACACATTCAGGGGAAGTTACTACACACAATGCTAGATAAAAACTTGTCATTCAGTGAGGTATGGCAATTTTGTGCACGCACAAGATGATAATATGAGCTCTGCAATTATTACTAAGAATAAAAGGACTTTATCAGCGGATCTCAATAAGTGTGTTACAAAGAACTAGAATAATTTGTAAAATTGGAAACTGGGACATATAGCTGCGAAGTGACTGACAGTCATCCAGAAGGCTAGTGTCAGCCCTGGGAACAGAACCAAGGACATTCTAATCCCTGGACAGAAATACTCCAAGTTATCACTTTATTCTCCCCAAATGCAGTTCTGTCAATGAGTCATTATCGTTTTTCAGGTCTTTGTGCCTATTCATTTATTGGTGTTCCTGTGAAACAGATGATTTTTGTCCCCGCTGTGATTCCTGTCATGAGAACATCTGTGCATGGGGACAGGCAGAAAAGTCCCCAGTGTACATATCCTATTATCTAGCTACCAGAACGTGTAATGTTCTGCTCTCTGCAAATCACAATGGACTTGATTCAACAACTTAAATATAGAAACCATCAATTCCCCAAATAGCTAATTATTTTTGAAAGGGATACATTATTACTGCTATTTTTTAGAAAGGCAAATACTCAGGAAACAGCTGGTTTACATCCATTATACTTTGGACATGTTCAGGATCAAAGATGGCTGTTACTCATTTAAGACACATAGCTGCTTTTCTAGCTTCTAGGTAGTAAGAAGACCAGAGCAATAAAGAATAGTTTTAGAAATACTTTAAATTCTAACAGCTCCTAGAAGCAATTCGGGAAACTGCTAACATCCAAAGGCTAAGGGCACTTCAGCTGATCTTGGTCACCTCCAGTACCAACATCCCAGAAAGCAGTAATGAGTAGTGAAGTGTTAAGGAACCATTCTTGTTTCCAGCTGAGTAGTTCCTTGACTGAAGTTTCTTTCCAAGAAAGGCTCTTTGGAACCTTTGTTGTTGAACTAAAAGTGTCAAGCAAGGTGAGATAGTGACTTCCATCCAAACTTCATTTACATTTCGAATTAGATTGGTCTTTAACCTATGAACTGGTAAAATCGTGTTTTCTGGGGATCTATGCCCTAATTCTTAAGACCAACTGCTTGCAATAAATTTAAATAATTTCCTAATTCATCCTTTGGCATCTCGCCTATGAACAAAACCCACAGAATCACAGAATCTTTCAGTTCAGAAGGGACATCTGGAGATCTTCTAGTGCAATCCCCCTGCTTTAAGCAGGGTCAGCTAGGACAGATTGCACAGGACTGTGTCCAGTTGGGTTTTGATGTGTCTGAGAATGAAAACTCCACAATCTCTCTGAGCAAAGCTGTTCCAGTGATTGATCACCCTCACAGTGAGAAAATTTTTCTTAAGTTTGAACAGAATTGCTTGTATTTTAATTTTTGCCCATTTCCTCTTGTCCTTTCACTGAGCTCCACTATGAAGTGTCTGGCTGCAGCTTTACCCCAGCATCAGGTCTTTAAACACACTGATAAAATCACCCCTGAGCCTTGTCTTCCCCAGGTTGAACAACTCCAGCTCACTAAGCCTCTCCTCATATGACAGATACATCAAGTCCTTAATCATCTTTGTGGCTCTTCACTGGATTTGTTCCAGTAAGTCCATGCACTGGGGAGCCCAGAACAGGACCCAGCACTCCAGCTGAGTAGGGGGGAGGACCACCTCCCTTGACTTGCTTCAACGCTCTTCCTAATGCAGCCCAGAAGGCTGCTGGTCCAGGGCATTTTCTGCAAAGCTGCTCTCCAGCTGCATTGCTTTCAGTTTTATTTCATAACCCTGCCACAGTGCTTCATCTCCCTTCTGTGTTTCCTAGTACCAGCTAGGCAGAAGACAGGCAGAAGACTACACAGGCAGTGGGTCACACCTATCCAAGAGCTATTGTAAACATGCTGTAGCCTTTATTTCAATATATTTTCCTCCTTTCCCCCTAGCCACTGATTTTTACAACTCTGTTCCACATTTAGCATTTTTCTAACACCCTGGCTTTGATCCAATTTGGTAGAAAGCGTTAGGTGAATGGGAAAACTGCTTAAGCCTTGTTTCTTTAGGAAATAAAGTTTTTTTTCTTTTTTTAAAGAAAGAGTTGTCCAGGGAATAACAAAGCTGGACAATTACCATTGCACACTTACAGCTTTGTCAGATTTGCTGCCTTCTCTTATTTTCCTTTAAGTTTCTTCCTGCCTTTTTTTCCCCACTCCTTCCTTTCAAATGAATTTATTTTTAGTTTTAAAGGTGTTTCAGAAATATGGAAGCCATCAGCTTCTAGTATTAAAAAAAAAGCTTGAAAGCAATAGCAGCGCTGATAAATGGGCCTGTGGTGATATTTGGAGCTGCAGATTACTGTACTTACAGGGCTTTAATTCTGTACTTCTATGCTAGTGGAAAACTGCAGCAAAACATGCATCAAAGATCTGTCTGCAGAACTTGTGCAACATGCCACCGGACGAGCCATAAATAAAAAAAAAAATCCTGCCAAAGGCACAAACTAACATCACTTGGGATGGAACTTATTACTAAGTAAATGAGCAGTGAGTCTCCACCTGGCAGGGTACATCCAGAAGTAAAGAAGGTTGATTTAAGGGTACCACCTCTGCAAAGACTTTCAGAAAAGGTCTTTGGTGTGAGGATGGTAGGGGAAGGAGTTGGACAATTTAAAAAAGTCTGAAAAGTTTGAATTGTGTTTCTATTGATTTCAGTGATAGCTTTCTCATTGGCTTTAGAAGCAGCTCAGAATGTTGAATCCTCATTGTAACACAGGTTCTCTCGGTGGTGCTTTGCATAGGTTGAACTCCAAGCTCTGGAAACAAAGATCTTTCAAGGTTTTGTTTTGGTCCTGGGGATCCCCTGTTTCTCTCTTGATTTGCTGCTTTTACCACTGTCTAAAATAGAGGGTCTGCTGGACTCTGTGCCTTGTCATCCTTCCCCATTCACTGGGCTGATCTTTATTCTGTCACCAGGTAGCCGGCACCGATATTAGAATCGTTTCTGACATATGTGGAAGGTCGTTTCTGCTGTGTACAATATAGCGAGCAGGTGCATAAAAGGAGCTGATGGACTGATGAGCCCTGCCCTTTCATAAATGACACTCCAGTGCATTACATCAAATAGTAACAGGTTGATATCACCCACCCTGTCAGCATATGAATTCTCCCTCCTTTGTGAAGACTATCAGGAACTGGAAGCAGGGACTTTCTTTTATTCAGAAAGTGGTGACAGAGACCTCATATGGAGTATAAAGTTACATCTTCAAAGTTATACTGTCCAGTGAAAGAATGCCTGGCATGATGTAGGGTACCACTAATCCTGTACAAACACGCTTTCAAAGATTGAAAATGTGGGGAAATAAGTGGAATTATTAATTTACAGTAATTACAAACAGCTCATAAAATCAAATTAAGAGATGGAATTACTGGTTATTGTTATTTAGGGGAGCAACAAAAGAAGGTTTTCTTGCATTTTGTTAAAATATTGTTTTTTCTTGTATATCAGGGAAAGCCACCCAAAATTAATCAAGGAAATTCCAAATGGAAACAGGGAAATAATATATAAAAACCTTAACTCCTACAATAAACTCTCTCAAAAATAAACTATAAGAGAAAAGTGATTACTTATAGAAATAACATTCATTTTCTACAGGATGAAGAATAAGTGTATTAATAATGCTTAAAAATGATATTTCTAAAAGTGAGTTTTCAGAATATTCCAATTAAAAAAATGAATATTTTTAAACTGTAATTAGAATATTAGGAGGACTTTCCATCTCAGGGAAATAGCCCTGGATTCAACAGATGATGAACAAAGTTATCATCTAGGGAACTATTCATTGTTAATTGAATAAAAGGTATTCTTATTCACCTGAAATAGGCTAACAGTCAAGCATTATTAATTCTGTTCAGTGAGCATGCTTGAAACGATACCACGTAACAAAATGCAATGATTCACTGGGTTACAAAGCACTATTATTTGTTTTAGTTTTCATATCTTTCTTGCTAAAAAAAGTTTTAAAAAGAAATATAAAATTTTCTATTAAATAAAACTGTATATAAAAACTTTGCCTAGAAATGTTATTGATAGCAACTGATGATATAAACAGAATTAAAAAAAAAAGACTGGCAGTAACCAAGTATTCTGGGTACAGTTCTAGGAATGTGTTCAAAAACAGATAGAAGGAAAAATGACAGGCAAGGGGAGCATGGTTTGGAAAAGCTGATCTGAATGCAAAGGTGAAGTGATACAGTGAATTTGCACAGAAAAGCAGATCAATCATTCTCACTAAAAAGATGGATTAATACAGCGTAAACCCTGGCAAAGTTGAAATAGAGGATCAAGATATAGTAGCCAGGATCACTCTAATGCAGGTAATGTCGCCTCTGCCACGTAAATTAGCTCCTTCAGAGCTACTGTGAATATATTTATACGGTATTGCACTGTGTCATCTGGTCAAGCCCTGGTCTGCCCTGGCTATTCTGTGCCTGTACTTTAAGTAAGCGCTATTGTGGCTATATTGCTACTAGTTTAGACTCGGCCCATGTAGCAAAATTGACTGAAAAGCCGAGTAAATACCCTGCTGAGCTCCAGGTTTTTTGAGAGACTACAATGGAGTGTGCTTTTGTGGGGAACACCTTTGAAATCAGAGCTGTGACAGCACCTAGCTCAGCTGGGTTTGTCAGTCTGCCAGAGGGGCTGTATTCAGCTGATAGGTGGTTTGAAAAGGGGCTGCAGCACTGTGTCTTGTAACCAAGAATGTGCATAAAATGTTGGGAAGTGCTGATGGGTTGAAAAAGAGAAAAGAGGGAGAAAAAAATGAAGGTGCTCCCACTTTTTCATTCGTCCTCGTAAGTTTATAGTTATTTGGAATAAAGTATCATAGGCTTGCAGACAAAGATCTAGACTTGCACTGCTTGTCAAATGATTCATCTTTCATTGAGTCACAGAATGGTTTGGATTGGAAGGGACCTTTAAAGGTCATCTAGTCCAACCCCCCTGCCATGAGCAGGGACATCTTCAACTAGATCAGGTTGCTCAGAGCCCCGTCCAGCCTGACCTGGAATGTTTCCAGGGATGGGGCGTCTACCACCTCTCTGGGCAACCTGTGCCAGTGTTTCACCACCCTCATTGTAAAAAATGTCTTCCTTATATTTTGTCTGAATCTACYCAATATATCTTTCACTTTCTCTGCCCGATTCTTAACTTCCATACATGCTGGTTGCTAATGATACTGGTATTTAAAGAAAAGTCTTAATATCTACCAGTGGAAATTCTCTGGATGGCCTAAGTGACAGAGCTAATGCATCTAAATCTTATGCTTTTCATGCCAAAAATCACCTCATGAAGACATGATTCCATTTGCTGTTCCTCTTCAAAATGGGATGATAGAGTCAATATTTTTTTAAAAGTAAATGAGTTGTTGTTAGCTCCTACATATGAACATAGATGCTCAAAAATGCATATCATCAATTTGTTTGAGATTACTTATTTATGTAAATGAGCACACACCACACACTGAAATGCTTATGCCGACATTCTCCAGGAACATTTTTGGTAGTTCAAGAAAATTTTAAGTTATAATGTCATTTATGTGCATTGCAGCTTTTAATCTCTCTCTGGGAGGCAAGGAATAAAACCCTCAGTATTATATGCAATATACATATTGCTTTTTCATTAATGAAACGTACTTTTAACTCTTGAAACATCTTTTCTTAAAATATGACATGTAGGCTGAGAGAAACACAAACACATACAAAATGTGAGCTTAGCCGATTACAGTATGAAGCAGGATCATATTGACCGTGAATGTTTCTCACTGTTTATAGTGCATGATAAAATGTGTTGCCTGCTGACAGAATGTTTGTCCAGAGAAGAAAATCAATGGATCCTTGCTATTCCTTACTGTTATTTATTTTAGGACTGATCCAGTTTGAAAAGGAGTCCAGCTGACTTCCCTGGATTTGATGTTTTAGTATTATTTAGTCCATAATCTTTCTCTTATCATTTACTTTGAAATAAAACTCCTGATAAAATATAGTTTCTTGTGTATTGTAGGAGGATCTGGATGCTCTAACAGTCTCTTTTTCACCTTAATTTATGTGAATTTTACTAAGTCAGGGGCATTACACATCCTACAGCTAGCAGTGGTAGAAGCTCACAAAAGAGGTCCCATCAATATCTTACCCTCATAGCTACTCGTAGAAACTCATCCTGGCTGTGCATGTTAGTTAGGAAGGTAATGAGAAAGGGCAGCTAAACAGGAAGAAATATCCAGAGATGAAAGGTTTTCCTTTTGGTCTTCTAGAGGGCCTGTGAAATCAACATTTTCTAAGACCAGAATTTTGTTGTTAGCTGTGGCTTAGCTTGGTCCCAGGAGATGATGAGACAGTATTTCTGGAGTGATAAGGTAAACAGATTGAGTGGTTATAGCACTTCCAAAATAGGATAAAAAACATTGGACTCTGCATTTCTTCGAGATTATGATCATGGATGCACTTCTTGGCAGGCAGATGGTCTGGGAGGGGCTGGAAAACACAGTATCTTGTGAAGATTTCACTTGGCTAAAGGCAATTTGAATAGCCAGTCCAAGAAACTGAGGGTATATAATATGCTTTCCTCCATGGTTGCTGGTCTCCAGCCATAGACAGTGAATTGAACCAAAGCAATCCCTTTTGAAATGAAAATCTTTTATGTTCTTTCCATTCCAGAATTCCTCAAATTTCCAACCCGTCATGGGCTGTAAAAGTGCTGTCATACACCACAGAGCTGATATATGGTATGACTGCACATCAGACAACCAATTTGAATAGCACTTAACTCTTAAAAATGTGTTTGTTGTTACTGTTTGCCAGACCAGCTTATGGAGATTTATATCTGTCAACATTAAAACAACCTGGTTAAATGTCATTGTAAAGGTCTCAGTCCTTTTCAGCACTGAAAATACTTGTGGTTTCAATCATGACTCATTTTTCCTGAGTCAGTGTTAAGGTTAACTGTGGTAAGTAAACATTGCTGATAAGAGCAGAGGTGCCAGAGGAGAACCACACACCACAGACTTTCCTCCCATTATCTCTACAACCTCCAGATTAGTGGAAATTCAGAGAGATATTTTACTTACTTTAAAAGATTTCAAAGAAAAAAAAAAGAGCTTAAATTGTTTAAGCTTTTCCTTCCACATCTCATGTTTCTGCTTTTGTCCAAGAAACAATTTTTCATTTTTTTAGAATTATCTAATTGCACAATTTTATTTTGATGTAAGTGTGGAAAAAAACCCACAAGAACCTGTTTCTTTAACTAAGAAGACCTCCTTAAAAGTCAATTATAATTCTGCAAAACCTTAGGAATTTTCAGGAACATTTCCAATGCTGTTAAGAAGTAATTTTTGTCCAGAAGTAAGCAAAACCTAATCCATAATACACTGTCTTTGACTGTTTTCAGCAGTTTTTCTACTTAGATTCTGTGTATTTACTGTTAGACCAAATACTGACATAGATTTTTGAGACTTTGGTTTATAGAGTACAAGCCAGGTAAGCAATCTGTTAAGTCATGCCCTATAGTTCCGAATGCTCTGAAATAAGGGAGCTTTTAGAGATGAAGTTTCTCTCTGTTAAACAGAAAGGGTGCATGATCCCAGTGGTCTGTGTAAATGTCATTGCTTGAATACCTCCAGAATGTTTCTAATTACTTGTCAAGTGCTGGGGAGGAGAATTTGTACAAGTCTGTACTTATGCTTCACATAGGGTGAAGGCTACGACCATTTCTGACACTTATTTTCAGTTTGGTTGAGATTTTTCTTTAATATTCAAGTTAACATAAGACTCAGTGGAAAACTTTTCTTCCAGCTTGTGATTTTCACTTGCAGTAACATCACCAATTCCACGTGAAACTGTGTATTATTTTCCAGGTACTTAAGGACGCATGAGGTTGGACTAGGGTCCTTTAAAATTGGTCTGGAACYGAGTTGTACAATTTAATGTATTTGTTACTCTTACTGTGACTCTTGTCTAACATATCTACTTTTTATGTAATTTCCATTTAACTTAGAAAGTGGCTCTGACTTGGTTTGGGATCARCTCTGAATAGGCCTCTTTATTCCCCATTGACTATGATGTGGGGAACAGGTTACTCAGGAATGTCTAAATAATTTTAAAGAGGGTTCTGGACCTGGAAGCAGTATAAAATGAGGTGGAAAGAGTTATACGCCCTTCTCTGTTGAATTCTTTTGTTACATAGGTAAGATTGCAGTGCCTTTTCACATCTTTGTTTCTTCATATTTCATATACATGACTTCCACCTGTYTTTCCCCCTAATCCTGACTAGAGTTACCACATTATAAATGAAGGCTCAGYTGTTGTGTGTGGACCAAACCTATGGAACTGAGCACAGCAAAATGTGGAAGTTTAAATCTGAATGGGAATTATGATCCCCATGTACTTAATCTTTACTCACTTAAAAAACAATAACTTTGTTGGGAATTCAGTTTGTTCAACCCTTAGGCTGCCAGATCTTGGTTTTTTTACAAACACAGTATAATCATGGGCTATGACTGAGAATCTCCTCCTTTAGCTTTASAATGAAAATCACACAGAATCATATTAAACACATAAGAACAGTARTGTTGAAGTGAAAGTTTTAAAATTGAGAAATCAAGGGTGTTTTAAATTTGATTGAACATGTTCTAGAAGAGTGTATTATTGTTATTWTTAATACAATAACAGGTAACCAAATATATATAAATAATACACAGTCTCTGGGACGTGCCCATGAGTCTGCTCTGCTAGTTTCTCACCATCCTGCCTCAACAGGTCTCCATGTATGGCTTGGAAACTGAACTGCCCAGCAATATATCATCTACCTATGCCTGTGATATTAGGGGACTAAGCGTCAAGCCGTATTCAGGTCAATGGAGTTTCATGTGCTCTTGAGGTTGGCACTTAGCTGACTTGCTGGCTGGATGGTCATTCAGCATAGTCTGGAATGAAAAGTAAGTCTAGACATATCTCAAGCTGTTGTAGCTTTGCTCTTAGTGAAGTGACTTTTTTCTTCCTTTCCTCTAGAAAGATAAACATTTTTCACTCCCTTTACTGGATTCTTCTGGGGGGTTTTGTATGTGTTTTTTTGATAACTGCAAACCAATTTACTCACCAAGGCACTGTTATGACCCAGACTGGTCAGACCAGGGGTTATAGAGGTTTCGAAATTCCCTCAGGCTAAATTAAGGTGAAACGACACCAAATGATTGATTAAGTGTTTTATCTAAGGCAGAAGCAACCTGAACGTGGAAAACGTAGCGGTAGGCAACATGGGTTCTATTGAAACATTTAAAAGAAGAAGAGGAAAGAGAGGAAAAGGGAACAGAGAGAGAGAGAGAGAGATCGCTACCCTTGGATCCCACGATGACGATGATGATGAATGTGGCAATCCTCCGGTGGTGGGAGCGCGCCGGCTCCTTGGGTTGGGGTCTTTTTATAGTCTTGTCCCCCACCTCTTGATTGCATCAGCCACGTAGTTTCTAGAACTTTTCGTGCAGGCACTGTTGTGGAGGGGTCTGGTTGCGAGGGGTCTTTCAGGTGATCTTCGGGTGGTTGCGAGCCCCTTCCTCAGATAAACTCTGTGTGACCTTTTGCCATGTGTGGTGAGATGTCCGGCTTGGGCAGAACACGGAGCTGCGCACCCTCCGGCACACCCTGACTGTCCTGTGTTATCCAACTCCTCATCTGCAGCTTATCRCTGATATGCAGAACCCATTTGCCACAATGTTTGAGGCACAAACTTCACATTAAGTCTTTCAGTCTCTCACAGACACCATCCTGCAATTTCATTTCTAAAAGCTTTTTTAATTATCATGAGGCCGGTCACGTTMGATACTTTCAACAATTTCTTTTGTACATTATGCGAGTAATAAGTAAGTGATAAAAAATACAGACTGTTACCACAGGTGGTTTGGGGTTTTTTTATACTTTCAAGCAATACAATCTACCTTATTTAACTTCTAAAATATTAACACGTTTACATATATTTCCCAAAGGTACTGTATCAAAAGTTACAATCTAAACTGGATATAATTTAAATCCTTTTGATATCCTTACTCAAGGGGATTGCATCTGAATTTTAATGACTGTTTTTGCTTTCAAAGTGAGTTTCCAGGTGGTTTGTTTGCAATGTATGCCACATGGAAGATTGACAGCTACAATGAGGAAGCTGTATGAGATGATTATTTCAGTCCCTGCTAGCTTTGTGAATGGATAGGCTGCCTTCTTTGTATAACCAGCTGATACCAGTGTTACTTTGCCAATTTAATCCGAATAAAGTGCAGAGCCAGTATGAGTAGCAKCATATATGAAGATTGAATGTGTAAGGATAGTAGCTGGCAGTGGTGGAAGGGGAAACATTTCCTCTGTACTTACACACGGATGGCAGGCTGGGATCCAGTGTCACGAGGGAGGAGAAACAAACCCTCCATCGGTGCAGTCTCCATGGAGATTGTACAACAGTTTTGTAAAGTTTTGCTGTAAAAAGGAACACCTGTGCTTAAAATTCCAGAGATTTAAGTCCAGATGGATTTTCTAATTCACATTTCTAATTTTAAATGCACAYTTTTTTTTCTCATTTTAAACCAGCATAATTTCTCCTTCTTGATTTTCTCCCACTGGCTGTACTTTACAGCTGTATTTGCTTCTTGTCTTGAATACACTCCTTCGATTGCCAGTGCTGTCATGCCCCTGTGACTCACAGCTAATTTTACAAAAACCATCGCTGAACAGCTTGTAACCCTGGGACACATGAATGTGTATAGAAGAGAGAACAGAGAAGAAAAAACCCCATCAGTTCCAGCCTAAGACACCAGAGAGGCAAAGGTTAAGGGAACTGTACATCATGGCCTTTACAGATAAACCTTGTAAAATTGCCGCTGTAGCTCCACTATTGTGCTCTTTCTCTCCTTATAAACTGCAATGCTGCTACCACAAGAGGGAGCAGGGACATGGCTGATTTTGCACTTTGCTTTGCGATTGTCCCAAGGTCTAATGGAGAGCTCTGCAGGTCTGCACCCAGGCGCTACAAGTAGACCTGGTGAAGCAAAGCTATTTCAGATCTACGGGTGAACTTTGCTGATGCAAAAATCAAGAAGCAGATAGAGTCACATTTGCTGAGCTGTAAGAGAGGTCTGAAGTCCTCACACATTTGCACCATCCTCTTCCATCCAGAGGAAGAGTTCATCTTTCATGGCTACACCAAGAATTCTAGAGATATTGGAGCTGACTAAAAGCACAGGCAATTTGTAAATTTAGGCATATTCAGAATTTGGACAGCTATTGAGTGGGTTTAGCTCCAACAGTTTCATGCGAGCTTCTTGCCCTCTGTACTCATTTATATCCACATGTGTAAACTGGCACACTAGATTTAATTTTATTTAATTTTACAAGAAACAGATAACCTAAATCTATTACATTTCTATTTAGCTTGTTTATTCATCTGTTTGGGATGCATGGAGATGACATACAGAGATAGTTAAGATTAATGAGTGTCTGATTAGTAGTTGAGTTCACATATGGAAACAAAGCACCTGAAATAATTGCAGCAGGAAACTCATAAAATTTATTTTAATTGGTATGTGGCAGTTTTATTTGTTTTTGTAAGGGCCAGATTGCTTACAAATCCATTTTCCTTGTGCCATTGAAATAATACACAGAAATGACCTTAATCCAACAGAATATGGTAGACACAGAAGTCAGTAGTGATTCTGGTAACTTTTTAATTTGCTATTGGAAAGGTAAGATCTTTATTTTTGAAAGCATATAAGCATGAGCTCAGCTTTAAGCATATGCTTATCTTTACTATTCTGACTTTTGGCCAGAGAGAGATGTAAGCACAACAGCAGTCAAGCGGCATAGATATTTTTGCCTTTGATATGAATAAACATCAGGTTATAAAGAAAAGCGAAGTACAGCTTATTTAAATTGATGGATAACATTGAAATTTTACAAAATGGATACAAGCTCACCAGGGAATATCTTTAAGCTGGTGAACAGAAGAAAGTTTCCAAATGTCAGATGAAATGAGAATGTTACAAAGCCTGCTAGTGGGAATAATGATCTGAAAAAAATAATCCTCAGCTGAAGATAGAACTTGAGAAATTGATGAATGTGTTCATACGACACAGTTGCTTGYGATACCAGCAAACTGGGCTTGGTGTCCTAAAAGATGTCTTCCAGCCTGCTGTTCCCTGAGGGTCTTRAAAAGTGGGTCAGGGCCTAAAACACCCTTTGATACCGTCCACATTTCATATGGCTGGTTTCCAGGATAAATTACCTTTGGATAAACCACTCATTAATTTCCYCCCACCTGCTGTTTGCATCTTACTTTGTGAGTGCTCCTGTTGATTCCCGTGGCTCTGTTCAACAAGGAAAATCTTGGATTGACATAAATTCTGCAGTTATGGTGATTTATRTGTGTGAGAGAGAAAGTCAGGAAGAAAGTGACCTCTTTTCCTGATGATTTTTAAAACCATTCCTAAAAGCGTTGCTGGCAGACACAGCTTGTCAGTGCTGGCCAACTCTGACACCACTCAGCCTGTGGATCATTTCTCACCTGTAGCCCATTGTTGTTTGGGGACTGTGTTCAGAGAGGCATCTGGCCTCTGCACAATGAGAGAATTAGCAAATRGTTGCCTGGAAAACTGTGATAAGTTTTTTTTCCTTTCAATTCTTCTTCTTGGTCCTTATAATGAAATATGATTCAGCATCCCATGGTGTTTTGCTCCATGCATGAGGCCTCAGGGTGGACTTAATCCCTTTGCACTAAGAGAGGATCCCACGCTTAGCTGGAACACAACAAACTGTGTTCACCTAAGTAGTTTCACTTAATCTAAACGTAATCAAAACTCTTGGAGTTTACAGTCCTCTCCTCAGCTCTTTCTCCTCCTTTTAATTTCATTTCTCCATTCAAATCCTTCTGTTTTGTCTTTTGTTAGCAGAATATCAATTTTCCTTGGTAGGTTGATGGACACACAATTTACTAAAGTGGAATTCTCTAAAAATGTTCTTTCATTTCTACACAGTCAAAACAACCACCACTTATTTGGCTTCATAGAGGCTTTGCTTCCATAATTGCTATTCCAGCCTAACTGGCACTGAATCTCCCTTATCTTTGGGCTAATTTGATGACATTCCAAGGAGTAAGTGGCATTTTCTAGGAGAAATTTTATTTGCATTCCCAACCAGGCTGGGTTTCTAACCTTTGCAGAGTGATGTCTAATCATTATTAATGGTGACTTATTGTCTTGAAAGAAAAGGGAATGATTTAATATAGAGAAGGTGACATGGTCTAGTCAATAAAGCAGACACTGACGAGCAAAGAAATAATGCTACTTTCCCCTTTATTTCTTTTAACAGAGTTTGTTGAGTCAGCTGTTAAATGTTTCCAAATGTGATATTACTCACTTATAAAGAATTGTCACTGTTAAGCTGTCTCTGTTTCTAAAATATTAAATCCTACCCCTCCACACTGCATAAGTTCTGCCCGTTAACTGGCACCCTGCCAGCCCTTAGCCATAATTTTCACTTTGAAAATTTTTCTAACAATTTGCAGCCATAAGGAGAGCTCATCAGAAGCAGTCAGGGAGGMCCCTTTTATTCTTTCGGAAGAGCATACAAAACCACACCCAAAACACCTGAATTATCACTAGCAATTTATCACTACTATTTATCCAGAATGTTTTGATATCAGCATGTACACTGACAGTCTTTGCAATTCCCTGATCACTATGCAAATGAAATTAGCAACAATAAAGGGTATGGGAGGACATGTCTCATTCTGAAAGAATCAACTATATTCAGGCTAATTCTTTTTGTGATAAAAGTGAATCTTGATAAGGACCTAAAGGAAGAGAAAGTAGATCCACACAGTAGTTTTCTGTATGTAGGAGACAGCATGACAAAAAAGTGAAATATGGGTAAAGCCAAGATTAACCAGTTTGCTGAACCAGAAACACAGAAATAAGAAACAGTAGGAGACGATGACAAAAGAATGACAAAAGAATGGAGAAAAAGAACAGGCGAGTTTCGGTTCTTTCAGAATCGATATGGGAAAGTAGATGAAAAGCTTTTTCTCTTTCTCTTATATATGCATTATAAATGTATCACTGATTTGGTGCAAAAAAAGGTTTCCTGGATGTTGGGTATACCCCAGTTGGGAATGGGAGGACTGRGGCACTATAAAATACAGGGTGTTAACTTCATTTTACATGTAGTCATGGAGCACTGACAATTTTATGTCATCACGAGGTATTTAAGGGAGAAATAGCACCAAGTTAAAGCAAGTAAATGGGGCAAAGAGAAGCTGTGTCTTCAACGGGAGATGCTGTATTTGGGAGTATTGGCAATGTTGATTTAGGCTCTCATATTCAAAGAGATGATGACTCATCAGAGAGGAATAGGTTTCAAGCCCACCTGAAAACTTAGAAAGCAATGAGGCCAAATGTGAATTGAATGCCTCACTGTCGTGAAAATTTACACTACCAGTCTTCCTTTTTTCATGGTACCTACAACTGGCAAGTCATGCTGGCACACGATGAGCACTTTTTGCCAGAGACAAAATAAAAATTGCTCAGCAGGAGGATAGATCTGAATSTTGTTTGTTTGWTTKTTTKTTTTTTCTTCTGAATCATCTTTTGTCTGTGGATGCATAGACTGTAATTTGAGGTTGGATCTTCCAGTGAAAATGTCGGGTGAAAACCYACATTAGTCAGATTCATCCCTGATGATTTTGTATCCAGCACAGTAAGTTGTCACGAATAGACCATGAAGCATTGGAAGTCTCCTTTGTGTCTCTTCCCCTAAAAATTTCATCAAAGCTAACAGAACCCAATGAAACATGTTAGTTTTGACAGACCAACATGTTTTGCTGAAAATGTTCTGGACAGTTCTAAGATGGTAAAAGAGAGAAAAAAATAACGCCCTTTTTTTCTGAAAAAGGCAATTATCRTTATACTTTCCAGTGTATTGTTTTCTGAAAGTGATATAATTCTTCTGTGGAGGGCTATTTGAATTTGTGGTGATCATTTTAGCTTTCTGAAGTAATGAACAGTGTAATGGAAACTAAGCTATTCACTGTTTAACTGAAAGGGATTGGGTGGCTGTTTCCTAGGAAACAGGAAAGAAAGGGTTTGGGTGTCTCTTAAAATGTAAAATATACACATTCACAGTGGATTATAGTCACGTGGTAAAAAGGCGTGCCATAGATAGCATAATTACTACTGAAAATGCCAAAGAACGGCATTCAGATTTTCTGGGAAATYTCAAAATCTTTCCTGTTCCAGAACCTGATATTTAAAATTTCTTCTAATAGTCAAAATTTATGATGGACTGGAATTAAAGSCTGGGTGAAGGAAAATATTTTCCTTCTTCCTTAAAACAGCAACAATAGAACTGGAGTTAAGGCAGGATATTTCAGCCAGAATAGTGTACAGGTGTCCACACTGAGTTTATTTTTTGGTGAGTTGATGTATAATAGAAGAGAAGAGCTTCCTTTCCTCCAAAGCCAGCTGAAGGCTCCCCAGTAGTCTGGGCTTGGTGCAGGAAGGGAAAAATGGRATAAAACAGCAGAAGAGGGGAGAAGCAGAAAGGGGAAAAGCTTTGTGGAATCAGGCTTGTGCTCYTGCTGCTGTCAGGGAAGGAGAAGGGTGAAGGCAGAGATTTCTTAGAATCATAGAATAGAATCATAGAATCATTAAGGTTGGAAAAGACCTTTAAGATCATCGAGTCCAACTGTCAACCCAGCMCCCATGCCCACTAAAYCATGTCCTGAAGTACCACATCCACACGTTTTTTGAATGTCTCCAGTGTTGGTGACTCCACCACTTCCCTGGGCAGCCTGTTCCAATGCTTGAACGGATGCATCTCTCTAGAAAAGCACTTCCCAACCTGTTATAACTCCTGTCTCGGGGCAGCAACAACAGCTGCCAGGCAGATGCTCCAGGGCACTGGTATAAGAGAAGTAAACTGCAGAGCCTTGACTGTTTCACTGCCCTTGGCAGCTGCCTGCTGTGACTSTGCCTCAAGCTAGACTTTGATCTGCACCCAAACGTATGCTGTCTGTAATTAGGTATATCACAAAGCAAGCTAGAGTTTTCAGTTAGAAAGCTATGAAGAACGGCCATGACAATCTCCAGTGACATCCCGCAAAAGGATGTCTGTTTTTGCAAATAGTTCTCGACTTGTGGAAAGCTTTAAAGTTTTCCAYTTCCATTTCAATTTCGCAGAAAAGGCATCCAAGACATCTTTTACTCTTTCCTCAAACATATAACGTGATACAATTAAAGACAGAGTCTCCCAGAAGCTTCACTTCACCTGCACTGTGAATCACTGAGTCACAGAATCGCTGAGCTTGGGAGGGACCTTACTAGAGTTGAGATMATCATCATCTGCTGCTCCCACCTCATCCACCAAGCCAGTCATCTCATTGTAGAAAGCTATCAGGTTGGTCAGGCACGAYTTCCCTTCATAAGTCCATTCTCACTACTTCCAATCACCTTTTCCTTCATGTATTTGAAAATGKTTTCCACAAGGATTAGCTCCGTCACCTTCCCAGAGTCTGATGTGAKGCTCACCTTCTTGTCCTTGAAGAAAGGAGTGACACTTGCTTTCTTCCAGTCATCGGTATCCTCTCCTGATTGCTCTGACCTTGCAAAGATAATTGAGAGTGGGCTAGCAAGTGACRTCTTTGGCTAGCTTCTTCAGCACTTGTGGGTGAATCCTATCAGGGACCAGGGACTTAWGTATGTCCAGCTTGTTTAAATATTCCCTAACCAGATTCTCCTCCACCGGTGATAACTCCACCTTGATCCTGACTTTCTCTGATCTGARGGGCSTGGGATTCCTGAAGACTGGACTTACCAGTAAAGACTGAGATCAATAAGGCATTCAATACCTTCGTCTTCCCCATGTTCTTTGCCAGCATGTCCCCACCTCATTCAGCAGTGGGCCCACAGTTTCCTTAGTCTTCTTTTTGCTGCCAATATACCTGTAAGAAACCCTTCTGGTTCCCTTAAAGTACCTTGCAAGACTCATCTCCAGGTGGGCTTTGCCTTTCCTAACCCTATCCCTGCATGTTCAGTGTCTCTATATTCCTCCCAGGTCACCTCACCCTGCTTCCACCTCTTGTACGTTTCTTTTCTATGTCTGAGTTTTTTCAGGAGCTCCTTGTTCATCCATGCAGGCCTCCTGACATCTTTGCTTCATTTCCTGCTTATTGGAATGGACTGTTCTTGAGACGAGGTGATGCTTGAAAATGAGTCAGATCTCCCGGGTCTTTCTTCACTCCAGGAATCTACCCCCTGGGATTCTTCSARGCAGATCTCCAAAGAGGCCAAAGTCTGGTCTCCTGAAGACCATGGTTGTGATCCTGCTTTTTCCCTTGCTCTCCCCTGTCAAGATCCTAAATTCCACAATCCCATAGCCACTACAGCCAAGGCTGCCTCTGACTTTCACATACCCAACTAGTTCTTTCTTGTTGGTACGTATCAGGTCCAGCAGAGCTTGTTATCTCCTCGGGTCCTTGAAAACTCCTGGATTACTTGTGTTCTGCTGTTGTCTCTCCAGCAGATATCARGSTGGCTCAGTCCCCTTTGAAGACCAGGGCCTGCAAATGTGAGGCTGCTTCCAGTTGTCTGCGGAAGTCCCCATCTGTTTCATTCCAATCAGGTGGTCTGTAGAAGACACACACGTTGATCTGCCTTCTAATTCTGACTGCATTTCATCATATCCCTCCCTGGTCATTCCTAGTTCAAAGGTCTCCTCACAAGGTTGGCCATCCTGTTGGCAAAGATGCTTTTGCCCCACTTAGTCAGGTGRAACTTGTCTCTTTCTAGAAWTTTTTTCCCTGGTCTAGCGGGTGCCCCTGGCTGCCCCCTGCCCCAGCCAGCCCGGCGCCCTGGGAAGCCCCCATCACTGCCAGCCCCCAGCCCCTCCAAGGGCTCTTGTCATGCTCTAGGAAATGAAATCAGCTTATAAATAAGCATTATAACTGCACTTGAGGGTTTGTGAATAACACTTGATTTATCTTGGTTAATCATTTTACAAGTGAGAAAATGGAAGAAATTGTTAAATAAAGGCTCGKTGTTCCCGTTGCAGTCGTGTGTTATCAGAGGGGCAGTGATAACCTCCCATTCCACACTTTTAGCTGCTGAAAATGTAAGATAACTGGGCTTAGCTTAACCCCACACTGAAGCCAGTCCCCCTGCCTTCAGTGAGGAGGGTTGAGAACAGACAGGGCATGGGCAGTTCCTGCAGCTCTGATTATGTGCAATAACCTGATAAGGTGCTGTTGCTTGATTATGAAATTGAGCTCTAAGTACTATGAAAGCCTAGGCAGCATTTACTTAAGTGGATTTGTCTTGAAACAGGCAAATCAGTGGATAGGAGGAATTAGAAATCTAATTTAAATCCCAGTATATCTCACCATTTACTTTGGTATTCTTATGAGGAATTCTTGGTCTCGTTAATATTATATTTAATAGGAGTAGCTCTTAGTATCTCAAATCACAAAAGTAGTATCCTATTGAAAACAATAAAAATAATAATTTAATACAATAAAAATAATAATTTAATCCTTTTCTGTACTTTGTAACCTCCTCTCTGTTGAGACCGAACTGAGTTGGTCTCAGTGGTCTTGTCATATTGACTGTTGAATGAGTATTGAACTGAATAGTAATTTTTTATTAATACTGTTTCTAGCACCTTTTGGCCTTTGCTCCTTTTCTTTGCTTTATGACACTTGCTTGCTGGAGTGAAGAGGAAGAACTATGCTGAGAGCTATGAAGCTGAAGAACTGTGGAGAGCAGGAGCCGCTGTAAGCCCTGTCCCGAGAAAGGGAAAATAAGACAAGTCTTGCATATTCAGGTGGATTTGAGATCAGCGAGGTTCGTCTTTACATTAGCTAAGCACCTTCACAGYGTGCAGCTCCTGAGCAAACACAGGCTCATGCTGCGAGGGGCTCTGCTTGCCCTGGTTCTCAATACTCACCTGCTGTGCAAAATACAACAAACGCTTCTTTCTTTTTTTTTTTTTTTTTTGTATTGTGCTACATGTCCCCCACAGGATGAGCAGAAGAAATAAAAATCACTTTCTTCAATATTAAGCCTTCTGTTTTTCTATCCAGATCAGGCCGTGCTTTTGCCCTGTCAATACTGAGGGTTTCCCCCTGCCTAGGCTCAGCCTGCCTTTTGTTGTCCTTGTGATAGGTGGTCTTGGAGCTTCTTTAGAGTTGGAGATATAACTTCTCCACTAAGCCAGGTTATTTTTGAGGCAGATGTTTATTTTTTCACAGAGCTTAATAGACAATGACATTCAAGTTCAAGTAAGTCCAAATACTCTAACTCTTTATCTACTAATTATTTCAGTATTTTAAAATAAATGTCCTTWAATATAAGCAGGCATTCAAGAAGTCATTTTCTCCCCCTTCTTTTTTTATCAGCATTTGCATAAGTAGGTCTTGGTTTTGCCTTCAACAAGGATGTTTCTGGATAAACTTATTAACTATTTCATGTTCAACTGATTTCTTATACTAGTAATCAAGCTGTCAAAATTTTTGGATGTCCTATATATGCATGAATCATTGTACAGTTTATGTAGGACTTATTCTGGCATACATATATAAAATACGCACACACATATACACACAGACATATATGTATATATGTGTATATATGTACATGTACAAGTACATGTATGTGTATAAACCTCTTCAGAACAGCTTGCCATCTCAAGTGTTTAAGAACAGACATGTCAAGAGAATAAATCAGTAGCTTCTGCAAAATATTTTCCAGCCATCAGTGTGTTTTCTAAAGTTCAAAAGCTTTAGGTCATTTGGAATAAAATATTTTCATTAAAAACAACAACCATATTTAAACTGGGAACTTTGTGATTGCCTTCTTTTGCTGCTAGATAATCTTTCCTCTATTCTTACAAAGTGGGACTCTTTCTGGAATATCTTGAAAGATTTGTTTTTAGAGGAAAAAGTCATTATGCATACGCCATGGAGATATCTTTTGCAGAAATAATAAATCCAAAGATTTATTCTAATTGTTTGCTTTAACTTCCCATAAAAAAATAAAGTTAGATATCTGCAATATAATTTCAACCTCAAGTTCAATAGCTACATCATTTTCTATTAAAAAATCCAAACAAACCACAAACCCCAGCAGCCAAAGRCATTTGGTAATACACACACTTCGTGATATATCATCACCATCAAAAAAAGAAAACTCAAACCACAAAGCCCAACAGTAAGATCGAGAAAAGAAGTGGTAGAGAATGCATTTTCATTTTTACAAATGGTTGATGAACAAGGCATTATAATCTGGAAAATCTGATGTTGTACTTCAGTGACACAAAATAAGAAAGCTCTTGGGAATTTCTTCAGTTGGCCTAAATATCCTTTTTAGACAAATAGACACACACAGTTATGTCTGTATTTGCATGTGTGTATGTACATTTGTGTGCATGTTTATTTGTGTACATACAAAATTTTCATTTATTTAACTTCCTTGGCCTTACTAATGTAAAAGTATTTGTAGCCATCTGTTAAARAAAAATCAATGAAAATGAAGGAAGTTTTCTCATGACCAAACCTCAGAAGGTGTTACAATATTTTCGGTTTTGGATACATGCACAGCATCTCGCACTGTCTCACATAAGACCTATTCAGCACCACCAATGCCACTCAAATCACTCAAACATAAGCCAAGAGTTGAGTCTTTATAATGTTCTGGCTGAATACCGGGCTGGATCATCTCCAAAGATCACATGCAGAATTAATGATTCACTGATGGCTATTTTATGGCCATAGTTTCAATTACCTGGTAGAAGTCTTTCGTCCCAGGTGAAGCTATGACTTATAAGAGAAAGCAACTGTGTATGTGGAGGTGCAAAAGGAAACCAATTAGGGCCATTCTTGTCTTAGAAATAGTCACACAGCAGAACTGGTGTGTGAGCCAGGAAGAAAGGCAAGAAGGACACCAGGAGGACCATTCAGGATTGCTACCTGTGAAATTTCCTCTCTCTGACATGGAGCTGCCACTTATAGCTGTTGACCTGGCAAAGTCGACATCTGCAAACCAGTCCCAAGTCAGAAACAGATTTATCAGTCAGCATTATCTGGTCTCTGATTGATGCAGGTTTTTATTGGTATAAAACTGTCCGCTCTCCTCCCTGGCAACAGCTCATGTTTTGCAGGTGATTGGGTGTCTGCCCATGGACATGGTTCTTTCAAGGTGTCACTTCTAGTCTCTTCACCTCAAGATATCATGAAATGGATTCAGTTGTATGTAAATAAGATTCTCACATAGATGCCACATGCCATTCTTTTACTCTTTACAAATCTGACATGCCTGTCTTTTTCACACATTAAAAAAAGAAGTTTGGAAAAGGAAGTGCAGACTGACTTCTAAAGAACTCAAGTGAAAATTGATCTACTTCCTCCTGCTCCGCTATAAATCTTAAAAGTCTGTGTACAATGTTATACCAACCAACTTGGGAGACCAAGTTGGTTTAGCCATAGTACCTTAAGAAATGGTAAGTTCCAAGAAGACATATAGATTTCATATAGCCATTATGAATCTGTGGTGTTCTTTTCATATATTTCTATGACTATATTAATATATTTTAATTATTAAATAACATGTGTTTATTTCTTACAGCTTTCTTTACAATTAATTGCATTCTGCCTCCAGTGAGCTGAATAGTCTTCTCTATAGACTGAGATGCTGTGGTGTGGACATGAACCCATTTCTGAGAAATGACAATACCTAGCAAAATCCGGAGCCTTTAATTATGTATCCAAGGATCCAAGAATTAAATTTAGGATCCAACTTCCCTGCTAAGCCAGCATGTTAGTCTGCCTCACCCACCAACGGAATGTGTCAAGGAAAGCTGATCAGGCATTTTCTGACATTTTGTTGAAGATATCAGATGAAACATTAAAAAATGGTTCAATAAAATGTCTGTATTCAACAAGTTTTGTCAAATCCAAGGCAAGCTTCATACAAAATAAGATAGCATGAAATGAAGGTAATGTTTCCATCCTTTTGCCTCCCCCGCCCCCACTGCCTCCCTTTGAGAATTTTATTAGGAGTCAGGGAAGAGCAGAGTGTATACATACAAATTCAGTAGCTGTTTAAGACAGTTGTGTAAGATCAACAGTAATAGGGAGGATGCTAAAAGCATTAGTAACCCTGAGTACCACTTTATTGTTCATGTAACCCCAGTAAGGACAGAGGATGGAGAAGACTGTGCTGTTGAGACTTGATTATGTTGACCTAAGAGTTTGCATGTGCCCAGTGCCTTCAGACAGGATCCGCTGCACCAGGCAAAACAGGCTTATCTCCCACTGAAACCTCTGTTGCAGGCTACAAAATGATTAAAACTATGATGCTGCTACACTTTACAGTCCTCTGTAAGGTCCCAGGCCAGGGCTGGGTTAAAAACCAGTCGTAGTTCAATGATCATATAGGATTACTTAATGATAGAAGCGAATGTTCTTAAATTGAATAATTGTGTTTGGATTTTGGATTTTGGGTCATGATTATAGTTGTTGGGCAGTAGTGGACGTTCGGTACTTACAAAACAAAAACTGGTCCCTGATGTTCCTGATGAGAACTAAGAACTTACAGGACTGATGCTTTGTTAATTATTAGAAGATGATTAATGAGCTATTGTGGAAAACAACTGATGCTTTAAGAAACTAGTTGAAACGAACCCTTCGGTTCGGATAAAAGCCAAGGAATAACTGAGTCTGCGCAGAACAAGAGGTCAGCCAGCAAGTGACGAAGAGGAACCACTAGCCTTCATCCCCACGACCCCTGACGACCACTACCAAGAAACAACGCGCAGGCGCAAGTGGGAGGAGAGCTCATTTTAATGTGAAGCGGGGACAAGCTATGCATATGCATAAGTGTGTGATGTAATGTCATGCATATGCAAGATTTTACTGTATAAGTTTATGATGAAAGTTGCAGCAAACTGAACACGCTGTGGTGGAGCGATCCCCGTGTTCCCAGCGCTGCCAATAAAGAATGCCTGCCTTCTAACACTACATTGGTGTTACGAGGTTTCTTCCCGATTTYGGTGACACCTCCAGCCCCTGGCATACCACAAAAAGTGCTCCCATTTTCCGTCTGCAGGGCAGGGGTAATGCTACTGATTTTTTAATTGATTTTATTTTAGAAAGAGCTTTTGGCTGGTTGCAGTCTTTTGCTATATGTGTGTGCAATGCCCAGTGACATGGGGCCGTGCAGTACTACTGCGATGCAAATAAAGCAAAGCTGTAATAGGTCTGCTGGAGCAGGAAGGCAGCACTGAATGAATATCAGCACTGTTGAACTCGCATAGTGAATCTCTGTTATCTAGCATGTACTTACTGAGTTATAATGATGTAGTGAATAAAAATGGCAGTAAGACATTGCTATAACAATAACAGTATTTCAGGTTAGTTTTGGTTCTGCGAGAAAATGTTGATAATTAGATATTAATAGTAGCAACTGTTAGAGCTATCAGCTTAAAACTTGAAAGACAGCATCAAGTCTCAGTCTCTTTTACATAGAGAAATACGGCCTTGTCATTTAGCTCTTTTATGTATAAAAGAAATACAGATTAGTACAATTGTCTTAATGTTTGAACTGACTTCATTTTACGAAGTGATCATGAGCAAATATTTCCAGACAATAGCAATATTTTGTGGGGTTTTTTTGCCATTAGCAGACATTTTCTCAGTCAAACAAATCAGCGTTATCCATTCTAATATACACCTTTATATGTTGTAAAGCTAATGAAAGTGATACTAAGTGTATGGTAATCTATGAATCCCTTCTTTCTTTTATGTACTTCAGGAATGTATTTTAAAAAACAGCTGCTGTTGCTAATGTGGGGTGGGGTGTCCTTTAATAAGATCTCTAGAAGATTAATAGCTTCCTGATAATCTCTGATGTCAAACCAAACAAATCCACATGTACATCCCCATCAGTCAGAAATACGTTGGGGTGTCTCTCAGTGGCTAGATCTGCTCCTCAGCTGCCCTCATCTTTTGAAATGAATTCAGCCCCACTGCTTAGATCTCAGAAGAAGGCAGCTGAATTCCCTGCCTTGTGTAGACCTTCAGAATATACTTATATTTTTCAGTGTCTCAGCTCCTTGTCTGTAAAATGGGAACTTTACAATTTAAGTGGAGGGTGGGAACCTAAGGACAAATGAAAGAGAATTCATCTACACCAACATATTCAGTGAGAGACACAGTGGACTGGGGCATTTTTCCAGAGATATAGCACAACAGGGAGCTGTGAAGTGCATGAGAACCTGCTTTAAGATCTTCAAAAATTTTACATGTTTGACCCAGAATAACGATGCTGTTAAAGCGGAACAAGTTTTAAGTGACACTTATAAAAAAAACTATTTTTTTTTTTTAACTAGAAATAGTTAATTAGAGTAGGAACTTCCGGAGGATACTAAAGTTCATAAAGAAACACTATAGATGCAGAGTCAGTCTACATTTTGRCAGTTACTTCAAAGTTCTGCTATCCTATTAGAAGCAGCTGAGGGTGGGAGTGAAAGCAGCCAGAATGTAATTAGGGTGTTGTACACTAAAATCGTCTCTCCACTGTCCAGTGATAAATGGCCRTGTATTAGAAATGGCCTTTCAGATAGGTTGAGGGCAGTGTCAGTAGGGTGAATACTGGGTTATCTGCGAGGCAAGACCACAGTCCTGCTGAAGGTCTGGTGACTCAAATTTGGTACTTTAAAAATTGGAGCATTCATTTGCTCATCAGCACTGAAGTAGGTCACATGTGCTACATTTCTGGATGAAGAGAGAGGGAATTACTTTAAAAAATGGCTGAGGGAAGCAATTCTTATTAGATATAATGGAATCTCCTGGGTTACTCAGGTTCAGTGCCCAAAAACTATTTTGACAACTAATCTCATTGARACCGAAGGGATGTAGTACCTCCATATCTTTGAGGAGCTTTTGTTGTCTATGAAATTCTGCATACGAGCTAAATATTTTATTATTGCTATTTTGTAATGACATTGACTTTAATCCCACCTTTATCATATTCARACTGATTTGTAAAGTTACTCTGCAGCCAGTCTTGCAAAGGGAAAATGTGATTGTTGTTGCTGTTGTTATTGATTTTAATAAGTAAAAATGGTGGAAAAATTATGTAAAATGGTATTTCGGAGAAAAAAACCTAATCAATATCTTTATTTGCCCAACTGTTCCCACTGAGATAGTAATCCCTCTCACAACAGAAATCTCTTTGAGGCACGGCAGCTTTTAAAATGTTTTCCTGTGCTGTTGTGGTGGGAATGGATCAGTAATTCCAAAACAACTCCTTTATTTAAAAATTACTTAGAATAAAAGAATCTGTGGGAAGCTGGATTCATCAAGCCCCATGAGCCTCTATGAGCTCCAGTGAGGGAATGGAGACTGGCATGCTTGGATTATTTCCTATTCTTCTTAAGAAAGTGTGGTTTAACAGTCAGCAACTAAGCACCACACAGCCACTCGCTCACCCTCTCCCCCCCCGGCAGGATGGGGGAGAGAATTGGAAGGGCAGAAGTAAGAAAACTCGTGATTTGAAATAGAACAGTTTACTACTTGAAATAAAAAATRAGAACAACAACAACAACAAYAACAACAATAATAATAAACTGTAATGAAGAAGAAATCAATAAGAGAGAGAGAGAGAGGAACAAAACCCAGGAAAAACAAGTGATGCAACCGCTCACCACCCGCTGACTGATGCCGACCCAGTCCCTGAGCAGCAATCGCTGCCCCCCCGGCCAACTCCCCCCAGTTTATAAACTGAGCATGATGTTACATGGTGTGGAATATCCCATTGGCCAGTTTGGGTCAGCTGTTCTGGCTGTGCTCCCTCCCAGCTTCTTGTGCCCCTGGCAGAGCATGGGAAGCTGAAAAGTCCTTGACTAGTGTAAGCACTACTTAGCAACAACTAAAACATGAGTGCGTTGTCAACATTATTCTGATACTAAATCCAAAACACAGCACTGCACCAGCTACTAGGAAGAAAATTAACTCTATCCCAGCCGAAACCAGGAGAGAAAGATTAGTATTTGGGAGAAATATATGCAAATGTATACCTGCATATGCAAATGCAAATCTTAAGAWGTTTCTAGTTAAAATTAGCCACCACTAGACAAAATCCAATTGCCATCAATAGACTCCTACTGTGTTTAAAAGTCTTTGYCCATGCCTTTAAAAAGAAGCAATTTCTAGCACTGTGTTCTAGCTCGATCAGAAGTTGCTTAGGGCAACAATGCCTAAGCAAAGGGTGATGTTTGATTTTTTCTTTAATGAAGGATGTCACACCAGATTATTGGTATTTTTCCTTCCAGCTCTCACACGTCAGAAATGACATGCTTGCATGGCCAGACACTGAAACACATGCCCTGTTTCTTTGTTGCTTACTGGGAGCATCCAGGTACTGATGCAGCTCCAGTTGAATAGTTGTATAAGCAGGGAAGCTTGCAAAGAGTAAGTGTGTAAGCRATGTTCATTCCTGAGGGTTTGGTGTTGACAGAAGGTAACAGCATCCCACCATGACTTTCTTTGTACCTTTTTGGTCCCTATGTACCTTGGGGGCAGGGAAAATGACAAAAGGTAGTTTAGATCCTTAGTTTTGCTGGATAATTGGTAGAGTGTAGAAGAAATCATAAATGCCAGGTGTGCAATTAGTTTTTAATGGAAAACTCACAGGCCTGTTTAGTTTAGTAGCATAGACATACCCTAAAAGACTGAGCAGTAGTATAATTCTAGCAGCGAGTAGAAAGTTGAGTGCATGTTTGTAAGACCATAGGTTTCCCAGGTTGATTGATCTCTGCACTACATGTCCTGCTTGTGAATATGTTCTGCAGTAAAATGAACTTGGCTGACTGGCTATTGCACTAAACACTGGTGGATGACAGATGCTCTGGTAGTATTGACACCATTCTGATAGAATCATAGAAATATTAAGGTTGGAAAAGACCTCTAAGATCATCAAGTCCAACCGTCAACCCAACATCACCATGCCCATTAAACYGTGTCCCGAAGTGACACATCTACACGTTTTTTGAACGCCTCCAGTGATGGTGACTCCACCACTTCCCKGGGCAGCCTCTTCCAATGCTTGACMACYCTTTCAGTAAACAAGTTTTTCCTAATATCCAATCTAAACCTCCCCTGGYRCAACTTGARGCCATTTCCTCTYGTCCTATCACTTGTTACTTGGGAGAAGAGACCAACCCCCACCTCACTACAGCCTCCTTTCAGGGAGTTGTAGAGAGCGATAAGGTCTCCCCTCAGCCTCCTCTTCTCCAGGCTAAACAACCCCAGCTCCCTCAGCTGCTCCTCATCAGACCTGTGCTCCAGACCCTTCACCAGCCTCGTCGCCCTTCTCTGGACACGCTCCAGCACCTCCATGTCCTTCTTGTAGTGAGGGGCCCAAAACTGAACACAGGATTCGAGGTGSGGCCTCACCAGTGCCGAGTACAGGGGCACGATCACCTCCCYRCTCCTGCTGGCCACACTATTCCTGACACAGGCCAGGATGCCGTTGGCCTTCTTGGCCACCTGGGCACACTGCTGGCTCATGTTCAGCCGGCYGTCGACCAGCACCCCCAGGTCCTTTTCCGCCGGGCAGCTTTCCAGCCACTCTTCCCCAAGCCTGBAGCRTTGCCTGGGGTTGTTGTGACCCAAGTGCAGGACCCGGCACTTGGCCTTGTTGAACCTCATGCAGTTGGCCTCGGCCCATCGATCCAGCCTGTCCAGATCCCTCTGCAGAGCCTTCCTACCCTCAGGCAGATCAACACTCCCGCCCAGCTTGGTGTCATCTGTGAACTTACTGAGGGTGCACTCGATCCCCTCATCCAGATCATTGATAAAGATATTAAACAAGATGGGCCCCAATACTGAGCCCTGGGGAACACCGCTTGTGACTGGCCGCCAACTGGGTTTAACTCCGTTCCCCACAACTCTCTGGGCTCGGCCATCCAGCCAGTTTTTTACCCAGCGAAGAGTACACCCCTCTAAGCCATGAGCTGCCAGTTTCTCTAGGAGAATGCTGTGGGAGACAGTGTCACAGGCTTTGCTGAAGTCCAGGTAGACCACATCCACAGCCTTCCCCTCATCCACTAGGCGGGTCACCTGGTCATAGAAGGAGATCAGGTTGGTCAAGCAGGACCTGCCCTTCATGAACCCGTGCTGGCTGGGCCTGATCCCCTGGTTGTCCTGCCCCTGCCTTGTGAGCACCCTCAAGATGACCTGCTCCATAATCTTCCCAGGTATTGAGGTCAGGCTGATAGGCCTGTAGTTCCCCGGATCCTCCTTCTGGCCCTTCCTGTAGATGGGTGTCACTTTGGGAAGCCTCCAGTCGTCTGGGACCTCCCCTGTTAACCAGGACCGCTGATAAATGATGGAGAGCGGCTTGGCAAGCTCCTCTGCCAGCTCCCTCAGTACTCTTGGGTGGATCCCATCCAGCCCCATAGACTTGTGAGTGTCCAGGTGGCATAGCAGGTCGTTAACCACTTCCTCTTGGAAGGTGTTACACACTTGGGGGGTGTATTCTGCTCTCCGTCCCTGTCTTCCAGCTCAGGGGGCTGAATACCCTGAGGATCACCAGTCTGACTATTAAAGACTGAGGCAAAGAAGGCATTAAATACCTCATCCTTTTCCTCATCCTTGGTGGCATCCAATAAAAGATAGAGATTCTCCTTGGCTCTCTTTTTGTCTTTAATATATTTGTAAAAAACATTTTTTGTTTTGTCTTACGACAGTGGCCAGATTGAGTTCGAGCTGGGCTTTTGCCATTCTAATTTTCTCTCTGCATGACCTAACAAGATCCCTGTACCCTTCCTGAGTTGCCTGCTCCTTCTTCCAATAGTGGTAGACTCCTTTTTTCCCTGAGTCCCAGCAAAATCTCCCTGTTCAGCCAGGCCGGTCGTCTTCTCCGTCAGCTCTTCTTGCGGCACACGGGGACAGCCCGCTCCTGCGCCTTTAAGACTTCCTCCTTGAAGAATGTCCAGCCTTCCTGGGCCCCTTTGCCCTTCAGGACCACCTCCCAAGGGACTCTCTCAACCAGTGTCCTGAACAGGCCAAAGTCCGCCCTCCAGAAGTCCATGGTAGTGGTTTTACTTCACCAAGAATAGAGGATTCTATCATTTCATGGTCGCTAAGCCCAAGACAGCCTCCGACCACCACATCTCCCACCAGTCCTCCTCTGTTGGTAAACAGTAGGTCAAGCGAGGCACCTCCCCTGGTAGGCTCACTCACCAGCTGCTTCAGGAAGTTATCTTCCACGCACTCCAGGAACCTCCTCGACTGTTTCCCTCTGCCATGTTGTATTTCCAGCAGGCATTGGGCAAGTTGAAGTACCCTATGAAGACATGGGCTAGCGATTGTGAGACTTCTGCCAGCCGCTTATAGAATGCTTCATCAGCCTCTTCATCCTGGTTGGGTGGTCTATAACAGACKCCCAGCAGGATATCTGCCTTGTTGGCCTTCCCCCTCATCCGTACCCATGAGCACTCGACCTGATCATCACAGTCGTTGAGCTCTGTACAATCGAAACACTCCCTAACATAAGGAGCCACCCCACTACCTCTCCTTCCTTGCCCATCCCTTCTGAAGAGCTTGTAGCCACCCATTGCAGCACTCCAGTCATGAGAATCATCCCACCATGTTTCTGTGATGGCGACTAAGTCATAGGTATCCTGCCGTGCAACGGCTTCCAGCTCCTCCTGTTTGCTGTCCATGCTGCGTGCACTGGTGTAGATGCACTTGAGCCGTGCTCATCTTCAGTGTTTTGTCCCATATCCTCTTTAAATTGGGAAACAGTGTCATTCTCTGGAGTATGTTGGCTGGCAACTCTAGCTGTTGGGTGTGCTGCCTGGACCACTTCCAAGTCACTCCRCAGGGAGCTGGAAGGTAGCTGTCTGCTCCAACCAGGTCAAGCTGCGAGAAGGTGTTGCAAAGGGACAACTCTCCATCTGGGGTAATTTAAAGCTGAAAAAATGTGTGAAGTTTCATGAAAAAAGAAGGCAATGAGAAAGGATCCTGGAGGTTGTCCCAAATTATATTTGCATGTGGATGCCCTATAAAGTTGTGCACTAAGACAAAGCAAGAGATTGCTCTTTAGTAGTTGTCAATAAAACAGTAAAGGAGCTAAAATTAAAGGAGTAAAGGAGTAAACAGTAAAGGAGCTAAAAGCTTCCTCAAGGGCAAAATTGATTTTGAAGATGGTGTTCCCACTGTTCTGAAAGAAGACTACCAAAAAATGAAGGCATTTAATTCAGCCTGAAATACAGCGTATGACCTTTGAGCGGTCACATTCCAGAAAGAGTTATCATTCTTGAACCCCAGGCTGCAAAAAAGGATGATACAGGAGAAACTGCTAGACATAAATGTAAGACTGCATTCTTTTCCTGAATGTAATTAGATACACTGCACAAAATTCTGGTTTATTTTGGTGTTTACATATATGATTTTTTAATTTACTGCCTGATAGCTTGGCATTTTGGTGAAGTCTGTTAAGAATTTTTAAGTCTTTGACTTAGCGTATCCTCTGATCTTTTTCTGGTGGGGGCCATAAAAAAAGCACATTTAMAATAACAGTAATAGCAATAATAATTCATCTATCTGATGGAATTCATTTTAGACCCTAAATGTGTTCCCAGAACTGATATCGCAAGCTGCAGACCTCTCTCTCTGTATGTAGATGTAGATGTAGACATAGATATTGTCCAAGCTACAGAGGTTGTCATGTTTTCAGGAGGAAAGTGATAGGTTGGCAGATCTTTAGCGGTTGAAGGRCAGGAAGAATCAGGAACCCTGTGCTGCAGTCACAGTCTTTTATTGCGTGGTTACGTGCATCTGTGGAATTTGCTTAACCTCACAAAGATCTGCTTCGGCTGTTGGTATTTTGTAACTTCTGTTTTTCCAGCACTGGAAGGTTTAAACAATATTTGTGAAGAAAACCACCGAAAGTGCAAAACATTATATCAGAACTAATGTTTATTTTCAGAGCTGTGGGATTCAAGGTGGGGATGAGCTGATGACCCAGAAGGACATTTTATGTGTATACGGCACGTATTAAATTCTTCTGACTTGTTGCAGCAGCATCACTGATGTCTTATATCTGCAGATGTAGTTAAATACAGAATTTAGTCTTAAGTCAGATTAAAAGCCTGCAAATGTTTGGCCATATATTGTATGAGTGTTTTATTTTTTCCTTTAGCAGTATATGTGACAAGTTATGCATTTCTTTAGGTTTGTTTTTTTTTTTCATTTATCTGTTTCTTTTGCTTTTTATTTCTCTCTCCTTTTTCATGAATCAAGAATTTTTCTGTTATTTGGGAGAATTCAGAAGGCAACAAACAACTTAGACTATCATTGGCACAAATCTTTAACCCTGCATTTCAGATGCTCACAAAACACAGCAGCAAAACAGCATAATATGAACCTAGAGAGAAACCTAACATGACATTAGGTGGCTGTTTTTAAAGCACGAATACAGACGAGGAAACATGTTTTGTCCCACTGAAAGCAATAGCACAGATATTTCCTTGACGAAGAACAGCAGCTGCAGTAACACTTGCTGCAATGAAAAATTACAAGGGTTGTCAATTCTCATATTTCAGATAATGACCTGATCACCAGCTGAAGTCAGTTAGAAATTTCCCCTCATGGTGTATTACTGTCCAATTAGATATATTATGGTGTTTTATATGCCCTCTTGAAGCATTTGGTTTTGGCCAGTGTTGGGATTATGAGGATGCATTGGATGGACCATTGCTCTGTTCTGAAATGGCAATTCTGTATTCTTGTGTTTAAAGGAGGGAAATCATGGGTACTGTTTATTGAGGCAGAAGGAAAGAATTCACGCCCTTGAAAATTATTTGTTCAGGGTCATACTTTCTTACTTGTYGTCCACCTACCGCCTGCCTGAAATTCAATCATTGGTTTCTGGTAAAGCAAAGTGAGGTCCTCTTATTATGTTCAGGCAGAGTGGAGGGAAGTGCCGCTCTAGATTAAATGCAGACCACAATAAAAAGCCCATCTGTTTCAAAGGGGACTATCTCYGTTCTGGCACGGGAGACATCAGAAGAGTGACAAGACTGCTGAATAACTGGATAATATTAAACCTTCACTTTCATTACTAGATATAGGAAAAGGATGTTTAGATGACTGTAAACCAGCTCAGGAACAGCTCAATAGTTAATGTGTCACAGAGCCCAAGCCAATAAATAGGACATGCAGAGAGGCACTTGTGTTTGACACTGCATCTGCAGTGCAGTCTCCCTTGATTTTCACCATGGCTGCTTTGGTACGTCTCCATTGGTCCCAGAGCAGTGGAGATCTCATCATCTCAGCTCCAGCTGGGGAGTTGGGCCACGCTCCCTTCTCTTTCCTGCAACCAGCAGCACTGCTCACTATCCTCAGCTACACGTCGAGGGATATAAAATCTGCTGCAGGTGTGAGATAATGTGTCCTGGGAGATTAAATCAGTGAGGGAAATCTGCTGCTGAAGGGGACTGTAAGAGGAAAAAAGGTGACCAGTACCCTCAGTGCCACCTTCTAATACAGCTTTTATCATGGGAGTGAAGTCCTCTTGGAAAGACCAAATCAGTTGGAGAACTGGAAATTAGTGAGAGCAGAGAATATCCTCCCACAAGCCCAATCCTCTCTGAAACCTCACTGACACCTTGTATGAAAAGTTCAGCAGCATTACAACACTTGGCAGTCTCATGACACTACATTTGGCATGAAAAATTCCAGTAAAATCTCTCTGCAATTCCAGTAACATCATTCTGCAGTAGTGTAGGTGGACTCTAAGTTTATCCTGTGGCAACTGGCATTTTGCACATGCAACCTAAAGCTGAGCATCTCAGTTTGTACTAATCTCCCTATCTGCTTGGTGAAACTAAGTGGACCACAGGTAGGTGAAAAAAAATGTTGGTTAGAAATTGAGAGTTGCACTGAGGTTTTTGACCTCTGAAGATCATTTTCCAGTCATTTTGGTTGGAAGGATCTTGAAAAATGACTTGGAAAAAAAAAGCAACAAGAACAGATGGTATAGGTTTTGTTCCGCAGCAAACTTGAGTCAACACTAAGGGACTGTGTCATGGTCACCTCTGGAATYGAGGTACAGATGGACATTAGTTTTTATAAGCCCTACTGTTTATTAATATATCTAACTGTTCTATTTAAACCAGAGAGCAAAAGCTAACACATGGTGAAGGAGAATTGCAACTCCACTCAAAAATCTTCAGCGCAAGATTATTTTGAAAGAGGTAGAAGAAATTTCCTTTTGTTTTGTGAGTAAGAAACCCAGAACTGAACATATCTGTAAGTCTTTTACATTGCCTGCAGTAATGAGACTAGACTAYCAGTCTAAAATAAGATCCAGTTCTGTTTCTCATGAAATAATTGTTCCTGATCAACATCTTCTGTACACTTAAATGCTAGACATATRTATTTATGGCACACTGACATATTTAGCTGTTTTCATTAAAATAAGCACTATTGAAATTATTCATGCTATTCAGCAATGCCTTATTTCAGCTTCCTTACTGCAWGTCTCTCTTTTTAGCAAGTAGGCTGTATAATAAAATTCTGATCCTACATAATCAGTGTGTTTTTTAATACCACCCATATGTATCTCCAGGGAAAACTAGCTTCTCCTAAACAAACAATGTCACCACTATGCAGAAAGACTGAAACGTTTGCAGCAAAAAGAAATTTTGCAATTCAGATTGAGTGTTGGTAGAGGAAGGTCATTTTGTTGATTTTCATCAGGGAATAGAAGAATCTCAAACAGTGAAGACTGGGTGGTTAAATTAGTTCTGAAAATCATCAGCAGCTTTGTTTGGTTCTTTCCAGAAGTACTTATTTCACTCTATTATAGCACAGTCCCAGATACATGCATCAGGTGGTTCAGAAAAATACAAAAATCTTTGCTCTAAAAATGTTTGTAATCCATAATTACATATAAATTATGGGAAGCAGGAGCATTTTACAGCTCCTTTGTCTGAGTTTCTTCAGATGGAAAATCTGCTTACATGCCTGTATCTTGGTCCCCATGAGAAGAAATAAGACTGTGGGTCGGAAGGGAGCTAAATCATGTCTCTCACTTCTGAGCCCATCATCAGCCAGATCTGTGGACTTGCCAAAGTTTAGGAACCTGGAATATAACTTATTTCACCTAAAAATATATGACATAATCTTACACCTAGTGCAGTGTTAGTTTGGGCTACTGGCTGCTACTGAAAGCAGTAGCTTTATTTTCTTTTAGCTATGGTTGGATCTTCTCACAGCTGTATGGTCTCTTTTTTTTTTGTATGGGACCTTGTGATTGAGGCATCTGCATCAAACTTAGCTGTCACGTTGCTGTAGAATGCAGTAAATTGCCAGGATTGCAGGCTGCACTTCCGTGAGTCCATCTCATGGGGGAAAAACTATTTTTGGGGGAATGGTTTAGTTTCCCATTGCACCAGCTTGCTGAATTGATTAATCCTGAGGCTGTATGACCCTTAGGTTCAGTGCAAGGGAGGCAGCTGAGACAGGTAGGAAAGAGAATAGAACATTTCTCTTTAGCAGCAACCTGAAACCGTACCAATTTGGTCAGCAGTAGACATCTATACACATCTGAAATAAATTAAGATTAACCACCCCTGCCTCTCTGGATTAGGTGACTCGACTTCCATTTATTGGACTAAACACCTTAAATTCAGCTTAGTCTAAGGGCTATATTAATTCGGCAGGAAGCTGTGCTATCTTGTGAATAAATTGTTAGTCTAGTGACTGGTCTAATTGTTGCAAAATTGGAAGTTCATCCTGGCTTTATTGTTATATATCTTTTGCATGCTTCCCTCATRAGAACTAGTTCTGTCTATCAGTGCAGGTTTTGGGGTAATATAGTTTTGTGCACACTTGTGGGTCATTCCATTATTTTATTTTTTACCTTTCAGCTAAAAGAGAGATGGAAAACTGAGCATTGGAAAAAAATAATTACCTCATTAGTCTAATCAACAGTGTTGTAATCCTATGTAATTTTATACAGATCTCTCTACAGGTACGCAGATCTAGAGAAGACTTTGGCTGCTTTGTTTTCTTTCAGTTAGAATTGCTGGATATTATGGTAACTTAAAGTTCAAGGTAAATTAGTAAAACCTAGGTAGTGTTCTGTCTATTAGCAAGTGAATTTACCTATGCATGCACTTCTTTTATTCCAGCAACTTGTCTGTGACTCCTTTTAGAATTACTCAAACGGCATGGATCTTGAGGAAATAAAAAAAAAGAGTGACATAGAAAAAGAGCCTCATAGGTATTTTTATTTAATAAAAATAAATGTTCTTCTCCATTTTATTTAATTCAGATACATTCTCTGTTTCATAGCCCTAAGAGTATATTACAAAGATGAACAGATGTACTGGTAGATTTTTTTAGTAGAAGAGTAAAAATTCTAGGATGCAAATGGGACATCTTAGTCTTTATAATAACTCAGGTAGTCTCACATCACCTGGCATTTGTCCATTCAGTTCAGCTTGTCTGGCTAGAGGAGTTTGTGGATTGATTATACAAGTCCTCTGGCTTGAAAAATAACAGCTGCAATATCCAGAGGTTCTTCCCTGATTAATTTATTAATGTTTGAAACAGTGCCCCACAGAGGCTTCCTAAATACTGCTGGTTTGATAGACAAGTCTGGGGAAAGCTAAAGGCAAGTCATTAAGGGTACTTTTCTATCAACTCTAGTTTGTCGTGGTCTTAGGAGGGGATGTCTCAGTGGCATCAACTTAAGTTTCAGCTATGGTTGGGAAAAATCAAAAAGCTTTCAGAGTATGTTGTACACCTTTTTTTGCAGGCTTTCCTCCTACACCTTTAGTTTCTGTAGAATCAGGTCATTAGTTATCCACTGTCTCATCAAAACAGATCAGGCTGTTGTGACTGTTGTCTCCTGTTGCTGTGTTCCATCAATTMCTACAAAAAATGCGTCCCCTCTGCTCCATGCTGAAGAAATATACAAAGAGAAATAGCCAAAGAGCAGTATAAYCGTGGCTCACATCTTCTAACTTTCCTTTTCTTGCTAGGAAAGAAATTATTTGAGTGTAATATTTTGTTTTCCATCAGTAAATTAAACTGCACCTGCAAATTCTATTTATTTTGTCTTGTAAATTGCATGGATTTTATGTGGCTCTTCACTCAACTGTTTATAAGGTAAATATGAGCAATAACCATTATATCCCCCAAAGGAGAGTGCTACATATTATTTGTTTGCACAAGTGTCTGCATCCTATGAGGCAATTTCCAAAGAACTAAAAGAGGCAGATCTGTCTAGTGGCGGTAGGAATGGTCTGAATCTGGAGAGAGAGGAAAGGTATCATTTTACAGTTTATACCTCCTCTAAAGCAAGGTGTGACAAAAAGACCTTTGAACTGGTCTTTCACTATCCACTGTTTTCATGCATTACAGCAAAGCACTGTGCAGAAATAACAACTTCATGCTAAATGCACTGTAGATGCGTGACCAATAACTGCCTCAGCTARGAAATCGTGGAAATCATCATAGAATCGTAGAGATGTTGGTTGGAAGAGACTTCCAAAGGTCACTTAGTCCAGCCTCCTGCTTGAAGCAGAACCAGYACCACCAGCAAAACAGGTCAGCCATGGCTTTATCTGAATTAGTCCAGAAATATTCAAGAATGGAGATCAACAGCCTCTCTCGGAAACCTGTTCAGTGCTGCAACACCCACCTGGTGGAAAGGGTTTTCTCAACGTCCAAGCTGAACCTCCCAGGATTCAGCCTGGGGCCATTGCCAGTGCTAGTAATGAGAAAAGTTTGGKTTTTTTTCTTTGCAACTACCCTTCRAGTAGCTTAGGCTGATATTAGATCACCTCCTTAGTATCCTCTTCACCAGATGACAAGGACCCAGCTCCCCTACGCTCTCCAGGTAGGTCACCCTCACCATCTGCTTGAACCTCTCCCTCCACATTCCTCTTCAACCGATGAGCCCAAATCTGGTCCTGTATTTCAGATGCAGTTTTACTGGCACCAATAGAGATAAAAAATACCCCTGATCTGAAGGCCCCACTCCTCCTAAAGTAGATGAGGGTGCAGTTTGCCTTATTCACCATGAGACACTCTGCGAAACTGACTGCTGAGAGCACTGTAACATGGAAATTTAAATCTAAAATTCTGTGTATGCCAGCATACTTTTTTCCCTGCAAATCTTTGTGGCACTTCACCTGTACAACCTTGCCAAGGTAAGGTTTACTGTGCACTTACAAAAATGATTTGCAGACTTGCTGCTTGCCTGGTATATGCAATATTTATTTATTAGTGTTTTGATTTATAACACTTATGTAAGAAAGTACATTTTCCAAGCTCTAGGAGATTTTGTTGTAAATTAAAAATACAGTCACATAAAAATAAGCAAGCTATTGCTCCTCCCAGAAAAAAAAAAAAGACACCCAAAATTGCTTGGAAGTTTGATTAGTGTGTCTCACTTTATATAAAATACAATTCGGATGTCCAGTATCTCCCACAATTGTGCAGAAATAGATAAGCCATTCTGCAAGCTGCTCTGACTATTGCAAAATTGAGGTTGCAGTGGGGTCATGAGAAAAGTGCAGATTTTAATGATGTGTGACTTTTATGGAATGTCTTGTCTAGGAAGGGGCTAAGGTTTAGCTGTTCTTCCTGAATACAGCTATGGCAGCGAGGTACAGGGGCAGCGAACAGGTCCAAAGCCACCTTTGTATTTCTGACTGACACCTCCAGTTCCTGGCATGGATGCAGGTCTCATCAATCACAACTTGCTTGGTTGGGTTGTTAGCTCTAAAGGCTAAACCCTGGCTTCTCAACAGAAAAGCATAAACTGTAACTGCTGAAATTCATGGGTTGTTAACACAGGCTTCTGCAGYCACTTCATAAGCTACTACGCGTGTGGTACTACGTGTGTGCAGGAAGCTGGGAACATGTGTTGAACGTCAAGAGAAAGGGGACAGTTAACAAAGGCCACCTGAGGTGTAGAGAAACTGCTTCTTCACATGACGTGATCAAGTTGTGGAAATCTGTCACAAAGTGCTATGCATAATAATATTGCCCAGGAGTCTAGAGATGATTGGACAAATTAATGGAAGAAAAATACCCAAGGGATATTTTWATAATAAAAAATGTAATTTTATAGTTAATGATTATAAAGAACAACACTAGTTGCTCAGGGTATCCCTAAAAGGAGGACTGCTGGAGACTAAGAGGGTGTTTTGGGGAAGTAATCCCCAGTAATTAGTTTTTGCCGAGGCATTGCTACAGGTCACTGCTGGAAAGAGGCTTTTGGGATGCACAGACCTTGCTTTGATCCCGTGTGTCTTTTCCTGYGTCCCATCTCTGATGCTTCCTCTGGAGTCAAGGCAGAGCGCAAAGCTCCTCTGGAAGAGGATCCAGAGCAGGTCTGTGAATTACCCTTTAAAGGAGCTTCTAGAGTCTGGGCATCAAAAGCTGAAGGGATGTAAGGCTACACAGAGCAAACATTTGTGAATCTCTCCTTATATCTTGGATGCTGAAGGGACTGTTACAATCATCTGGACTCACCACATGTCAATACCAGATAGACCACGCTGCCTTGATTTTTAAATTCTGACTGTTTAAAGCAGCCAGCTACTCAAGATGACAGCTGACTTYTAAAAGTCAGCAGTTCAAGTATGGTGCTTTTCTATGCAATTTATTAGTTTATTTTTTAAAGATATTTCAGATTGATTTAAAAGTGCTTACAGACAGAAATGCATCAAAAGAAGGGAGAAAGTCAGAAAAGGTAATGCAAAAGTTTCACTTCAGCGTTTTATAAGTTCTAGGGCCTGAAACATCATTCAGCCTATTCTGGAAGAAGGAAGCTTTTGAATTTTCTCTATGACAAACTGTTTTTTAATCCCCAACTGTTTTGCATATAGAGCTCTTCAAAACAAGTTCTAATGACTTTATTTTTAGACAGGAAAGATTTCCCTCTTTTACTTCTTCTTGCTCAAGGAGAGAGGAATAATTTTGTTTGCTCAAAAATTATAAGAAGAAAAACCTAAGGCAGAGAGTGAACTTGGAAAAATTTAGAAAGGTGAAAGTTTCAGAAAGATCCTGGTGACACCAACCTAAAGATTATTATTAGAAACCTTTATGAATTCTTAATGATTGCACATCAYAACCTATAACCTCAGTGGGATGAACACATTCTCTAGAGCTCAGAGAAGACGTTCAGGTAACATCTTGCCTGAAATGCCTTAGAAAATATAAGCAAATAAAGACATGTCAGGTACAAAAAGAAGTGTCATTCAGCTTTTGTGACACTGGTCTTTGTAAATCATACCAGTTAAATAATTACAAAAAAAAAAAGACTAAAAACCTGAAAGGGTTCAAGAAAGAAGGGCAAAATTTGGAAAATCACCAAAAATTGAAAAAAAAAAAATATATATATATACACACACACACACACCTTTTTTTCTTTTTTATTTTCCTTCTAGTTCATTAAATTCAATATATGTATCATTTATCTACAAGAAGATAAAGAGGTGATCAATTCACCAGTTTATCACTGGCTCCATCAGGAAGAGAGATTTTTAATCTAGCAAACCCACCCAGCACATAAAAGAGAATAAACCAAACATTACATCAAGTGATTGGTAGCAAATGCTAAGCAGATGCATATTAGAAATATGGGACAAAAGTCAAATGGAGGACATAGGTCACCGGGGAAACCGTCTGCCTTCGAATATGGTGAWTTTTTTTAAATGAGGATAGGCTGATTTTCTAGAAAGGGTGTGTTGGGTTTTTTTAGGCAAGACAAAGAAAAGCCTAGAAAATGGATCTGCTAAGATAACTGGTGAGTACCCAATGATGCCTCCTGAGGGTTTGCACACCTTTAGCTCAGCGGGCAGCTTAGTGGCTGTAAGCCAAGACTAACCTGAAGTGACACAGTAATGTGACTGCTGGGAATGAGCAAAGCTCTGTGGAAGCTTGACAGAAAAACAAAGCCAAAAATAAGTCCCCAGGAAAGTGATGGTTTTAATTATCACTCAAAACGCAAAGATAGGAAGCTCATGATATTAAACGCTGGCTGACTATGAGTGATATAGCACATGAAGAGCCTAAGGCTGACCCACTTACACAGTTTGGTATGAGAATCTCTGACCTGGAGAGTCTACCAGGCCTAATGCTTGGAGCAAGATGGTGTGACAAGTGTGTGATTAAAATGTACCACCAGTTAGGGGGTGTTTAATAAATACGTGAGGAGAATCAAATTATGAACAAAACCAAGCCGTAAGAACAGATTTATTGTATACGAGGAGACTCATGTGGCTGGATCACCAACAGACCAATATTTCACCTGTTACTTTCTGTGCTTCCAAAGACATAAGTATTTGAGTTACTTGAGTAAGACTGTCCAGAGATGTTTGTGACCGCTGGGGGAAGCGGACCTTAGAGGAGCAGTCAACGTGGGTTTGTTCAGGATCAGAGGACCACAGAGCAGTGCAGCCAAAAGGCACGGGATTGGGGAAGAAGTTTCTGCGAGAGCTCCCTCTGACTTTAAGATCTATTGACTTATGAGACAACTGTGAAGACTTTCATTGTTAGTTGCCACAGAACTTGYAGTTCATGGAGACAGGAGAGAAGTAACACTAGATGAAATCTCTCCAGAATGGAAATTAAGTCATAACATTAATGATAATAAAATACTAATTACACCTGGAGCAGCGTTTTAATAATGATAATTCAGATTATGTTAATGTACCATTCTCTTTAAACATGCTAACTACCTGTTCAAATTGTAGAAGGTCAATGCAATGTGCGGCTTGCTCTCATTAATTTTTTTCTTATATGCTGGAATTCTTCACTGTCTTGGCTGAAGTCCATTTTCCTTTTTCAATCAGCAGTTTACATTTTAAATTKATTCATTAGGTAATAAAAAATCTTTAATTAAAAAAGTAATTTATTCTTAATGGCTTCAGGTCCTATAAACTGACAAAAAGTATTGCTTTAATCCATTTGTTAAAGTCTGCGTGACACGTTATCTCCCGAGAATGCTGAAGACGATATGATCGTTATCAGTTTTGTTTACGCAGCACACACAGAGGACTCATGGCTGTGTGGAGATGCTGGTGTCTTTTATTACTTAAACACTGATTAGAAGACCTGCTTGGTGACTGTACGCACTAAAATTATGTCTGATATCAGTTTGATTAACAAGCTTTTCATCTCTGATAAGAAATGGCCAGGGCAAGAGTTAATACTTTAAAGGGCTTCTTTTAGTGCATTAGCTGAGTTTCAAGATGCTGTTTGACAGAAGCTGAGGGAAGGAGGAGAGCAAAAAAAGGTGCTTTGGCTACGTGGGTATGTCTTTTGCCAGATCTAAAGGGAGAAAGAATTGCTGTGAAAGATGGACTGTAAGTATACTAAAATTAGCTGGATTTTTATACAGCATGGTCTTGTCTTATTCCTTTCATGTCCAGGGTTAATGCTTTCAGTGCCAAGTGAATAATGCACTAGTCTTGCATAGCAGGGTGGGGAGGAGATGGGGAAGGGAAAGGAGGAAATAAATTCGGCATAAAGCCATATTTTCCCCTCGGGCTTGATCCAAAGCTCAGTCAATGGAAGATGTTCAATTAGTTTGGCAGGACATTGCATTGGGCCCTACATCATCGTGGGCTACAGTGTTTTGTGAAATGCAGAACAGATATTCTGTGGATTCTGCTGAATTAGGCTTTATTTCTACTTAAATAGACCACAAACTACCCAGGCAGAATTGCAATTTCTACATTCAGAGAATGAATTCTTGTACTAGTCTCTCAGGAATGGAAACAAGAAAGTAAATAGAGAAACCCTACMTGCACCTTTGTCCAGCTCTGTGGTCTATAAGAGGTAATATGTATTTTGAGGTTGTCTCGCCACTGAAATGAACCAGGCACACGTATACACAACTCACATTCTGAAGAAAAGCTAGACATTTAACTGGCCTGTCTTGGAACAAAATTAAGGTCTGAATGTCTGATACTTACTCTGTAAGTAGATAAGAACCCCTTCCTCAGTACTCTGTGTAAATGCACAATCGAGACAAATTTAGGATATTTGCAGATATTTTTCTCTCAGAATGGGAGAATTGATAATTTTTAATGGTTGCAGTTGATTTTAAATTTCCAATCACTTTTTTTAAGTATGATTTTTCTATTTTCAGGCTCAGAGAAAGGATTCCAGTGACACTCACAGAAGTTCAACATTTATAGAAAATCAGTGTGTATGTAGATCACATCACAAGTGAATACTTCAGAAACAGCAGTTCATGATGAATGTAAAAAATCAGAGATTAGCTCTAGAACTGCTCATCTGAATTCAAAAGTAAAATGTTGTAAATAACCATTACAACTGTCACGCATTTAGCAAAGCTTCAACAATTATCTGTTTCATGAATTGGGCCTTGTCAGCATTTAGGAGAAAAAGAGATGGAAAAAAGAGAGAGAGAGTGAGCAAACTCAATAGTGACTTGCCAGGAATTTTCCTTCATTGACAGAGGGTTGAAAAATATAAATGAAGTGTAATGATAATTTGTGATGTCATAAAATCAACTTCATTGCCTGGTGTGTTTTGAAGACGAAGATTTTGCACTGTCTGTCCAGGTTGTCCTGGTTGAAATATTCCAACAAGTTCTGGGACTAGTGTGCTTCAAGTGATGTAGGTTGGAAAACCATAAACCTGGTAGCAAAATGTTCTGCACAATTACCTAATTGCCATGGAAGCTGCTTTCTGAATTTAAAGTGTCCTTTTCACGACAAAGTTTGCACATTATCAAATAGTCTCCCTTTGAGGGAATATTTCAGGACCTCACTCAGAGGAGGGCTTCCCAAGGGAAAGGATTTTTCTGACATAGTACTTTGTATCAARGTAATCTGACTCTCAAGACCTGATCAAAGATGAATAAGCACTAAGCGGAGAAAAGAGARTTTTCTAATGTATTTTAACTCTCTATTCATTGGTTTTCATGCCTTTCTTGAAATTAAATTTACATATGAAAGAACTCCATTCCCTTAGTATATAGGAAACTGAGACATGTAAATATACAGCTTCATTTTCAATAGACCTGACCCAAAAGCCCTCAGTTCAAAAAAGGAACAATTATTTCAACTGAAAACTAGCAATGGAAGCTGTCTCYTGAACAGTGCATGTCTGATCTTCTGTAACGTCCCTCCCACTCTTATCTCATGGTGTCTCTTATAGCACCTTAGGACACAACTACATCTGTCCCTCTGGCAGTTGGCCCCGACACCTCAATTCAGCATTAGTTTTTATAAAAGACATTTTTTTAGTTCTTACTCCACTTTCTCTTCCCTCTTACATATTTCAAAATTTCAAGAGCATAACTGATTTTTCAGCATATGTGCATGTTATCTGTTTTTGATGGTGGTGCTACCAAAGATACCATGGTATGTTTTACTGAAGATGTTAAAAACTTTTTTTCTTTTCTGGACAAAAATAATTTTTGCTTTCCTATCAAGAGCTGATCAAATGATAGTGTGACTTCAAGTTGCTATGGAAACCAGCCTACCAGAAAGTAAAGCTACGTTAGGGATTAAATTCTCAATTTCCAGGTTTATGATGTTTATACATGCCTTCATAGTTTCAAACATTGGATAACATACTCAATGCCCACTGATTGCAATACTTAATGCATACAGGCATACTCAGCTCAAAGARTGAGTTGGCAGTGAGGTCTATAAAGATAAAAATACAATATTTATCATTATCCTTTGAAAAAAAGATAATATCTTCTTTTCAAAAGCATATTTATACTCTATATACATTCTCTCAAAATGATATCCTAAGCAGGTATCATCAGTTCATAAACTGAATCCAATACTAACTGTAGCAAAATATATAAGGAGAAATAAAACACTTTTATTGCAATAATCCCCAAAGACTTCACAAGGTCATCAGACAGTAAAATTTAATGTATAAATAGTAAAGAAAACAGTTGCCCACTTTCTTCTCTGCCAGTGTTCTAAGTCCATTTTACAAAGAACTTTATGGAATATTGTCTTAGATGAACTGCAACTGTTTTTGCAATCATGCCTTTTCATATGAAATACAGTTTGAATCGGTCCTCCAACCAACAGAAATGATCATGGAGAAATAAAAACAAAAATCAGATATGGGATGTTATGTCTGTTTTCTGTAACTCAAATAGATAAAAACTTTAAAGTTAGCTGTAGAAAGTGGCATTAGGAAGATTTCCATAGGCATTTCTGGTTTGTTTAAGAACACAACTTACCAGGCTAACCTGCTGGCTAATGCAAGGTGGTGTAGCTCAGTAGTTCTGTATCTCTTCAGGGGTTTGTACCGAGTTACTGAACCAAAGACTACACGTGAGGACAATTTACAGAAAAATACTGGATATAAAGGTTCCTCAGRCAACAAGGAAATTTTCCACACAGGTCCTGAGGATTGTGTCATTATGAATTAGTTCAGTGCAACAATTTGACACATCGTTTGGATTGGACAAGAAGACTTCCTCTTTCTACATTTCAAGCAGGGGAAAAAGCTAATTATACTTAGGGTTGCATCTGTCATTGTCTACCTATGTCCAGTTAAATTATGTTGAAGGTTTTTGTGGKTTTTTTTAAAGTGTGCAATATGGTCAAAGCTTGTTGGCAGGAGAAGGYGACAAGAGAGAAACCCCTTAGCAGAGTGGTAGCTCATAAAAACATGAGCCACTGTTCTCCTTTGAACTTCTAAGCTCCATTGACTTGAGCATGGTTTCATGGAGATGAAGGACAGGAATATTTTGTCACCTACACATGAAATACCCCACTTAACTTTTGCTGTCTACAGACTGAGTGTTTAAACTATGCCAGTCATCATGCACTAGTTAACTGAGACAAACATCTGCAGAGATTGATTTATCACACCCCCAAAATAATGTCCAGGATAGGTGAGATGAATCATGTCCTGAATAGCTCTGTATTAAATGCAGAGGGAACCCAGACAATAAGCAAAATGAGATGCTAGCTTTCAGGCACATAAATTTGCTGAGATGAATCCCACTTCTGGTAGGAAACAAATCCCAACTAATCTCAAGCAAATGGAGAGAACTGCATCCCAGTGACTGTGGGATGTGCAGAAAACTTGTGTTTTCACAGCAGCTGGATCCCAAAAGYGCATCTGGCAAGCAGAGACACCTAAGCATATAGGTGGAGGCTCTAGGATGCTTCAGGAAAGGGGGCACACAAATTGAAATCAGTTAGAGGCAAGAGAGCATTTAGGGAGGTGATGCTTCCTGGCTGCTCCTGATTCCTGTGCTTGAACACGTAGCTCAGTGGAGGAAGATTTACCGTCTCGCAGCCCATGCTGTGTGCCAGGCTGAACACTAAGCAGTGGTATACACGCTACCTAGTTTAAAACCAGCGGGAGTGCCTTTACACAGCAGTGTACCCTGCAGGGTAGGCGTACTCTGTGGCACTCCATGCATTAATGTTCTTCAAGGAAACAGGATCATCAGACTTCCCTGCAGAGGAGCAATCAAGCATACAACAGTCAAGGTGGGACCAAAAGGGAGAATACGTAAGATCTGCAGCTATTTCACCAGCTGAATCTGGTAATACACCTCTTATTTATCCCACAGGAGGTAAACAGAAATGTTTTGCTGGGGTATGAGAATAAAATATATTTCTGAGCTGGAACTGGTTTTTAGGTTATCAACAAAGCTACTCAGGTTTACAGTGTGGTGGAGCTTGAATCCTTGTTCACTTGCCCCATCCCTTAAACTTAGTGGCACTGAGTCTTTCCACAGGGCAAGATCTCTAGTGTGACATAAGTGTCCCACTGATTCAAACCATATAACTCCAGGCAGATCTTCATCCTGCCAAAATTAGATTTCTGCTTCTTCTCTCCCTATCACAACTCTGTGTTTGCCTTTTTCTTCCCACAGCATTTACCTCCTAACCTCATGGCGTGTTCTGTGTTTTCCTTTTTAAGGTTTCATCTTTGTTCTCTTTGTGGATAGCTTTTGTGTCCATCATGTGCAAAGTGCCTTGGGGTGAGATAAGAGGTGAGGCTCTTTATTACAAGCACTGAATCCAACAAAAGATAAATCACTAAAATATGACAGATTTACCAGTGTATTTAAGATGAATTCTGAACAATTATCAAGGTCCCTGCAATTAATTTCTTCATGTCTCCACCTGCAGCTTGTTAGCAATGCACCTGGTTCCAACATTAGAGGGATATGGATTCATATTAGGGGTTGTCATGCAGTTGTGTAGGCACATGAATTTTTCACACAGATGCTTCTATGGTTGGATGATTACTTCAGCAGAAATACTTGCTTCATCACTAATATATTAAATAGGCTGCAGACACTAGCAAAATCTTGCTCAACAAAGGGAAAAAAGCTAGCACATGCTGCAGTCTGTCACATCTAAATGACAGCCATGTAATAATTATTGCCATGTAAGAATATAGCTTAGATATGGTCTCAGAAACCTGTCTGAAATGATCACATTGTATCTCCCATTGTTGGTGATAAAAATGAACTGAAGGAGGGACTATATACTGTGTAGATAGTTCTGGAGTGTGGACTGTGTTTATTCTGGTTTTATGCAGCATATAGACCATGGTCCATTCCCATTTAGTATCCCAGTGTGAATAATAGGGTCAGAAAATCAACGACAGAGAAAAAGGATGAGTTGGAGCTAAACAKTCAAAAGGGTAGAGATGGTGAGAGGGGATGAGTCTTGTTCCTCAGATATGGTAGAGGCAGTAAATAAATGGAGAGACTGGATATACAAGTTGCTTAGGTGTTTGTCGTGGTTTAGCCCCAGCCAGCAACTAAACACCACGCAGCCGCTCGCTCACCCCCCCACTCCGGTAGGATGGGGGAGAGGATCGGGAGGGCACACGGAGGAAAAAAAACCCGCGGGTTGAGATAAAAACAGTTTAATAATGGAAATARAACAAAGTAGAACAGTGATAATAACAATGATAACAACAATAACAGAATATACAAAACAGGCGATACACAATGCAACTGCTCACCCCACGTGTTCCRCACCAAAAACCCCGTGAACCGTGCGCCCACAGAGCGACCACCCTCGGTTTTTAAGCTGGGCATGATGTCACATGGTGTAGAATACCCCATTGGCCGGCTGGGTCAACCACCCCGGCTATGCTCCCCCCCAGGTCCCCCTGCACCTTGAAGGGCGGGGGAGGCTGTCGGTGCACCTGGCAACAACCAAAGCATCAATGGGCCATCAACATTCCTTTCACCRCCAAACCCAAAACACAGCACCCCCTCCAGCTACAGGGAAGAGAGTTAACTCTGTCCCAGCCGGAACCAGGACAGTGTTCCATTGGAGATATTTGGCATTTCTACACTCTGAGTCCACTTTTCCTTCTCTTCTTCTATTGTTTTCCAAATAAAAAATGAAGTATTGCAGCTACCAACCCCTGTGTTAGCATTGTGTTATATTCACATGTCAGTGAGAAAATTGCTACCAGCTAAATCATGAGTTCATTTGTTTCTTTATTTCCTGATAAAAATCAAAACTGTTTGATCCAAGATTCAAGGTCAGAATTGACACTGCGCTTCCAGAGGGCATAGTCATTGATCACTGGAGGATATTTTTCGTAAACAAACCTTAGTAGATCAAATCAATAACTACTTCAGCCTTTTCACACACTAATGTTGTTTTTGTCAAAATTAGAACCGAGTTGAAAAAAAGCTCCTTTCTATCTGGTTATARAGGAAAGTTGTTGGGTGTTTTTTTCTGTGTCTTTCCAAAACAARCCCAGAAGTTTAGCATGGTTGCATTGTTGTGGTTGTTTTTCTTTGTTCACTTTTGCAAAAAACAGCTTTCTCCTATTTATACTTATCTAATTTTGGAGAGTTGCATACCTAAACTCTCTGTTTGAGACTCACCATATGGACAACAGAGAAAACCAGGCAGAACCAGGGTATGATTCAGCCCAACTCAAATCAGAGTCATTCTCTACAACTACCTGCCTTCACTGACAGTATAAAAAGCATGAGTTCTGGAGCTCCTCTGTGGAACAAGGGATCTCTTAATTTTAAAGATTGGCATTTCTGAAGTGAAGATCATATCGTTCCTTTCTGCTGTCAAGAAAATTATCTGTTAACTGGAAAGTGAAACCTGCAGCTGGCATTCGATAGAGCAGACTTAGTACAAAAGACAACGCCTGAGATGACGGAGGATGTGGGTGAGTCTCAAGATTCTTATTTTAAAGCTAATTTCTCTCTAGCTTCAACTTCCCAAGTGCAACTCTTTTACATACAGGCTACACCTTTTCACCACAGTTTTTGTATTTCACAGAAGACTGGCTGCCTTTTTAATCGAGAAGAAACTTTATTACCTTTTAATTAAAATAAGGCTCTGGTTATATTTTAAAAGGAAGTTGGTTGTATTTTATCTGGACACATAATAATACAAAAAGTCATGACAGCTTACAGGACTTCTGGCATGGCCAGACAAACTACCACCACTGTGTGTCAAACGCRTTCTATTTTTGTGCTGACATAACACAGATTTCAGTTTCAGTCACCTGCTCACATTGCCCGTGGGAGTAGCTGGAACACAAATATACCTTCCTATGGCTGTACTTATATCAAGACAAGCTGGATGCCCTTCTGGTTAGGCTCCAGTTAATTCCTGGCACGAGCTCAAACTTAGCTGTCCCAGGCAGATGCAGTTAAAACTTTTATTATCTCTCAGCAACAGTAGGCACAGATTTACCAGACAGGACCACAGGGCTGTACTCCTCCTCCTCTCCTGTTATATGACAGGGAAGGAACTAYAGTGCCTTGTTATCACTGTGTTTCCATCCAGACACAGACAGTTGAACCGGAAAACACATGTTGTTTGGCAATTGGTACAAATCTCATGCTGAGCTTGTTTCATGGTAATTAGTCTGGGCATGGTGGTTATTGAAATATTCAGAAAGTCATGAGTTGTGTTCATCCATCCTAAATGTTTCACAGATTTTTCAGCACAAGCATCGTTTGATTAAATATTTATTCAAGATGACTATTCTCCAAAAGGATTTCCATGGGAAAGTCTAGACTCCCAACCAAAAGGTTTCCATTGGTTTGCTGGCCAGCAAAAATCAGTGACAATAGACTTAGAAGACATCAATGAACAGCAGAAGAAAACATGTGAAACCTCCCAATGCAACAGATGAAAAAACTCTATGCCTGTTAATCAACCAAGTTATTAAAAGAATATTTATAAACAACTCATATCTTCAAAGACATTCAGGATCAGTTCAGAAAGGGATCAAATAAAATGAATCAATTTTAACATAAATGACATTCAAAAGAAATGTTTTGACTAGTGAAGTCAATGCAGAATTGATTAAGCAGCTTGGTGTGTAGGGGTTGCATCTTACTAGGTCTAGCTTCTGAGAAAATAAGACATTTCTCATGTTGCTAATCCTTCAGTTACATCAGTTTTACCCCACTATGATGAAGTAGGGTTTTTTCTTGTTTACAACGCTGTACTAAAACAAGACCATGGCTTGAGCTGATCTGCCCATATGTCCTATGCTCTGGAAAYCTCTATTTAAAGTGGGGACAAAGCAGTACATGCATAATTTAGGGGTGGCGGAGTCAAAGCAACCGTATTTATACTCTCCCCAACACAGCTATATCTAAGGTGAATGAAAATAAATCACATGACAAATTTTAGGATTTGAAATGGAGAATATAAAAGAATTAAAAAAAAAAAGTTAATGTAAATCAAGACTACCAGCTCTGAGAGAGAAATATAGAATATCTGCTGTTTTTAAATGCCAYAAATGTGAGAAATTCAGGCAGACTGAAGACACTTTCTGGGAATGTATACACTGCTATGTCCTTAGAGAAGCAGGATAGTAGGTGATTATAAGGCGAAAGGGGGGAACTGCTGGGAGGAAGGAAAGCTTTTTTCAAGAGAAACATGTCTGAACTCAGGGGGAGGCTTACCTTTGTTGAGAAGGTGAACACAAAGTTAAAGCGAACTTTAAAAGCTAGAAATCGGTGTAAGACTAAATTAAAAAAACACAAAGGCAAGCTGAAGTTTCAAATGGCAGTTTCAGCAGCTGCCAGTTAYCAAATTTTCAGCTAAATTCTAGTCTGGGCACATGAAGAAGATCCAGAAAGCAAAACGTGATCAGTAACAGATTTATGGATGCTGTAATTAGGCTGAAGAGAATGAATGAATGGATCGTGACTCCTCTGACTCACCGTGGTGCAAAGACGGGGCCAAAAGTGGTCTTTGGCATGTGAAAATGACCCTTCMGGTATTAGGTAACAGCTGGCTATAGACAGACAGAGCGGGAAACAAAGAGACTATGAGACAATAGATGCTAACCAGGATGAGGGTATAGTGCCAAGCCAGCAGTTGCTTCCCCTTTTCTAGATGTGTTCTTCTTCTGTTTCACTAGATGGTAAAGCAACTTTTCAAACAGTGCTGTACTCAGGGGTGAATACAAGTAAACAGCCCTGACTCACTGCTGGTATGCACTGTACGAATTGCATCCACTCGTCACCGCTGAACCTCACTGGGACACAAAGTACGCAGACAGCCTTTTTGTGGTTATTGAACAGATATATTTATCCACTATTTTTATCTATTCATTTTTTGCATCACTAATTTTAAGGAAGGGTTTGAAGCAGGATAATGAAATTATTCTTCTATTTCCTCCTATTGTTGATTCCAGGAAGCTCCTCTTAAGCATGAGTGGGCAGCTGGGCTAGTATTTCAGAAGAGGGTGGCATTTACTATGAATGACCAATAGGAACAAGCTCTTTGGAAAATGTGATTACTTATTTTGCAGTTCTAAAAGTAAACACTTTTCAAAATCTGTCCTGATTATAAATGTCAAAAACTTGTTAATGAATACAAGTGTTTTCTTTGTGGGGAGGAAGGAGAAACGCGGAAGGGTGTTTTCTATGCATATTCACAGGGCTGAATTTCACCCTAAAGAGCAAATAAGGATGGCTTTACTAAGTTTGATTGTTATTACTATATTTCTGATTCTTAATAGAGCAATATGCCTAGAAGGAATGGAAAACTAATTGGCTATATTTGATTCCTGTACCATCAATCATTTACCCACCCATCCATCCATCCATGCATTTAATGAGAGCCACTGAAATTTCCCTCGGAAGTAATAAACAAAAATATATCCTGCAATTAATTCAGGCATTGCAAGATGTCCACTTAATTTTGCTGGGTATACTAAATCAATTCTATGCTTCATTCAGTGCATTGCAAGGAGCTGGCTGGCAGGAACTTCATCTGTTATTAACTCACAATGCAAATGAAGATAATGCTTTTATGCTATGAATTGTCCTCTGCTGTTAAACCTGAAAGTCAATGGTCTAGTGGAATAGCTGATTCCTTTTAAAATACAATAGCTATATTCATTTGTCACATTCAATCAGAACCTACTAAAAGCTCCGACTTCCAGAATTCTTTACTGTGTTTTACCTCGTGTAAGAAAAACCTTCTGTTTCTGTTTCAGGCAAAACTCCTTCTTTAAGTTCTCGCCAAGAAATGGCACTGTTCTTCAGGTAATTCTTCTAGATACAAATTAGATTAACATAGTTAACAAATTTAATTTTTATCCATATGGATGACAGCCCTGCACTCATCAAAATCTGCTCTAAACATGAACTTTCCTCAGCCTCYTTTGGTTTCTTTTTCAGCTACATTTCCTGAGTTGGTAAAGGCGGTTTGGAATATTCTGGGGGGCAAGTTTTTGGTGTTTTTTCATGGCACTTTGGATTCAATTTTTTTCACTTTTATCTAGATTCATTGTTGAATTACATCAGGTTTCATGTTATGTCAATTCTTTTTGGTTTCAGACCTTTCAGCATAGTAATGAGGAGCCGATAAAGAAAATAAGCTGGGGGGAGATAAACACCTTGAACAAATAAGACATCTCAAGTTCATTGGAGAGTGAGCGACAACGCAACTAATGAAAAAAAAGTGACTTCTCTGTGTCCCGTAATAATTAAGTTAAACATTTCGTCTGCGGTTTAAACACTAAAGCCCTGGCTCATCCCTGGTCACCTGACTGATAAGCTTATGGTTGAGATCCATTTCATTGTACTTCAACTGTATAAAATTTAGGCATGTAAGTCTAACTTAGTCAAAGATTCCCTGTGTAAAACATGGAGGGGTATAGACAACTGATTTAAACACTTATTTAAGTTGGATGAATCATTTTCTGGAGATGTTTATCTTCTGCATTGGCCATAGAAGTATTGGGAGATTTTCTACCCTGCATACCTCTGCAGGCTTCTGGTTCTTATTTTAAAGAATTGTCCACTATTTAAAGTGATTCCACTCATTAGCCACAGAACTTGCTAGTGACTTATTGATGACACAGAAACACCTCCTGCTGCTCTCAGACGAGAATATCAGATCTGTTGAGTAGATCATCTGTTATAGTCCTGTCTCCCTTATCACTTCACAGGTGCTTGTGCTCCCAACACTTCTCCAAGAGAGGATTTCTAGTGTCTCCTGAGTGCACAAATACAAGAACTTAGTCCTTAAAAGAACAAAGATTTTTGCTACAGACAAGATTGTTCACTTTCTCAAAAGAAAAGAGAAAGTAGACTACCTAGCAACAACTAAAAACATTAGTGTGTTATCAACATTCTTCTTATACTAAATCCAAAACATAGCACTATACCAACTACTAGAAAGAAAATTAATTCCACCCCAGCCAAAACCAGGACACTCTTCTCTCAAGCAGCTAACCCTGGAATCTAAACTCCTACTTCAAGTGCTAAAACTCCTTGTACAGCCTGCTTTGGGATCAACTGAATGCCTCCCTAGACTCCATTAACTGTATTGACTTGGTTTRCATTGAGCAAGTACTAATACCTCACCCCCATGTAGAAAACCACACATTAAGTGTCTTAATCCTGGTGCTGAATCCATGCTCCAAATGACTACTCACATACTTCAAATCAAAAGAAAGAATTGCTAAAAAAATGGTGTTTGCTTGCTTTCTCATCACTACCATGTCAGTCATCACTTTAAATCTTGTCAAAAGTGTTTTAGTGTGGCAATTAGCTGACAGGACAAAACAATAACAACGATGCATAAAAAAATGTAACAGTACACTATTAATATTTATTACGTATTAATGATCAGTCACATCAGTAGAAGACAAACTGGGCTTTGAATGCAATTTGGGACACAAYGACTGCTCCAGCTTTCATGTCTAAAAGATAAATATTTAAGATCGAGCTAGTTAGTTGTAGACTCCCCTAACAGTTAATGGAAGGGAACAAGTACCTCCAGAGGGCAGTTCCTAACGCTGTGGTGGACCATATCTTTCTCCATGGACTAAAGGATGAACAGAGAATGTCTAGATATTTAACTTTTCAATGCCTAAAATTTGTTGAGATGAATTCTAACCAAAATGTCAATGATGTCACCTCTTTTTATAGAAATAGTATTTTTTACCCATTTAATTAGTGTGATATTGGAAAAGTGGTATGCTAAAAGTTGCTGAAGAAGTGCAATTTAATATATTCAGTATTAAAGCTGGGAAGGAAAATAGATATTAGAACATAGGAAAAACTGTTAACATAATTTTTTAAGTATTGAATTGGCATATAACTCTGTATGTCTTCATATTTTATTTATGCTTTAAATGCAACTGAACCTGACCAAAACGTACAACACCCCCTACTTAACTTATTTCATGTTAGATGATAAAGTTTTCACACCATCAGTTACAGAGCATGACTCAGCCCACGTGACTTGTTTTCAGATCTGGTATACAGTAAAACCTAGGTGTTCTGGAAACTTATAAGCAGGTAACTGCAAATTTGTCAGTGAACATGGTCTGCGTTTTGTGTTTGCAATAAAACCTGAAAACAAGTGAACGTTACATGGTTTCTTGATGTGTGTGTGTGTGCATATACTTACACCTGGTACATATGTCTTCCACACCTCCACAAAACATTAAGAAAACATCATACATGAGAGTCTTCTTATGGATTGAAACATGGAGTGTAATGTCCTCTTCATCACAGCCTTTGACTCTGCTAAAATCAGTGGCCAAAGTGCCGTCAGCTTCACTGGAAATAGGATTTATTTCCACAGACCTAGGTTGTCACCGTTTCCAACAAGTTCTGCATTATGGTTTCTACAGACCTATGCCTGGGATTATTATCTCATTCATAAATTTTTTCTGGATGGACAAAAAGAAACATGAAGCTTTGCAGGCAGTTTTTTGGAAGTTCAGCAGACCAGACAGAGCGATCCCAGTGAATGGCTTGTCTAGTGCTCTGCACAAATATAGACAAATCTCCACAATTCTTACACAWGTTAAATACAGGGCATGAAATTTTATGTCTAACTCCACATGCCAGACAAACTGCATGTTGTGCACGTACTGCCTATCTCTGCAGCATAAGTACAACAGAACTGGTGTGTGACAAAGGTCCTAATTTCCAGGATTTTTGAGGCAGAAATATTGGAGCCCTATGTAGAAAGCATAAACATGGAAAGGAGAGTAGGCATTTGTCGGGAAGGCACTTTGAGTCTGCCCAGTCTTGCTTTTGTGCGTTTTGTGCTTTTGTGTGCTCATCTGTGCTGCGGTCTTGGGAGCAGGGTCTTTTATCTTAGTGCTAGAAATAACAGCCTAGTTTTTTCTGCAGTCATAAAGTGGGATTAATGTAAAATCACTGGAAATGCAGTGAAGAAACAATGATGAGTTGTCATCTGCATTTTTAAACATGACCGATTTTTTCACTCCTCCAGAAAAAAATGGGATTGAAAATTAGTGGGCACGGTTCAGTTGCCTAAATACAAGTGTGTACTACTATCTCAGATGCCATAAATTAACGGATGTACTCCAAAAGTGCCTGGATCTTCCATAAGCCCTCTGTCATATCTGTCAGCCCTTTCAGCATACTTTAGATACCCTGCAGTTTATCAGATGTCCATAGTTCCCTGTGTTTACGGAACTGACTATTATTGATGATGGGAAAAAGAACATCACACACGCATAAAAAACAATCGCATCTTTTTGTTCAAGTTCTGTATATTTAACTGAAAGAGACAGAGCTGCTGAAATCTGTTGCCTGACCTAATATGCAAATAATCCCTTGGACGATGAAGGGCTACTGAGATTTCTCCCAGTGCGAATAGTTATACACAGCCTTCAAAAAGAGGTCCTGGTTATTAAATATGATCAAAAAGTTGTATGAGCAACTCGGAAAGGTTTCGTATTACCTTTAGGGAAAGTGGTGGAAAAGTAGGTCAACCAAGCAAATCAACCAGGGGAGAGGGGAAAGTATAACTGTTATCAACATAGACAAGCTTTGGAGCTTGTTACAAGGTAGGACACTCAAGTCTTTGAAGTGCTTGTAATTGTTTATGTTTTTCAGCTTTTAAAGAGACAGATGGAACGTGCCTTATTTTCCAGAGGCATAAACCAGATCCCTTTGTTTTAATCTAGTCTACACTAGTTTTGACCTCCAGGACCCGTGAAAAGTGTGGGCATAGCAGGTTTATCTGTGGGTAGCAGAGTGGTCCACTCAGCAGCAGACAGGACTGACTGGCAGGTGATTTGTTTCTCTTTCATTGACTTGCTGAGAGGGTCAGCTCCTGGGGCGGGCAAAACAGACAGCTCTGTGCTGCAGCAGGCAGACGGAGGCAAGAAAAGAATAAGGCTTTCCTGTGTGTTTTGCCTCTAGCAGAGCCTTGGAAAAAAAGAAAGAGTCTTGTGACACTGCAAACAAGTGATACAATGGCAGCTGTAGCCCTTTCTAAAAGCACTAGTTACCCTCTCTCCCTCAGCCATAACGTATCTGCCGTATTCCTTACCTATCCCCCAGTACACACCCAGGATAGACCCAGGCTGTTATCTCTGTGGCAGCAAAATTTAGGCCGGGAAGATCTGCATCAGTTTTACCTGGGCTGGAGCTGGAAGCTGTGCTGCCTACAACGAGCCTTCTTCAGGTTGCGAAGCCTTTCTGCAAATCCAGCTATTTTTGGTCAGCAACTGAAACTTGTACTTGAGTGCCCAACTAGAATAATCTGGGGTTTAACTTGGTCTTTCCACTTTTGTAACATAGGGAGAGTCATACTTACCAGTTTTACAAAGTGCTTTGAAATCTATAGAAGACAGTTTGCCGCTGGTTATAGACATTTCAAATTAAGGGTTGGAATCCCAAGCTCAGAATTTTTGGGGGGTTTTAGTACAATAATTTCCCATGAAACTTTTCTATTTTAGTGAAAGTGCATTTTTTTCCCTAGGAAAGTGTATTTTGGCAGTTTTTCAGAATGGGCTCAAAAATATCTGACCAAGTAATACCAAGTTTTTAGGCCAATATTAACATTACAGTGCTGTAAGGAAGTGACAAAGAAGCAAAATTAGCTGATGAAAGCCTGTGGTTAGTACATTATCTAGATCTAACACTGTCAATCAGTTGGACAGATATAAATTGTACTCACTGACATTTCCAAATGCTCATGAGAAACACTGTCCTTAAGAACGTTCTGCCTAGTTTTTAGACAACTTATGTGTTTAGTGCTGCATATACTGACAGCCCACCTGATCTGGCTTTTCCAGTTCTAAAGAAAAGACAGGACAAGTTCCTCAGCTACCTGCTCTCATTAACTCTACCTTGAGCAGGGCTGACTTTCAGTTGGACTGGATGATCTCCAGTGGTCCCTTCCAGCCTCAGCTAGTCCTTGATTCTGTGAAAATCAATCTCACAACTATTTGCGCTCTAGGAAATTATAGCTGTCTTATGTAAATACAACTATTTTTTGACTGAAAGTAGCCAAAAAATAAAATTACGTCAGAAAGCATCATAATTGTTTTGCCAGTCGCTATCTTTAAAGACAGAAGATGTTGATGAAGCAGGTGTTGGGTCTGTAAAATTTTATTTCATGGTTTTTTGAAAGTTACCAATGACATGACCAGCATTTGGAGTTGTTTCTGGAATGGCGAGATTTTTATGTCATTTCCCCTTGTCTTTCTCCTGGTAAAAACTTCTTTCAAGACTGCACCACTGGACAACTGTGCTTTCCAAAGCTGGGCTCATGGAATGAGGCGAAACCAGACGTGGTTAGGCATGTCCAAAACCAGAAGTTGTTGCTAGTTTACACCACCAATATTTGGGCACTTATTCAGCGGTCTTTAAAAGATCTTTTTTAATGCTTGATTAGGATGTATACATGCCTTCATATTTGAAAGAGCCTGATTTCTCCATAAGGAACTCAGCCTTTTTTTTTTTTTTTAAAAAAAAAAAAAGTCCTGCCTTCTTAAGTTATAGGTGTAACCTAAAGGCAGACATAGAAAGTCCTATTTCTTTCTGAATATGTCAGCATTTTAGATGGACAATTTGCTCTATAACTGACAGTTAATTTAAAAGCTTTTAGTTCCAAATATACTGTGGCCAACCAGTAATCAAGAAGTGCGAAAAAGCTGTTATGGAGAACAGATAAATGTGTAAGTGCTAAAAGTCAACGAAAATACATTTCTTTGTAGCTGTTCCTAGGGAGACATTGCAGGCAGAACATCTGTTTCACTTACTGTGATTGAGTGCCAGGGCTGATGGATTGGTTTAATGTAGTCCTTATTAACAACTTGCAGAGACCAGCAAACTTTGCAACCTTCTAAAAGGAAAACATTTTGAAAATTCAGGAGAATACTAAAGGCAGCAAAACTGTCATTTGAAATAAATGGGAAGCTCCTCATTTTTTTTAAAAAAAGAAAACATAAAAATCAGATTGTCGTGTTTGTTTGAACTATAGAATCTTCAAGCTCCTAGGTAAGCTGAAAAACATCCAAGTGAAGACTAGAGAAACACTCTTCAGGTTTATCTTTTATAAATGCAGAAAAAGGAGTACAAGACAGAACCACAGAGACAACCTGACATGGTACGTATTCAGTCAACCGTTGGAATGTGTGACAATGCTGAAAATTTTTCCCCCGCCCCCCTTTTTCTTTTCTCTTCCCCTTCCCCTAACTATTCTGTCAGGAACAATAGCTCTAAGTGCTGTTCTTCTCTGGTAGGAGTTGCACAGCTTTCAGCCAAATTTAGCCTCTGTTTGCACAGCTTGAGCCTGTGGGCAGTTAACAGGCTTTTACTCAATATTCCCTCCTTGCTGGGTGGTTCTTGGATCATTTCAGCTCTTAGGTTCCCCAGTACAGTGTCAATCCTTTAAAATCCTTCTGTTCTGAAAACTGAGGGGGTGCCCCAATACTCGGTCATCCTGCTGCTTTTTATCTTCACAGTAGCAGCAGTGACATTCCCCTCTTCGCAGCTTTTCTTTCGACTGTAATTCTGAGTGAGCAGCTGGGGAAGTTTGAGTGTTATAGGTTTCCATTAACTATCCTTCTTTTAATGATGATCTGATTAGGAGTGCTCTGGAGATATCTTTCAGCAAATCAATCAGTGAATTATATTATATCGCACCAGATATTTATCTACCTTTTAAGAGCCAGACTATTAAATGGCAAAGGCGTGTGCTTATAGTTTGAGCATGCTTTGCTCTACTAAGATAATATTTACCTTTCTGGTAAGGGAAACAACTTGATCATATTGGTCATAACAGCCAGACTGATCGATTACATGTTGGCAAAGAAGTATATCTGTGCAGAAATTTGAGGCAATAGGAAGCCAGACCCATGTGTCTCTCTACCTGGTTCTGCTCCTCACCTGTCATGCAGGAATGAAAGTCGTAGTGGCTAAAATGGGTTTCCAGGTTTTCTGAAATTCCCTGAGCAAGGGACAAAATGATGCCTGAACACAAAGAATTCTGAAATGAGGCTTAAATAGTTTAAATATTCTAAAAGGCCTTGTAAGAGTGAATAAACATGGGCACAGGGGTGAGTTTCACCTTATGCAAGTTTTTTGTTTATTTTTTGTCTTCAAATCAGTGAAATTTAAGAAAAATCGGAATGGTAGGCTTTAAAAAAAAAAAAGTTTAATCATCCCAGGAAATGCATAGGCAATGAAAGCTATTAGATTTCTCCTTTAGCTCATTTAGAAGAATTTATGCATGTTCTGAAATTTCAGTATGCAAGCAAATACAAATCGTGATAAAAAAAATCTAGCCAATATTACACTGAATCTCCCATGTGCATAAATAAACATTAAATTTCTACCACAGTGCTATCAGACAGGTTGGTCTACAGATGTGGTATTTATGCCCAAAGGAATTACTATTGCTTCTCTGAGACTTTCCTTTAAAAATCACTCACAGGAGAGAGGCTGAAGAAAATTAAGCAAGAAAGCAAGAAAGTAATCAGTGCCTTGCATGTGATTTTAGTAGAAATACATACAATACTTATACTGATCTAATTTCTGTTTAAGTAAATGTATTTCTTTTAAGTGGGATGGCTATGCAAATTCCCCTCAGGACCACAATGACAGATGCTTTATTGAAGAATCACCTGAAAAGGAACTTAACTGAAATATAGCTGGTTTAGAGTCTTTCACTGTTAAGTGTCAGGTTCCCCATGTGCCAGGGTGAACCTATGGGTTTGGCACTACATCATCTCCACTTTTTCCCCATCTTTTCTGTTTAGGAACGACAGTTCTGAAAGCCATTGGTTGTAGCTTAATTTCATTTTATTTTATTTTTTCTTAGAGTTCATAATTTCTAATAGAAGCAATCCTTGTACTCTTTCAACAACATAATACAGTTTCTTTTGTAGTGCCTCAGTCCAGTGCTGAGAGCTTCCTGTACAGAGACGTACACACACATGGTTAAGAAAACAGTTTACAGTCAAATACACAGATGGTTTACAGTCAAATACACAGCAAGGGGACAACATCTGCATCTCATGCTTCAAAGCTGCTCTATAAACAAATTAAATTAGGTCTGGGATGAAGGGCAGTATTTAAAACATACCTTTATTTCAAAAGTTATGTCAGATTTGGGAAAGTTTAATTTCTGTAGCCAATAGAAGACACAGGAATGATTTTGCCAGTACCTCACAAGCCACATCTAACTCCCTTCTATATAGCTGGATGGATAAGAAGCACATTTGTGTCAAAAGTCTGCTACAAGGTTCAGGCTGACACTCTTTATTACAAAATTTCTCAATAATTCTATTTATCCTCCAGTCCTATCCTGTCCCCATTTTTTCAGTTCTATGACAATATGCTAGTAATTACACCATCCCTTTTCATGTAGCTCATCACATACAATGGATAATTTTCTCTGTAATGAGTGTAAATATGGTTCCTTTAATATAAATTAGACAAATGTAATAATATGGACACATTAAGGTTCTATTAGCAATAAATGTTTTCCTTCTCTGTTGGCAGGCAATATATTCCCCTGCTCCCAAATGAATATTTATAGTGTGCGCAAATTGGAAAAAACAGCTTAGGAAGGAAAATGTTTTTGTTTTGCTCTCTAAACCTTTTCAGTTCTAACAGTCTCAGGAAACATTCATTGCATTTTTAGACAATCTTATAACTGCACATGGTGGAAATAAATTAGTACAAAATACCTTTTCAGGAATCATCTGATGGATCTGGAAAAAAAACAAACCCAAGACAAAGGTAGAAAGCTAAATAAGGATGTGAATATTAATCATTCAACAGCTGAAAGACAGATATCTGTGCAGAGACCCAACTTCTCAGCTGGTATAAATCAACAGAGACCTGTCAGAGCTGTGTTGATTTATGTCAGCTGGGGATTCAGCTTCATGTTGCTCCTACAGTAGGAGACAAGATGCCTGTTCAAGTCAGCTCATATCACTAATGGAGGTATTTTAAAGAACAAGAGGACAATCAAGCACCAATTCCCATTTACACTCAATGGCAATTTAATATCCAATCCCCATTAATGGCTTTGAGAAATCTCTGTGCAAAGTTACTACTTTACATTACCATATTTATGTGTTCCTAAGGATGGATATCTTTCCTGGAATGTGTGTCCAGTTAAACAATCTTCAGATTTCTGTTGGGAAAAATAAGTTCTAATTACATGTATAATAAACCGTTTTAAATACTTCTTTTTTTTTCTTTTTTTTTCCCCTGATTTAGCCAATGAAACATAAAGGAAGAAGTTTCATGTTTTTGTTTGGAAAGTAGCAGCAGGTTTAGTAACAGAACTATAAGAACAATGATGGGAGTGAGAAATTCATCATCATGTATGAATGCAGAGGGGTCTGGACAGGCTGGATCGATGGGCCAAGGTGAACTGCATGAGGTTCAACAAGACCAAGTGCCGGGTCCTGCACTTGGGTCACAACAACCCCAGGCAACGCTCCAGGCTTGGGGAAGAGTGGCTGGGAAGCTGCCCGGCGGAAAAGGACCTGGGGGTGCTGGTCGAGAGCCGGCTGAACATGAGCCGGCAGTGTGCCCAGGTGGCCAAGAAGGCCAACGGCATCCTGGCCTGTATCAGGAATAGTGTGGCCAGCAGGAGCAGGGAGGTGATCGTGCCCCTGTACTCGGCACTGGTGAGGCCGCACCTCGAATACTGTGTTCAGTTTTGGGCCCCTCACTACAAGAAGGACATGGAGGGGCTGGAGCGTGTCCAGAGAAGGGCGACGAGGCTGGTGAAGGGTCTGGAGCACAGGTCTGATGAGGAGCGGCTGAGGGAGCTGGGGGTGTTTAGCCTGGAGAAGAGGAGGCTGAGGGGAGACCTTATCGCTCTCTACAACTATCTGAAAGGAGGCTGTAGAGAGGCGGGTGTTGGTCTCTTCTCCCAAGTAACAAGTGATAGGACGAGAGGAAATGGCCTCAAGTTGCACCAGGGGAGGTTTAGATTGGATATTAGGAAAAATTTCTTCACTGAAAGGGTTGTCAGGCATTGGAACAGGCTGCCCCGGGAAGTGGTGGAGTCACCATCACTGGTGGCATTCAAAAAACGTGCAGATGTGGCGCTTTGGGACATGGTTTAGTGGGTATAGGTACTGGATTGACAGCTGGACTCGATGATCTTAAAGGTCTTTTCCAACCTTAATGATTCTATGATTCTATGTTAATTTAATAAAACCCAGGAAGACTGCATTGAAATACATCATTCCCTACTGTCAATTAGTCTTCCACATAAGCAACAAGGTAGCATGGAAACATCGGCCAAGAAAACAAAGTAATTTTACATTATGAAAAAATGTTAATATGAACTAGAAAAAGTGTCTGAGAAAATAGCTGTTATTCCCATTTATTCATATGCTCAGTTGTTTTCTATTAATAACCAATAGGTAACCATATATTTGGGCCCTGATGGTGCATGAGTAATCTGTGCTTTAAGGCACATAGATAAATACATCTCTGGAGGAAGCAGTCCCCCTTCAAAGATTTGCCCTGTGCTCAGGAGAATACACTTCCACCAGGAAATTGGATTGCCTTCCATTTGGATTGTAATTCTTACAGTTGGATTGTAACCTTTCATCCATAAGTGATTATGGATTGGGAGCAAAACCAAGGAAGTCAGTGAAACTGTTCCATAAGGAAACAGCAAAATCTTAGCTTAGACAATTTTGGTAGCCTTTGGCTGGCAGGGAGAAGTAGATGCAGCAAACGTGAAGAAAATAAAGTTGATCATCTCTGCAGAAATTATGTGTGAGGCAACCAGATATGACTGGGTAACGTGGAAGTTGTTCTGAAGGACAATGTTGGGAAGAAGACCTCTAGGTCTCTAGTTCAACTTATTTTTCTAATCAGGACGAACATCAAAGCTAGGGCAGGTTTATAAGGACCTTGTCCAGTCACGTTCTTAAAACCTTCAAGGACGGAGGTGGGCCCACCTCTCTGGGCACATGTTCCTGTATTTTTGCAGCAGCACAGTGAATAAATTTTCTTTCTATGTAGCCAGAAAGTTCCTTTACACAACTGGTACCCATCGCCTCCTTTCACAACACATATCTGAGACAAGCCTGTCGTTGTTATCATAAGGGCACAGTGTTGGCTCAGGTACAACCTGCTGTCCACCCTGACCCCAGGTGGTTTTCTTCAGAGCTGTGTCACCTGGCCTGTCATTTCCCAACCTGTGTTGACATGGATTTGTGCCATCTTGGGTGTGGGATTTCATATTTGTCTTGGTTTTATATGTATTTATTTATTTATAATGGGAAGGGATGAGTTATCAGCCCATTGTTTCTTGTAATATTTATGACGTGCTAAGTTCCAGACAGATTGTCCAGCAGGACTTTGTAACAGAGTAATGGAATAATCAGGAGAGGAAGAATGCAGTTGCTGAATTTTTATTGTGATATGTGTGTCAAGGGCTGGATTAGAACACGAACTTAAACTTTAATCTTTCATCGGCTAGCATTGCAATTATATACAACATTACAGTAGCAGAGTTCCAGGTTGCAAGACTTTTTGGGATAGGTATTTTCTGTTTGTCCAGCTGCTAGAGCAGTGTGACTCCAAGGGTAGTAGAGCAACGCAAGTGAATACATGGTTATTCTTATTGTTGATGATAGTGGTGTTGTACCATTGAGAGAAGGGAAAAGCTGTTGCCACTCATTCCATCTGCTAAAAGCTATTTGTTTTGTCATAACTTAGATCAAGGTGGCAAGCTTACTGAAGCTAGGAGAATTTTTCTTTGTGTCTGGTATGAAGCGTCCTACAAGTATTTTAAATCAATGCATCTCAGTATAGAAAGAGGCACCCAAAAAAGGGATTCCCATCATCTTGGAAATTTATTTTCCTATCCTCTTCATCCCCAAAATAAGAGTGAAAGTCAAATGTCATTTTCTAATAACAATGTATTTTTAGTCCTTATGCTATCTGGAATATAACATCACGACTTCCATTTACTTCAGTGGTATGAGAACTTTTCTTTCTTATAATGTTTCTTGATATTACTCAGAAGAATTTCTCACTGTGTGTATACTGGTATAAAGTCAATGAAATAACCAATCCCAGAGTCCATGTATATGATGATTTATATCAATGGAATTTAATTCAACAATAAATAATTTAATTCAGCAGTAAAAATCCTAACATTAACTACATATTTTTACCCAAATCTCCTTCTGAATTTTTTAATTGACTTTGTTTTCTTTGATAGCTCTGTGAACCTTGTGACTTTTTCCAAACTGAAATTTATGATATTATTTTAAGGTATAGATCAATGCTTAATACTTTTTAAAAATCCCCCATAGTATTTGATTTTACTTTATTCCTTAAGCAAATTTTGAAAATCATATTGTTAATGATATTTTACTGATTTGTACTTGCTGTTTTTAACTTGGTTCATTCCCCTTTCCCTTCCTTCTAGCTCTAGAGTCTAAAAAGCTCTGGGGATTTGCATGAATTTGCTATTGTTGTACACTGTATAACTGTAAAATATTTCTGTACTATTCAAAGGTAAATAAATCTGTTGTGTAAAAAGAAAAAAAGCTATGAAACGTCCAGATGGAGCTTTCTAACCACCAAAAGGTAATCAGCATTTTGCTTAGCAACAAAACTTTAATTATGCTAGTTAATCTTGGAGGTGGAAACAGAAGTGGAAGATCTGATGCTTAACTAAAATTGATTGACTCCATAAAATGTCCTTGAATAAAAGGACGGAAATAACCTGACCTTTGGAAACTATTACACAAACAAAGCATACTTAAAATGATTTTGTCATCTTGAAGGTGTTTGATTGATCACTTGTAAGCATGTTGTCAACGAGGTGTTACAATTTTCTAATAGTTTTGATAGTCGTCTTTTGAAAGGAAATAATTTTGGGGGAGGGAATAGTAAGGTTGCTACTACTTCAGGCGAAGGATAGGCATGGTTTCCAATACATATGCAAAACAAAAATATGGTGAAAACATCAAACTGTTAACCAGCCACTCTTACTAGTAAAATTAGTTTTTCTAGAAATGTAGACTGACCTGGTGATAACCATGACTGCCAGAACAAATCTGTGCTAGAAGTAATTAGACCAAATATAAACCAATGGAGTCATCTATTGTCCTGCTACAATTAGTGGAGGCAGAGAGGCACCTTCACAGAACAAGTCATCTCATCCCCAAAAGATGTTTAACATAGTTCGGCTGAATCACCTGTCCATGTGCCTTCTTTATTTATGTATGATGGAAGGAGGAAGGAGATTCATCTGCAAAATATGGATATCTACATTGGTACTAAACCAGCATGATTTATTACAATCTGAAATATTCTAGAGGAATCTCTATTTAACAATCTCTATTTCCTTCCACTGACTTCACGACCTTTGTTTGACTCTACAGCTCAGCTGTAGGGACCTCAGGGTGGGTGAGATTTTTCACAGCCTTGGTGTTTCACGTGTGGTCAATCCAATTGCTAGTTTGATCAGATTGGGCTAGAGCTTCTAATACAAAAAGATAATGACAAATTTTATTGCAGTCTTTGGAGTTCATATGAGAACAACTGGCATAAGCTTAGTAAAAAAAATTTAAAAATCAAGTTAGTACATTAAATCATCTTCTAAAATTGATTCCCCATAATTTGAAGGAATGAAAACCATTAAAATCTTCTGTCATTGTGTATGATGACATGCTAATGTGATTCTTTTTCATGTTTCCTGTTGTATCCATGGAAAATATATATATATAAAAAATTCCTGTGAATATTTGAGTTATGAAAGTTCAATAAGTTCCTAGTGACATTGAGGCCTCTTTTACAGAAAAAAAAAAAGTAACACTGTGGTGGAAAAGTTCAAACTTAACGGAAGCATTGAATTTAAAATAAGTAATATCTGTGACAGCTTGGTGCGTTACTGAACTCCTGAAAAGAGCTGAGAGAAGGTATCACTGGAAACAGTGAAGAAGTATTGCACTAATCTGAAATTTGTTAAAATTAATTTCAGCTCCTTACTCTAGAGACACTTTTATAAAGAATTATGTGTTACAGTTTCAGCATGAGGACTTCCTTGTGATAAGCCTGTATTCAAATCCGTACTCCATATGTGCACAATGTGGCTATTAAAAAGAGTCCTTGTCCCTGAGTGACCAGAGGGGGCAAAAGTCAAACAGATTGACTCCTACCAACATTATGCTGAACATCCAGAAGTGAAGAAAACTTGCCAGTTTAATTTTCAAAAAACTGATTCCTATGCATTTGATTGAAAGAACCTGTATGATACCAAGATCATCTTCAACTGCACCATCTGGTAGCAGTTCATAATCTTACAGTAGTTAAGTGCGATGAAGGCCAATTTAACAATTAATGCAGATGTCTCTTTAGGGGATTCATTGTGTATCTCTCTTCAATGCTATCCACCAGCAAGATTATGATGCAAAAGTCTCTTTTGGCCTGATTTTTAACCCATTCTTATGAATTTTGAACCAGGACCTGCACAAATGATAGAAGATCTGCATGTTAGCAGTAAAGTCATGTTAGGGGTGAATCATAGCCTCCCTTCTTCTGTCTAAGAAAAATAACCATAATTTTTCCATCCCTTGCTGAAACTTAACAGTCTGCCAGGTGGCAACCACCGTTTCAGAGACATATGTTGAAAGGCAAAATGTCTATCCAGTCATCCTGAGACAATTGCCCTCACAAATGTGATTCCAGTGATAACTATACTGGATTTGGAGCTGTACAGCAAAATTAAAGTTGTGGTCTCAGAGCTTTTAAAAACCACTTGGCCTGACAATAGAATCAGTCTGTGCCAGCAAATGCTTTATTTTTCTATTTTTTTTCTCATCTAAAGTGTCCCCAAAGTAGATGGGGCATTGTTTCTTCTTTTTTAAAGATGCAATTGATAGCATAGTGAGCAAAGATGCAGACATCTAGATTAGCTCTGTGCCAAAATTGTTGATGTCTTTTCTAACATACTGCTTATCCTTCACATCTGCTAGAGGGTAAAAAGTAAGCAAAAGCAAACCAAAGCAATACCCCCGGTGCACACATGCTCATGAAATCTTTTATCCACAGGACTTACTGTTCCTGTCGGCCTTTATAGGCCTGAATCAAGGCAGTGAAAAAGGTCTCCTGGATTTAGCTGTGGTCACATTTAGACACAATGCATCGCTCCCTTCCAAACTTCTCTCATAACACCCAAAGGATGAGCTGGATAGACTTAATAAATACATGTGGCAGATAAAAGCATGACAGGGGTCATGCCTTGCTTCATGGTCTTCAGTCAGTGGGTAGCCCCTACATAACTGTAGACCTGTGGTAGCCAAGAGTGGCCTTGCAAAAGAAGCTTGGGATGGGAAGCTCTGGGAATCTGTGCTGCGGGATTTCCTGCAGATGCAATATAGTCTCTCCATGTGTACAAATGGGGTTTGGTCCTTCAGTATTTATGCTGCAGTTTCAAGCATTGAGTGCTCACGCCTTGTAACAGAATTTTTTTCCCCCTTGAAATCTCTGTCCGAATGTGTCCATGATGCTGCAGTCACCACAGGTTTCAACTTTCCCTTGGATTAATGTTTTGCTGAGCTCTAGCAAAGGCAAGTTCAAAGGCTAGAAACTATCCTCTAGTCTGTTATACAATTACCAGGAACCAAACAGAATGTCATGTTTCTCATTCAAAAAAAAAGCATAAAGGAAAGAAAATCTTGAAGGACGTGCTCAACAGAAGTGTGTTAAAACAGAATATGCAGAGCTTTCCCTTTATAGAGCCTTTAGTCAGTGATGACCCTGTCTCTGGGATCACCTCTGCCTTCACTCTTTGACTTCAGTAGCTTCCCACATTTTTTGCCGTGCACGAAAAGGTTAGCTGATCTTATTTGGGCTACTTCCTCCAAGGTAGCCATCTACTCTGCTTTTTGGATGAAGCATATCTAGTTTTCTGGGGCTAAATAGGGGTACATAGATGCTCTTTTCTCTGGCAAATCGCTTGAGTAATCCATTGGTTTCGGGAAAGGGAGCAAGAAATTAAAAAATGCTTTTACGTAAAACAGACAGAATCAATTGAAAACAATTGTTTTTACTATCATTCATATCACATTGTCTTATTTTCATGATACACAGCACTCCTTGCAGCCAAAATCAGACCACCCGGTTACACAGTGGTACTTTTAGTAGCGAAGTTTATTCACTCTGGCTTTAAAAGACAAAGGAGATAAAAAAGTAAGAGCAGGTGTTCCTGACTCCAACAGATATTGCCAGTAGAAGTACTTCATATTTCTGATGCACCCATCTGTGTGGCCTTACCTCAGGTGATTAGTGAGTCTAAAAGATGTGACATTTGCAGCTTACTGATATTATATACTGGCCAGCACTATATCAATCATTGCTGCCGGATGCAAATGCAGCCTGTCACCAAAAGACATCCCTTTTCCCAAAGCAGTTTTATGTCAAGATAAGAGCAGTGTGTTCCTGCTTGAGCTAACACAGACCAACTGTACTGAAGTCCATGGAATTATACAAAAGTTAAACTAGGTTACATCCACCTACATATTGTAAAAACTTCTTTCATCTATTCCCTTGTAAACTCAACATGGCTACAGTGATCTCAGTGATGCTACTGCAGTGTTACACTACTGCATGAGAGGTGTGCATGCAAATTTAGCCCCATGTGTTACTGCTGGACCTAACTGGATTTTTTTCCATGGACTGTTATTACAATTGGGAAGCATTGACTATGGGAATGTAATATGGGACTGCAATAATTTAAACAGCATCTACAGGAAACTTCCCTAGAACATCATCTGGAAGATATTAAGAAGCCTCCCAGTTCACTTTAACCCTTGGATATCCATTTTCTAAAAGCTTAGACTCCTGGGACAGTTGGCTAACTACCCTGGAAATTTTAGTAGCTTTGGCTCCTAGATTCCTGCATCTTCGGACTGCCCCATGTCCTAATCAGTAATCCCAAACTTCTGGATTTCATTATTTGTGCACTAGAACTATTCATATTCTAGGATTCAAAAACAGGATATCAGACAGGACTCCTAAGGTTTTCTGTTCCCAGAGGTTTTTCTTTTCAGATGGAATTTCACTTAGTTTATTTATTAAGATAACATTTCAGAATTTAACACATTTCCAACATTTCTACTGTCAGGTTGCAGATACTTAGAAAACTTGACTTGGAAATATAGATCAGAATCTTGAAATTTTCCATATACTAGCACTGCCAACCATTGTCCAATTCTAGTCACTGAATTTCTGAGATCCTGTTATTACTACTTGATGGTTATTTGTTGACAGTCATGTCCCAATAAGTAGCTTGGGCCCAGAGTCATGCTAACATAATGTTTTTCAGGAGTTAATTTTCCCAGGCCAGCTCAGAACGTGGGTGAAATGGATGTGTGACTGACAGCTTTTGAGTCTGTAAACATATCTTTACTGGCTCTATCAGGCATCCAGACTCTTTCAGACCTTTATGCCACCTATTTTCAGCTGCTTACCTGAAGCACCTGAGTCTCTAATGCTTAAATTGCAGAATCCGAGCGGCAGAGTTCCTGGGTGCATCCTGACACCTTGTAACATAATTCCTCTCCCCTGTCCCAGATCTTGACTTCGGTGCTATGAAAATTAAGTCACAAGGACTAGAAGGGGCTGCAGAACACTTGGATCAGTATACTGACCTGGAAAAAGGGGAATTCGAGACAATTCAGGCACACTGATGTGCGTCAACCATACAACGTGGAGGACTTCAAATCTCTATATGCTCCCTTGACATTCAGTGGACAGATATCAGCAGTTCCAGTTCGTGATCTAATCAGCCAAAAACTGAGTGATTCCTCACAGGAGAAAGAACCTGGGGAGACTGGATGTGTATAGCTAGGAAATTCAGGAAATTGTCTGAATCTACAATGGATGAATACTAATGCCTTGTGGAAAGCTAAATGTTAGAGTGGATTCACAACAGTTTCAGTGAGTATAGTTTTTATCAACCATGGCCACAGTTATTCCCATTAACTTCTGTGGGGGTCTTTACAACAGCTTGTGGGATACCGCTCCAGAGAAACATGATGCTTGTTCATCAGTTGCATGCATTTCTCCTAGAATTTTAAACCTTTCTAGTCTTGCAACTTTGAAATATTTATAGATGCTTATAATTACTGAAATGCCTTCTTGGGAAACATTCAAGCTGTTGTTTTAAAAATGTATAAGTACGGCTTGCTTTAACAGCTATTTCTGAATTTAGATGCAAAATATCCCTTCCTTTCACTACTTAATCACTCACTCAACCTTTCGGTTGGGGGTGGGGAGCAGAAGAGAGTGAGTCCAGGCATTACACTTTATCAGTTTGACTTTAAGACCATTTATGCTGCAGCAGTGATTATGGCTCTTTTTTGTTAGTAGCAAGCGAGAGATGGGCAGAGGATTCATTGACAAAGACTGTAATCCTTGCAAAGGTTTTTTTGTTGTTGTTATTGCATTTTTACAGTATGTGAAGTCCTCTTTGGAGACAAAAGTTGCTATCCTTCTCTCTGCCCCTGCCCTTTCTGGGTCCATCAGTCTGAAATACTCTGTCGGTTGATACTCTACGGAAGAAGACGATGGGAAAAGAGAAAGCTGAAATAATTATTGATTGGCTATTTTCACATAAGTGGCAATCCTTCTAATCTTGCATCTTAGTTTCAGTTCAGTTCCAGGTGACATATCAATATAAAATATTAATATTAATACTATTAATAATAATAGTATCAATTTTCTGAAAATAATTATGACAGTATCAAGAATATCACATTGCATTTAGCAACTTTACAGCTTACAGTATTTTATAAAAAGGTTACTATTATTACCCCTGTGGCTTTTTTAAAGGATGGTAAAACCAGGGAGTAAAGAAGAAATTAATTTGTTCAAGGTCACTCCATAGAGCAATGGAAAAGCTATGAATTGAAATCAGATTTCCTGAGTCCCAAGCCAGCTCTTTAAAACATGGTGACAATGCTTCTTACAAAGGATAGCAGGCACTTAAGAAAACGAAATTCCACAGCATTAAATGAAAAGCACCACATTAAAGATTTTTGCTTTGCACATTTTATAGTTTATTCCCTTTTATGAATTCCAGAAATTCACATTTATTTACAAGACAAAAAGGAGAAAGAGATGATGCCCAGTGACTGTTACTATTAATGAACTTTTCAGACAGTATTTTTTTCTGAATAAAATGTATTGGGATACTCTTGCAGGTAGGATGTACAATGATGAATAGACTATAATTACTATTGGTGTTACTGTGTTCAGGTGAAGTGAAGATGTAGGCAATATATGCATAGATTGGCTAGTAGACCTACACACTGGTTTCTTGCCTGTCTTTGTCGCAATATACAATGCTGCCTGAGGCAAAATCTCAGGTTCTCATATCCTGGTATGATCTGAGCAAGGCCATGATACTCCCATATTGCTTTTCCACTGGGGGAGTCAGGTGTCACCTAACACCAGAAATTATTCATCATTAAAGGGTCATCAGTGGCCACTCATCAGTATTTGAATTTCTGAAGGTATTTCCTACTATAGCTTTGTGCATGGACTTTCTCGATATAACTTTAAGATAGCATGAAGACCTGAAAACAAACAAACCAAAAAACAAAACCGGGAGAGATATCAAGAAGGTGGGAAAATCTACTTTTGTTGATGGCCTCAGAAGTTAAGTAAACACCAATTTGTGTGCAATGTTCTTTGTTCAGAGGCAATCCCAGTTTGCCAATTATTAACATTACTTTTGATTAGTTCAGCGAATCTCAAAGGGTAAATGCTGCATTAATAACGAGCTATAGGCATTAGCAGGACGTGTGAAGATCTTGCTGTACTGACTGTGGGTATTCCCACAGAGAATATTTGTAGAAAAGCAGTATAAATAAGAAAGCTATTAAAATGCTCTAGATTCTCAATGACTTGGAGAATTTGGGGCACTTAAATTTGTTAAAAGATCTTTGTATTTTTTCTAGGAAGAGGAAAATAAGTGCATTGAAAGCAGTTTAAAAACCATAATGAACAGGATTAACTTTTCAATTTTGCATTTAAATAATCTAATTTTGACACTAAGTTTGGTAAGTAAATACAGTGGGTCATGTTTTCCATTGGTGTAAATTTTTCAAGATACACTGTTTTTTCTGAGACATCTATTCCTGTTTACCCCAGTGTTTCATAAAGGACTGTGGATCACTCTGATATAGAAGGGTGGCAGCTCTGTCCCGCTGTTAATTACTTCTTCATTGTGGGAAATGTGCATACGTGGACTGCATGAAAAATTGAACTGTGTAGCCAAACAGTCAGAAAGAGATAGATTAGATGAAGCTCAAAAGTCTAAGTGGATGTGTGTGTGATATGAAATATTCCATTCAATTGAAGATGATTTTTAAATTGGAAAATAAGAAAAAAGATGGTATTTAAAAGCAACTCCTTTGATTATAAGGTATTTAATAAAACATAAAAGGTTAAAAAAAAGACCAGTTACCATCATTGCTTTTGGATACTCACCTTAAGAATTCAACAATTAGCTGCTTGCTTAGGCTGTGAGAGCCCTGGGTTCAATTCCCAATTATTTATGGCATAGTTCCTGTACCTTAGATGAGACTGTAGAGTTTTATGGTTCTGAAGTCTTCTCAATTTCTTCTAGTTTTATTGTTTTACGTTGTATAACTAAAATTCAAGGAGGCCAGAGCCTGAACTTTTCACCTACTCAGTGAATATCCCAGCCAAAACTTTATATTGCTGAGCAAAATTACATCACATTGTCATAGAACTTGAACACAACAGTGCTTTGAAAAGAAGACCTTGCTATAGGTCTGTGCTCTCAGTCAGGCAGAGGATAAATTTTTATTATGGATACAAATGATACAGGCTAAGACTGTATCTTCTATATCCATGCTAGAGCACCTTCTCCTGTGTGAGCAGAAGACCACTTTCATCAGAGGCATTATGAGCTTAAGTCATTTCAGATGGATGAAAAAAGGAAACTTGAGCCTTCCTCTACCTGGTCTTAACCACTGATATATTGTCTCTAGCAAGGATATCACCACCTGACTTTTTACTTCCGTGAAATTAAATAAAAACCCAAATTAAAGTTTTTGAGGAATTGGTGTCTGGTTCACTGGTGTCATGCTCTGTCAGGCGCACAAGAGGCTGGGAGGGAACATAGCCGGGACAGCCAGCCCAGCTGGCCAATGGGGTATTCCATACCACATGACGTCATGCCCAGTATATGAATGGGGGGGATCCAGGAAGTGGCTATCATTTTTTGGCCATTTTCTTGGCCGGTGGTGAGCAATTGCATTGTGCATCACTCATTTTGTATATTGTATCGTTATTATATTATTATCATTGTTATTATTATTATTCTTTCCTTTTCTGTTCTATTAAACTGTCTTTATCTCAATCCACAATTTTTTTTTCGATCCTCTCCCTGTTCCACGGAGGGGGGGAGTGAGCGAGCGACTGTGTGGCGTCTGGCTGCCTGCCGGGTTAAACCACTACAAGTAGCAACAGCAAAACCAACACCAATACATACTGTTTTCACTATGACCAACATGAGACTCTTCACAGAACTCAAATGAGTGGGGCAAAATATATAGGTACTCTGAAGAGTGATGAACAATTTGATTTTTTTAGATTCCGGTGTTGTTAGAAGCGTTCCACTTATTTGACAGCGTAGATAAGAGTATGAAGAATATCAGATAAATGGGATTTATCAATGAGGGGTCAAGAAAAGAGAAATATTTTTGTCATTAAACACACTTCAAAATGTTGTTAATTTTCCTTTTGTTTAGATTTCATTGTCCCCTTTGTGCTTATGTTATTCTCACTTAGGTCATACAGGCCTGTCAGACTCTACTTAAATCATCTTTATACTCTTTACATTATAGTAAGCAAAGAAGCTGTCCAGTGACAAATGTGCAGTAAAATGCCTGATTCTCACAGAACATTTTCACTAGAACATCCCAAACAGCTTTTATGGAGTAACTCCCAATATTCATTTTTAGTCAGTGGAAATCTTCCTGGTTATCTCAATAGGCTCAGTTCAGGTCTTTGTGAGGAGAGGATAAAATAAAACATGTCAAAAGGTTTACTTAGGACTACAAAGTCTTGGTTAGTGGTCTTGAATCAAAATATGTCTGGATATCTAATAGTCATAACAACAGTTCACAGAGAAATGGTGCTCAGGGATACAGCTGAACAGAGTACAAGATGAAGACTTATCACCACGTGTTTTCCAAGTTAATAAAAAAAGAGAGGTATTATTAAATAATTGAAAATGTTTCTTTCTCTCTTCTTTTTTCTTTTTTTCTTTTCCTTTTTTTGTTTTTTTTCTTAATGTTGTCTGCCATGGAAAACCAGACATATTAATTAAGGCCTGAAAATATGTGCATTCCAAATAATTTTCTTCCAAATTTCCTTATATCAAAATGACGTTATTATTTGTTTCTATTTCGAAATGAACTTAATAAGAAGAAGGTTTTCTGAGAAAATTGAAAAGTGTAGGTAGAAATGAAATATTAGATTATTTTCAGTTAGCCAAAAACTAAATGAAATTTCCTATGCAAAACAATTGAACTAGCCCTTCAGCAGTTTGAAGAATGATTCCTGGGGAAAGAAGCAATTATATAAAAAGATTAGACCTGATTTTCCACTTTATAATAAGTAGCATAATTTAATCTAATTCATTGGTTTTCTTCTTATTCAATTTAGGATTAAATTAGGTTCTTCATTTCACCAATATATAGCTGAATTAAATAAAAAGGTTTGGACTTCCCTATATACTAAATTTGCTATCATATGAGTTAATGCAGAGGTACAGAACACCAGTCAAGGACTGAAAAATGAGCTAATACTTTTTAAGGTGAAGAGGCTGATTGCTTTCTTGCTGTTTAATGTCTGTAAGTCCCAAAGTTTAAAATATAATGGTAGGATAACAGTTTGGTATATGTGTGGATCGTGTGTGGTTTGCCATGCTGAAACAACCCTTCTATCAAAAAGATACAAAATAATTTGATGATTAAATATAGAAAAAAATATTTTAAAAGCTATGAAAACCAGTGTAAGTTTAAGATCAGACTATTGCTAGAAAATTAACTCATAACATTTATGCCCGTTACTTGCAGTAGAAATACAAAATAATGTTTATTTCCTTTAATCATTAAATCTATTTTGTTGTCATAGAAATGGATGGATGAATGAATGAATCAATGAGAGTACAAAATATTCCATTATAATAAGACTGCTATACACAGGATACAATATACTTATTTCATCCAAACATGTATACACTTTGGAAGTACGTTATATGGTACGTTATAATAAAGCAACAACAATAAATCCGTGGCTGCGATTTTTCTGGTCAGTATTATTTGTCATTCTCTGTGGCTGTTCTCCAAAGACTGTGAGATTCTCATTGCCTCTACTACACATAAATCAAAACATATGTTTTTGCAGAGTTTTATACTTTGATTCTTTGAATAAGTCAATGCAGACTAAATAAAATAAAGCATATATACTTAGTGCCCCTCAACTGGGAAATAGATTAAATCTGTAACGAACAGACCAGAGTCTTTCAGCAGCAGTTAGGTTGGGGTGGTTAGTCTTGCAAAACATAGGTCTGTCACTGAAACTGAACCCTAAACCTTAAATCTTATTTTCCAATAAAAGTTTTAAATCAAAATTTTTCACTGCCACTCAGCAAGAGAGATTTTTAAATCAGTTGAAGAAAACAATAGCTCAAAGAAATAGAGATTCCTACTTATACATTGCCTATGAGGGTATAGACTCCTAGAAAGCTTATCATGCAAATTCTACAGTGTGATTCCTACCCTGTCTGTGTTTTATTAAACCGTAAAGGCAGAATTAGGGGTTTTTATATATAGGGATTTTCAAAAGCTCTTAGCTTCCCAGGTTCCAATTAAATTGTTCTGCATTTTTAAACACCTAAATATCTTTGAATATCTGCTTCAAAACCCCTGGTCTTTGTGCCCATTGCATACAATCCCCTCAATTATAATAGCTGAACACTTTGCAGTTGTTAATGGATTTTATCCCTGTGAGACAAGGAAATGCTCTCACAGCTTTGATAGCCTGAGAATGGCATATATAACAGATTTAGAGGCTTTCCCAGAGTCACACAGAGAGTCTGGGATGATGCCAAGAAGTGAACCCATGCTCCTCAAATTCAATCCACTGCTCTATCTGGTCATTCCTTCTTTGTTCCTGGAAAGGGCCAGAGTGGGAGCAGACACGATGATGGCTTAAATACGCTTTTGTCTCCTTTTCATTATTATCTGACTCCTTCCCTAATTATTTTACTCCTTGTGCTAATATGCAACAGATTATCTTGAACATGACATGGTCCACTAGAATCTCACTTCACTGCAACTTCATTACTTGGAAATTGTAATTGTAATGCTTCATTTCTCTTTGATGTTACTTCATAACTGACAATTTTGAGACTCTACAGAGAAATGTCTAATGTTTCTGTAGTCCCTAATGTGTCACACGGCAATACTGCACTAAACACTTAGAGTTGCTGCTCATGGTTTTTTTCACAAGGGTCTACAGTGAGAGATGAAGACTAAGTAAAGAAATATCCCTCTGGAGTAGGATTCAGGCACTGAATTGGGACTCACTGTGGGAAAAAAAAGTTCAAGTGAGGCAAGATGAGATTAAGACAATGGAAAAAATAAAAAAGAACTAAAATAAAAAATGAGTTTTTGTTCTTTGGGAGATCTCAATGCCATGGATTTCCATTCTTTACTTGGCCCTACATTTTTATATTTTCAGAATGAATCAAGGAGTGTGTAGGGAGATTCATCAAGGTGAGAGAAGCTGCACAACTAAGTTTAAAAACTAATGGAATTGTTCTCATTGTCATCTTTTGAATCATAAGAATGTACAGTAATCAAATTTAATATGACAAAAACCAGAATTTTTAAAAGTGCTTGAGTTCTTCACATAAAAAACATTTTAAAGCCCTTACACATATTTTACGATTATTTTGATGCCTCTTGTGGCTTTAAGTGCATGCAGTATCCCACAGACACCTCATCACCCATCCCAAATGTCATTAGTTTAAGAAAGAGGCTTATGTCTGATTCTGCAGCTCCTCACTCCTGCTGCTTCTCCTTAAGCTGAAGTCATACTGAGGTTTATGACATTTCACTTACAGGAACATCATTAGAGAGAATTATGACCTCAGGTGAGGGAGAAGCAGCAGGAATAGATGAGATGTTCAGGAGTGAGTCTCATGTTTGTGTAGAAACATTTGTGAGATCAAATTTAGAGATCAGAAAAAAGAGAGAAAAAGGTAGAAAGTACTACCTGACTGGAACTTTCTCTAATGGATTGTTTTCCAAGTTTTTCAGGAAGCATCTGGGACTGAGACTCCAAATACAGTGACAATTTACTTGCCAAAATATAGCAGAGGAAAAATTAAAATAGGATCACCTCACATCAGTCTGAATTAATCTTTCCCTCCTCTTTATCTTCCTTTAACTTTCATATATGACCTCCATCACAGTAAAGTCTAAGAGTCTGGGCAAACCTACAGTGATGTAAACCGATATAGTTCTTCAGTGAAGCTTTATTAATTTGTAGTGCTGGCGATATGACCCTACTAACATAATTGGAATTATATTTGATGCCTACTACAAATTCAGAAAATGGCTTTGAAAGACATGACTGATTATGTTACATTTGATTCTTTGAAAGAAAGTGGATATTTCTCTCTGGAACTTTTAATCCCCTATGACATTTCAAGTGTAACTACTAGAATCAAACCCAAAGGATCAAGAAATGAAAAAGAGTAATTACATTATCAGATTATAGGACAAATTGCCACAGTCTTAAAGGGATGACAGGGGTTTAATTGCTATGTGAAAAATGTTTCATTTTTACAGAAAAAAGGAATCTTAATACGTACTTCAGTGTAACCTTTATGTTGTGTTCTGTGAGAGGTAAACTGCATAACACACCCTGGGTTTCTGAGCAGAGTAGGAAAACCTGAATTTTGCTAGTCTGAGGATGAGGGAGTGCAGGTGCAAGAAGAAGAGGAAAGGTAGAGGAAAGGGCTGGGGGGAAGTGGGAGAGGAGAGGGATTAACCTCCCAGCCCCTCTTGCTGTGGAGGGATGGGAGGAATACGGAGAATGACCAGTAACATTGAAAGTGTTGGTTTTTCTTTTATTCTCTGGTAATAGCCATTGCTCCATGCTCCTGTCTGGAGTGGCAGAAGGGGCCAGCACACCAGTAGCGTAGGCAAAGCAGGAAGGAGACTGTGACCATGCTGTTGTCTCTGGTGGTCTATGGTTAGAGGTAACCACCTCCTCTGTCTAAAGCTAGAAATGGCTTTGTCCATACAAAGATTATAGATATAAAGTGGAAAGCTTTCAGCCAGGAAATCTACAGATTTATTAACTTCTCGAAGCTATGAAGAAGAAATTATTCTGGATTAAATTCCACAGGTCCTCACAGCAATTTCTACAGAAAGTTATTAATATTTGAAGACTCCCTTTAGTATTTTACAATGCTCACCATGCATTTCTTGGTCCGTGGACTATGTCTACAGTAATCAATGAAGCGATGCTACAACAGGGCCTTGTAACTCTCTTGCAATCACCCACGGGTGTTCAGCCCTTGCCATTTGTCACTGGTGTGGTTTTAGTGCTTGCTGGTGCAACCCCACAACTCCCAGGCACATCTCAGAGGCTAGTACTAGCCAGGAGATGCTCCCACAAGGCATTTTGTCCATCATCACCCTGTTTTGGGGAAATAAGAAAGTTTACCTGTTTAGAAATAAGTAGTGTTGTACCAAGTCAACCTCAGGGAGAAGAATGTACCCTAATCGGTTTTCTAGACATGATCAGGCACTCTGTCAGGTGCAGACTTTTAAGCATCCTCTCCATCCTTTCTCAGAGCTGGATAGATGTATCTTCCAAGCTAGATGTTAGCCACATCAGCATGGATCTATTGCATTCATAACTCCTATTTAGAGGCAGAATTTATTAACTGGAGATCGGTGCCGTGTTACTCAGTTTCTGACTACTTTCTGGTACATATAGCCATGCAGCTCTCTACACATGACTTTCATGACATAACTAAAAATGTACTTTCCAAAAATGATTTCTCACTTTTGATTTTAAATTCAGTGAATTTGATGTTTAATTGAAGAAGCTAGAAGTTGAAATTTCAGTACTGTTATATTATTCTGCTAAAATCAGTAATAAAAAATACAAATCTGATCAGTTGCCATGACTTCTAGGTTTATTTTGCCAACACATTTCAGAATCCCAGTCATGCTGTCATCTGAACTTGAGTGCTACTTTCTTTGGGTTCTCTGCTGTCACTATGGGGTTTTTTGCTGAACTGTTGGCTTGCTGCTTTCCTGATGAATTGAACAGGATGGGATATAACACATGTTATAAAATTGAAAATGGGAGCACAGGGAAAGAGTACTGATTATTTTACTCAGGATGGACTTGACAACTGCAACTTCTTCCTATCTGCCCTTGAAAACCCGGCAGATATGTTCAGTTACTTACATATTACTTTTTGTCAATTTACTTGAAAGTATTTCACAACCTTTGTTTTTCATAACTTAATGTGGGATACAAAAATATGATTCTTCCATCTATCTGTGTATTTCATAATCTTTACTTCCTGTTTCCCTGGTTTGCTGCATTTATGAGTTGGTCTTGGGAACATCTTAACTTCATGCACAAGTAGTCTACTTCAAGTATAACCAGCAGACTTTAATTGCTGATGTTCTTATAGCAGAAAAAATCTCTATGTTTTTAAAAATCTAAAGTTTTAAGTGTTTAATTGAATATAGAATATTACCTATTGAGCTACACTACTTTTGGGATTCTGTTTCAAATAAATCCAAAAATCCTTACTTTTATAGTCTTCCAGGTCTCATGGTGGACTTTTAAAATCTTAATTAATTCTTGGAGTCTTTAAATATGGCCATTAAACAAACTGTTGTTCTTTCTCCTTCACAAACTTTGGAATGTTGGTGATAAAGAGGAAAGAATGTTTAACCAAGATGAAAATCTGAAGAGCTGTTTTTCAAAGTAAGTGTAAACATATATTTCTGCTCACATCTCTGTGTATTTAAGATTTTAGAGTTGTCCTTTATGACAGCAATCAGGAAATTACTGATATGCCTTTAGCTGAAATAACTCATTTAACAAAATAAGGAGTAAAAATTATAAACAAGTGCTACTCTGTTTCCAAGTATGGACAATAAGCAGAACTGTAATTTTCTCTGGAAATTTATAAAAAGCTCAAACAAGTCGGTAATGCTGTAATGAAAAATGGATTAATTTTAACAATAGCCACATTTCAGTAATACTATTTTTCTTGAGTGTAAGTGATTAAGAATAATTATGCTTGCAACTGTATTGCCACTGCCATAAGCTTTGTACTGTGTTTGCAAGGCCTCAGAACTGATGCTTGTCAGGCTTGCTCTGTCTGAACTTTCCCTGACCTTCCAACAGCTTTTTATTTTTTTTACTTGGTTTAGCTGTAATAGCAATTCCTCTAATTGACCAGATGTCTGTATCTAATTTGTTTTACTTTTGTTAATCTCTGTACAACCATAGTTTTACACACATAGGAGTAAGAAACAGTGGCCCTAGGTAGAATGAGATTTATACGGCTCTAACACAATGACACAGTGCTGAGAAACTCAGGTCTGGGATGACAGCAGAGACTTGGAGAAGTGGAGACATGGGATGCGGTGTAGAGGAGTGCAGACATGGGATGCTAACAGGTGAGGCACAGGCTGGCACTGGAGATTCCACGGATATGAACAGCTCTTCAGTGGTCCATTAAAGAAGTGCAGACCTGGAGGTGGACCAAAGTGGTTTTAGGGGCAACAAAGTGAATAAAAGAAATAGTGTCTGACATATGTAATGGACACCATATATATTGTAAATCTGGATGTAACATGGAGCTGCAAACCAATGAAGAAAGAAAGAGGTGTGAATGCATGTTAGCAAGCTTATAAAGATGACCCCGAGTGGATCCTGGGAGGAGGAAGAAGAAACCGTCAATATGAACCATCATTCGTCCTGCCGAAGGACTCCAGAAATGATCACTTGGTATAAGACCACTCCATCACCAACACCAGAGTGAAACCACCAGTGTTAGGACCCAGAGAAGCAGTAGCAGGGTGAGAATAACCCCAGCAGTAAAAGTAGAAACTATCTGTGTGTGTGTTATAATTTTAACTGTGCTATTACTATTACTGTGACTTTTTCTCTTAATAAGAAGTACTCTACCTGCATTACTATTTTTTTCTTTTTCTGTAATAATTAGATCTAGATCAATGATAATTCTTGAATTAGACTGTTAAGACTTTCATTATGCAATAAATTCTTAGCTTTATTTATATATATACATAAGGTGTGCTTCCTTTTTGCCCATAAACAAGACCTCGAGCATAACATACTAATGAAAGTTCTGATCCTATCTCAGTCACCATATATCTTAAAATTGCCCTAAATCTTAAAGTAAGATTTTGCACTTTTACCAACTTTAGCCTAAATATTAGGATTACAGAAGTCTTGTTTTTCCAGATCAGTAGCCAGAATTATTAGTATGCAGCCCATATTAAGTCAGCAGAATGCATGCGTGTGATCACGAAGAGAGAGAGGGAGGGAGGAAAAGCTCTTGCAGCTGTAAATGAAAAGTCACTGTCTTTCCACTAAAATTCCATTGAAATTCTACTGAAATTGGTAGCCTGTAGGGTATTTTCACCTTTAGCAGAGTTATAGAAGTTGGACAAACTGCAAAAATGCTATTGGGTTTCAAATCTGAGATATTTCAACATTCCAGTGAGCTCTGAGTTTGACCTTTTGAAAGCAAACCTCTGAACATGGTCAGTGATATGCAGTTGTATTTGGAAAGAACTGATGAAAGTATCAGTGTTGTTTATAATCTTGTTTAGGTGCTATGACTACAGACGGGTTTTGTTCCCACCAAACATGTTACCCCACCTTGAAAATGTTGCTTTGTGCTTAGAACTGGAGGAACACAGGGCAAAAGGATCAGAAAATATTCTCATATCTTCCAGTCAAGTCACACACAAGCATGACATAGTGCCTCATAAATTGGCAGTCTCCACTATCAATTACTCTTTTGAAACTTTTTGCTGACTTCATAGGTGTGAAGGGAAGCTGAAAAGGTTCTGAGGGCTAAATACTTTAAGTTGAAACTGGAAATATATTAGGTCATCAATTAGTGGAAAGCTACTGAGACACAAGATTTTTTTGGCGTGGTGGAAAGAGAGCAACACAGAGTAGTGTTTTCTTTTTTTTTTTTTTTTCAGTAAGTATGCTTTAGAAATGAAAGGAACTCCTGCAGTTGGTTTGGTGTACAATGGTTTTAAAAGAAACCTAACTGACATCACAGATTGCTTTCTTCTAAATACAAAGACTTGCACTCAACAGGTCAATGTCCAAATGGAGATCAGAAAAAAGTGGTGTCCCTGAGGGGTCCGTACTGGGACCGGTACTGTTCAGTATCTTTATTAATGACATAGTGGGATTGAGTGCACCCTCAGCAAGTTTGCAGATGACACCAAGCTGAGTGGTGCAGTTGATATGCTTGAAGGAAGGGCTGCCATCCAGAGGGACCTTGACAGGCTGGAGAAGCAGGCCAATGTGAACCTCATGAAGTTCAACAAGGCCAAGTGCAAGGTCCCGCACCTGAGTCAGGGCAATCCCCAGTATCAGTACAGAATGGGGGATGAAGGGATTGAGAGCAGCCCTGCGGAGAAGGACTTGAGATTATTGGTAGATGAAAAATTAGATATGAGCTGGCAAAGTGCGCTTGTAGCCCAGAAAGCCAATCATATCCTGGGCTGCATAAAAGAAGTGTGGCCAGCGGGTTGAGAGAGGTGATTCTCCCCCTCTACTCCACTCTGGTGAGACCCATCTGGAGTATTGCATCCAGGGCTGGGGCCCCCACCACAAGAAAGATGTGGACCTTTTAGAGCAGGTCCAGAGGAGGATCACAAAAGTCATCAGAGGGCTGGAACACCTCTGTTACGAAGAATGGTTGAGAGAGTTGTGGCTGTTCAGCCTGGAGAAGAGAAGGCTTCAAAGAGACCTTACTGTGGCCTGTCAATATATAAAGTGGGCTTATAAGAAAGATGGAGAGAGACTTTTTACCAGAGTCTGCAGTGATAGGACAAAGAGTAATGGTTTTAAACTAAAAGAAGGAAGAAATTCGACCTCATTAACAGTAAAAAAGAAAGATCAAGAGTGCTTATGCAATCTAGGAGCTAGGATTCCATTAAAATTAGTAAAATAGGCAACTATGAAAAAAATATTTTAAATTCAATGTTTGATTATGCATTTGTTGAAATTAAAGACAAAACTGCAACTGAGTTCAGTAGTGCAAGAAAGGGACTTTGGTTTCTGGCAAGTTAGATGAAAATAACCTCCTAAGTCCTTGAAAATGGGAATCAGTTAGGGTGAAAAACGCTAAGTTGAACTTTACCATAAAGAAAAATTCTGTTTCCATTTGAATATATCTTAAAGCTGGTGTTTCCATCTAGAGGTCTACTTTTAAGATAGGGGCCTAAATTCCTAATTTTTTTCAAAACTCTTCAACTTGGTTCAGTTGCTCATACATAGATGTCAAATGCCATATGCCATGTCCTGGGAACATTTTGCCCAGCCCCCAGCTGCTGTTTCAGAAGGACACAGATTTCCTGTATGTGTTGTGTCATCTCTGTAGGTCCTATACAGATATCTCAGAAAACTCAGGGCATCTGAAACAGCCCAAAACATTCATTCTTAGGCAACTGAATCCTTCTCTCACAGTCAATCAGATTAATCCAACAGAAAGTGAGTTGCAATTGGTACCACAGTAAGAGCCAATAGGTGGAATCTCAGTTACGTGAAATTATTATTGTGATTATACAGTGGGTTTGGCAATTAATAGGTTTAGCTGGTCTTATCTAAGTAAAGTTTTTGATTAAACAGCAGCATCTGAAAAAAAAAAAAAGGCTAAATGGCAACTTAGAGAATTTTAGGTTAATTTAAGAAATGTTATTTTTCTTTATCTGGAGCCAGTATACTAATAAAGGTCGCATCAAAATTTACTCTAAAAGTCTTTGGTATTTTGTTTTCCCCAAGAAAAAAAAAAGATAATTAGAATTAAAACAAGTACTCAAAGATTACTGTTGGATCAAAACTACTGAATGTCCAAGGGGTGAATGGAAGTGGTAAGACTGGTAACACTTTGGTGTGTAAGCCAAATTATACAGCCAGAAAAAGCTGCGTAGCAGAGTTAGAAATCTCTGCCTTGTTACACTATGTGAGGTATCCAGAATACATCCGTATAAATAGTTTTTCTCTAAGAATAACTCAGGGAAAACAATTTATGCCATATCTGTCTCATTTAAAACATAAACCAGAAAATCCGTGTGGTTGAGGCGTGGATCACTGCCAGGGAAATATCAACAATACAAGGGAAAAAAAAAATCAACGTTATACACCCGCTTTGCATTTTTACTGCTAACACAATTGTTGACATTGTAAATTGACTCTTAACATCATAAATGGCTTCCCACACATTGTAAAGTAAATCCCGTAGACTTTTATTGGTATCATAAATGGCTTCTTAACATGTAAATGGCCTCCTTCGCATGGCAATGTAAATCCCATAGGCTTTTATTCACAACATAAGTCATATAGTGTATTGCATTTTGCTATCATTGTTGGTTTTAATTTAAAAACTAAATAAAAGTTTGAGGGGATTTGCACATTTTCAGTTGTGGCCACCCTTGTTTTTCTGCTCCTGTGATGAATGTGAAATGTCAAAAAGACTTGATAGTCTTTTCTTACGTTTAACTCCCCTTTGCAAAATCAAATAACTGAACAAGAGTTCGCCAGTCTTGATATTTCAGTAGGGGCTGACAAAGCTGACAAAATGGATGTAAGAAACTGTAAAATGGCTAGTGCAGTCATTCCCATTTCTTTGGCACTTTTCACTCGCAAAGATCCCAGAGCACTTGAGAAAATACGCAAATGCCTGTCAGGAAGCAATACAAGGAAACATTTCTCATATTAAAATTATGATTGTGCTGGTTTTGTTTGGGATAGAATTAATTGTGTTCGTAGTAGCTGGTATGGGGCTACGTCTGGATTTGTGCTGAAAACAGTGTTGATATTATAGAGACGTTTTTGCTGTTGCTGAGAAGCGCTTACACAGAGTCAAGGCCTTTTCAGCTTCTCATGATCTACTGACTGAGAAGTCTGGAGATGATACACAAGAAACTGGGAGGGGGTACAGCCAGGACAGCTGACCCAAACTGGCCAATGGGATATTACATACCATATGACATCATGCTCAGTATATAAACTAGGGGAAAGCTGGCCGGGGGGGCTGCTGCTCAGGGACTGGCTGGGCATCGGTCGGTTGGTGGTGAGCAAATGATTTTTCATTTGCATCACTTGCCTTTCTTGGGTTTTATTTCTCTCTCTTTTTATTTTCCTTTTCATTACATCATATTATTATTATATTTTATTTCAATTATTAAACTGTTCTTATCTCAACCCATAAGTATTCTCATTTTCACTCGTCCGATTCTCTCACCCGTCCCACTAAGGGGGGACTGAGCTAGCAGCTGTGTGGTGTTTAGCTGCCTGCCGGGTTAAACCATGACAATGATATAGCCCAAATTCTTAACTGTAACACTGCTGTGTTGCTTGGCTTTACCCTGAAATGTCTGCCTCCCTAAGAGTGAACAGCAATAGCAGTAAAACTTCACTATATTTTCAGATGTAAAGAATAAACCCAAATATTTTGTAAATCTGGATGACCCTGTGGGCCATGCTCTAATTATTTATTTAATTGATTAACTTCCTGCAATGAGATCGAGGGTGATTATTGGTCTGTGTGAGCAAACACATAATTTCAAACAATTTAGGGACCATAATTTAACAAGATATTGCTCAGAAGCTACCTGAGTAGGATATTGTTGTTATGGTTCCAGGACATTATGGTTCCTGTAGCTCACTGCACTTATAAGATACACTATGTTTAAGTCGCTAAGATGATGGCAACGCATAATCTGTGATTATCTGAGCAGATCCAAAATGCAGAACTGAGCAGCGTTCATCAAGATGCTGAAATGCATATCACTCACTGCACGTCAGCGAATCCATCCCACCCATCTAGGATTTCTGGACAACCAGCAAATGAAGAAGTACATAGTAGAGGAGATCACCATCGGTGCACTGTCAGGACAGAACACAGATCAGTCTTCACTGGATCCCCTGGTGAACTCCACCCAAATTATTACAACTTGAGTAATACATATCTACAAAGGTAATGCATATCTCCTCTTTCTATAACAGAGCTAAAAAACCAGCTTTCATATATGTGTATATCTATCTACATATTTCTATATATAGTAAATAAAGCATTAGGGCATTCACTGACATTACAGTACGTGTGAGTTAATTTCTTATCTTGCCGTAAGAACACTGCATGTGAGAGGACTCTGAAGTGTATTTGCTTGGATGGCTACACCTTAGGTGAGGACGGTTGTGTTCTAATCACTGTTATGGGGACAGCTCATGTATTTTATCCAGTGACAGTTTAATGCGAAGTACTATAAACCAGTGACTGTTTAACACAACTGCTATTCAATTCCGATTTCTCAGGGCGAGCTAGATGCTTGAACAGTTTTGAGGAGCTACATCAAAGTGTCAAAAGTCACATTTGAAAATGGCATTATAAGCCCTAAACCAATAACATGATTGACCCCTTCTCATCAGTTCATTTTGAAATTAAACTGCATGAGCTCAGCTAACCTTATGGTCCCGGCTGGTAAGTAAGAAACCTGACATTTTAACCTGCTCTGGTAGGATAGCAATTTTTCTGCATTCATGAGCAATGCAGTTCCTTCCAGGTTTGTTTTATCTTTGGACTGTGCCTTAATCACAAGGTCAGTAATCCTGTTTTAAAGGAACGTACTCAATGACACTCTCCCTTTTTTTGCCAGTAAAACAGTGAACAACAGCCCAAAATTTCCTCATACATAGATCAGCTCAAATGTAGTTAACAAAATCATGACTGTTTTTACCAAACCTGAGTTTTCCCAATATGCAATTACATTAACATACATATTACATTTCTGTTCACATAATGTAACTGGACAACTAGATCTTATTTTTTCAATTTAAGTCTAAAAAGCAATTGCCGAACACGTTCAGACAGCACCAGCTTCAGTAGGCTGCTTAACTATTTAAATATTTAAAAGTTTCTTTAAAAATTGCCTTAGAGGAGAAAAGATTATATTGTGGAGTTGATCTGACTTTCAAAGTCAGCTCATTAATCATAGTTAATGCTCCTTGTTATAGCAGATAGTAATCTGTACTTCTTATAAACTGACACTGCCCACAGCGTGAAAATGCTTCTGATCCATCTAATAAAAATTCATAGTGCTATTCCCTTCTAAGGCTGGTGTCTTATATCCTTTGCAGCAGGTATCTACGAAGTATGTACTTGAAATTTTATATATATTTGTTTTCTAAATTAGTATGTTCATACATAAGTATACAGGTAAGATATACATATGTGGACATTGGGTTGTTCAGGTTTTTGCCTAGGCAAGTTCTGAAAAGCTGCAAGGATGGAGATTCACCCACATTACTCTTCCCCTGTTCTTGTGTTTAACCAATCTTATAATGAAGAATTTTTCTCTTACATGAAATCAGGATTCTCAAAAATACCTTGGTTTAATTAGTTATGTTTCAAAGGAACTAAAGCAGCTCAGTAGATTGAAAGGTCTTGATTCAGATGATCACTTTGTCACTTCTGCAAAGCTCTCAGACATCAACAGTTTATTTTATAATGAAGTGGAATTTAATCTTTCTGTCATGAGCTCTCTGACACATGACCACTGTGTGAGGACAGGTGAATCAAAGACAATTATTCACTGTAATTCACTGTAGTTTCCTTTGTGGTCCAGTTCAGAATGTCTCTTAATGAGCTAGCTTGTTAATTGTGACTGCTGTTGGAAGCTGTTGATATTTCCTTCACCTTGAACAGGGTCTCGTCCCTAGGTGATGCTCCCTCCTAGTGGCTTCTAAAATTCTGCACCCAAGGGGGACTCCAATCTGAAAAGGCTCTGAAGTTTCATTACTGTAACAACTGCAGTGAATTTGCTGCAAGTTAACTAAGCGGTTGGTTTACATATCTTCATCATGGTCATGCATAAGTGAGCATTCCGTGACAGAGAGACTCTACACATAATGCTCAGTGAGACAGAAAGGTGCACTGTACTTTTAAAGCAGTCCTGAATGTTGTTTCTGTTCAGCATTTTGTTTTCTTATTTTGGCTAATAATGACTATTTTAAACTCCTTGTTTAAAATTGTTGACTAGAAAATTGCATTCAAATAGTACTCTTAAAGGTACCTCTGAGATGCCTTCTACCATGTTTCATTTTTTTACAACCTAATTTGCAGTCCGGAAGTCATTGGTCATTCATGCTGTATATCTCCTTGAATAAACAACGTGCCTTATGACTAAACTTCCATTATAAATTCCTTCCTGGGTGTATAGACAACATCCTGCACAATTTCAGTGCTAGTCTGTCAGTTGGCTTGTAAGCCAAGAAGACTTATGCCTTCTGTGGAACTTCTCAAGGTGATGGACGTGGTTTTCTGCCTCCCACCTCTGGAAAAGTGTCGTGGCACCTTTGTGTATGTCTTGATTTGTGAAAAGCTTGTGTAAAAGCTTGTGAATGTACATTTCCTATTCTCCCTTTTCATCACTGTGTCTGCCTGAGAAGCCTATGAGTCATGAGAACCATCTGGTAGTGAATGCTGGCTCCTCGTCTGAAGAAATAAGAGTCTGGCATACATTGAGCAGAGCATTGCAGTACCTGAGATGCCCTTTTGGTAAAGCACAGAAGTCTAAGTTAAAAGAATGATTCAGGAAAATCCTACCTAAGACACCATTAACACCTACAAATTCAGGTGATGTTTCTTGGACTTCCTAAATTGCCACTCTTGCTAAACTGGGTATCTAAGTATCTTTCTCCTTCCAATTTCTGTTAATGATGGAAACAGACAAGCTACTGTTTGCCTACACAGCCGAAGGAAGCCTAATGTGCTAGGAATATTCAGACCATGCCTTATTCACTTGCACTAAACAATGTTGAGTTAAAAAACTGCTGCTGGAAGTCCCTTTTCTAAGAAACTAGTGACAGGAATGTTGTCTCTAAGGCTGGGATGCCTTGATCCTGCCCTTGTGTGGTATGAATCTAAAGCACCTTCATCTGAAATTGAGGGGCTAATCTTCATGGGAACTACATTCCTTCTGGTAATTTTGGGAGAAGGCAGGAATAGTCTCTGCACAGCCCGGTGTTCAGAGTCAGGAATCCAGAAGAAAAGCAGACAAGAGGGATCCAATTTTTAGTCTAGCAATGTCAGCGCTTAGCTGCAGATAAAGGGACTGGAATTCTGATTCTTAGATTAATTCTATTTTTTGGCTAATGACTATTTAATATAAATTGCTTAAAAAGCTGAGGGAACAGAATCTAGGATTCATATTTCAAGAAAAGTTCCTTTTTGCTCTTGTGCTTGCAGTCAAGGTCAGAGTCCCTTTTAATCCCCTTTTTCCAAGGTTTTTCAGTTTTTTGTTTCTTGATATACAGTGGCCCAGCTTCAGCAGAAGAGGGCAAAAAAAATGGAAACAGTTCATAGTATGGTTAGTAGAGGGGGCTTATATGGTTGTGCGAATGATTAGTTAAAATCTATTCAGCTGAAGAATTTAAATGCATTAGCAATTTCAGGCTTTGAGACCCCATATCATATTAAATGATTGACTTTAGAGAATCTCTGGTCCTGCAAACTCCATTAAACAGTTTATATATAAATTTTAGGCATTGTTGTGCTGTAAATTGTAATATCTAAGGACTTGCGCTGAAAGGTAGTCCTCTTGCTTTGCGGCTTATAATCATGGCTCAGTACTAATGAGTGCAGACAAAAAGATGACTCTCACAGTGGCAAAAAATGAGCAGATTAGCACTGGAAACTTTTCAGATAACTAGGACCTCAAGGTCAGATTTGTTCTATCATAAATGCCTCATTGGTTTTGTACACTGCCATTTGCTGTGGTCTGAAGATTGCTCCTCACAAGCCCCACTGACAATATGTGTCTTAGAATAATTTTTGGAATAGATGAAGGCACTATCACAGGATAGGCATAGAGGAGGACAACTCCCACAAGCTTTCACTTAGACATGCTCCCAGGAAAAGAAAAACCCTTCCTGCATTTTATGCAGTTGGTTAATGCCCCTGACAGAATGTCACATCGCTTGTTTCCCAAATCAAGACTGGGAACACACACTTGTATGTGTTGATTGCAGTGAATTGCTCCCCACTGCAGTATACAACCAGTGGATTACGCCTCCTTTTTTATGGGCATCTATCTTTTCCCCTTGAATAGCATAATGCAACTTTTATTTTACTAGTAGCTCATATAAAAGAATGTGGGTTCCATGAGAGGCCAGCCAGGGTCACCAGCAGGAGTTTGGCCGCTGAGTTTACAGGGAACCCAAGTGGATTAAGTTTCTGATGCTGTAGGTGATGTTGTGAAGTGGACAGCTGGGAAGCACTGGTTTCCAGACGAACAGTCCTGGGCTGCTTAGAAGAATAAGCAAGCAGTAAAATCAGCGTCAGCATTTTTTTTGGAGGTTATTATACACACTGTATTGATGGCAAATAAATTGAGTTTCCCAAGAGTTTCTTGGAATGTATTGAACTCTGTAAGACACTCTTTTTAAGAAGAGATGACCTGACTTTTTTGATGTAATTTTTTCTCTCCATTGACTGTAGACAGAACCAAGACTCACAGGCAATACAAGTTTGTTAAAATAAATGCCACCAGGCAATAAGAAATTACATATGCTTTTCTGCCTTTTCACGGAAGCTGTCTAAGGGCACGCCACAATTACTACTTTTCATGTGTAAGATCTAAACCTTTTATGTTATGACAGATATATAAAAGGAATCACAGAGTGAATTAAATAGACACACTCCAAAACCCTGTCAAGAGAAATACATTTTCTGGCTTATTTCACTTCCACGAACTATATAATTCCTTGAAAACATCTCCTCTCTCTTTAGCAATCAGGGTGATGGTAGTCTCTGACGAGACTATGGTGACTATGTGTTCTTAGACCCTGCTTTATGAAAGTTGTGTCTCCAATGCTCTCAAATGTAAAACCAAAACACTAGGGGTTGGTTGTTTGTTTCAAAAAGAGATCTTTTGTTTTCCCTCAAAAAGTAGGGAAAAGACACTGTTCATGGTCTTGTTCAATTTACCCTTATTTTCTCTGAGTGTACAGTACTGAAGTCAAGGGATCCCCGGGCCACCTCCCACAATAAGGTGAGAGAGTTCTAATTCAGAACTGATCATCCCCAAATTTCAGAACTTAGAAGATCAAAATTCTCAGAGGAACTGCTTTTTTTTGTAAATGATTATAAAACAGACTGAGCTCCAATGCTGGATTTGAATTTGGAGTCCAACATCTTCATATTTTGGATCCAAATTTTGCAACCAGAACTTGTACTTATAGATGAACCCAAATTCCAACACAACACGTTAATTATTTGAATGTTCAGTATCTGGAACTTAATCTAAAATTTTGCGTAATGATCACATCCCCCCAAAAGTTACAAACAACCAGCTACAAACATTTTGATTAGTTCCATGTTTATTATACAATGATCTTATTACTGCAGAGCAACTGAACGAGAACAAATAAGAACAAAACCCAGGAAAATATGTATTGGAATTCAAAGGTCAAAACTTCAGCAGCAAATTATATTTCTGTGTAAGATGATGAATTGCAGTTTTTTGATTTAATGAAAGTTTTATAAAAAATAGAGCCTGAGACATCTCCATCTTATTAGAGCGTAAACGAAGAATAACTCCTTCGATCTAATTTAATGTAAGCTATAATCTAATCCTCCCTTTTCTTTAGGAGTTTATTATCTGAAGGTGATTGGTGTTCTGCAGAATTTAATAGAACATTGTATTATCTATCATCAGTTTTCCTCCCTGAAACCAGTACATCATTTAGCTCAAATATGCTTTAGGAATGTAGAGAGCTGTTTAGAACAAGGTCTCCTCCTTTATGTGAACTTTGCACCACAGTAGACTCATAGCTCTACATCTCCCTCTGCTAAGTGGAAGGATATTTTTGCTTAGCTTGGAGAGGAAATTGTTGACTTTGACAACTATACTAACATATGCAGTTTCAAACAGGATACTATAAGTGTCTTTTGTACAAGTCCAAGTGTGAGATGTGGGTGGAATTCACATAAGGTAGATCACATCTGGAAACCCTAAGAAAAGCACAGTCCGAAGAGATACAGAACCAGTTAAGGCATTAGTTAAGCCTTTTTTCCTTTCAAATTAACTATTTGTTTGGGTAAAATGAGCAGCAGAAGAAAGTACTACCTTCTCCAAAGAAGTTTCAGGTTCTTTTTTTTTACCCCAAAAGTAGAACAACCACCATATGGTTCCAGTGTAATGCTAGTAAAGAGTAGGTTTCATCTTTTTTTTTTTTTTCTAATCTAATGAGAAAGCTAACCTACCACATTTTTTTTAGGAAACTTCTCTCCTTTTTTTCACAAAAAAAAATTATCTCAGGACAAAAAAAACCCCACAGAACTAGTCTCTTGCTTATCACTCAATTTCTGGGAACAGGCATAAAAGAACAGGGTGTCAGTTCAACCAAGAGATGCAATGAAATTCTTTGCCTTGTATAGCACAGCAGACTCTGAGGTGAACACCTGGATAGCTGCTAGGTTTGAAATAAATGGATCTAGGACAGATATTTTTCCTTTCATAGAAATAAGGGACTGGAAGCATCTGGCTGAGCCGTTCAACCTGATCTCCTTGGATCACCAGCAAGTATGGCAAACAGTCAGGTCAAAAGGGGGAAGTGAGGAGCATCAGCAAGACTGTAACACAGCATTGCTGGAAAGCTGCAGTGCTCAAAAAAAGTCAAGTCTGAAAGAAATATGCTATAGTGACATTTCAAATGGGCACATCCTCTCTTTTTTTCTTTCAAAAGTCAGAACAATAGGTTGCATGCTCTTGTACTTTTTTTTTTTTTATTCATAGGTTAGGTGAAATTGTTTCCTTTTTTATCTATAAATAAGTTTGGATCAGCAGTGAACAAGTTTTTGATGTGAAAACTCATGCCAGGAACTCAACACAGTACTTTTTCTTATAAAGTCTAAAAGCAGTTCAAAGGTAATTAAAAGATAGCACAAACTAACCATAGTCTGAAGACAGGACTCAAACTTGGACAGAGACAGATGTCAGGATGAAGAAAGGTATTACATTACTTGTTAAAATAATGATATAATGAAATAGTTACTTGTTAAAGTGTAATGTATAAAAGCAAACAATAGACTTTCAGATGAACTTGTACCTCCACCCAATACTTTAAGCCAGATCAGAGTGAAACTCTTATTTAAATTGCATTAGAGCTGTAATTGATAAAGGGAACTGTTAGGTCTTGCCACCACCTTCATAATTTCCCAGGGAACAAAAGGAGCTGAGACATCTGTAGCCTCAATCTATCACCTCCTGGTTTTATACATTGTTTGTCTATAGGACAGAGAGACAGTCTTATCACTGTGGTCTCTTCTCTCACATAATCATCACATATGCACCATTCTCTGAAATTCATATATGAACATGCAGCATATTGTCTCAAGACTTGAAATGAACTTTTCCAGCATCCACCTCAGAGAATTAAGTTTCTGCAAACTTCAGATCAAATCTCACTGTAAGTGAGAAGAGAGTGAATTGTGTTTATGATCATAAAGGCATACTTTTTTAAAATCTTCCAATCAGAAATGAAAATTCATCTCAGCTGCCCCTTTTTCTTTGTAAATTTATTCTACAGTAATGTAAAAGCACTGACTAAAATTCTAAATGTATATGGAAAAAAGATTTTTTTTTTTTTTTTCTCTCTCCTCACTGCTATCCCAAATCACCTTCATATACATATCCTCCATCATTTCACTCTCTGAAAATTATTAGGTGTTGAACACCTGAAACATTTACATATCTTTCATTATTAACCATGATAATTATGGTGTAAGATCAAAGCTTAATTATGTAAAAGAGGAACAAAACCCTCATAATTTTTATTGCAAAGCATACACCACTTGAATGGATTAAATCTGCAAAAATAAAATGTTCTTTGTCTTGGCCAAACATCCTGCATGTGAAAATCTAATATAAATCATGATCAGGTTCAAAGTGAATGGAAACAAAAAGTAAATGTGAGATATAGAACAAATCCAAATTTGATTAACTAACTTTCCTTTCTTTGCCTTTTCATGGTTCTTTGCTTGGACTTTTCTTGCTGAAAATTTGCAAAAGTCACTGCTCTTCATTGTGGAGGCTTAGGATATCCGAAAAGTCAAGGCTATGGGGAGCTGTATAAAAAAGCAATTCACTGCTTCATGTGATCTGCCATATTCTTCCTGTTTTCATCATCGTCTGTGTCACAAGCAATGAAAGGCTCTATGGGAGTATACCCAAAAACCCAAACCCAAACCAACAACTTCAAATCCTGGAAACAAACATTAGGAAGATCACAAAGGTATTCAGGTGAAAATTTGGTTTATTATATGCCTCCAGGGCTATCCAGAGATATATTTCACTTGTGGCTTCTAGGAAACAGTTTTTCCACTGACACTGTTAGGATCTCAGTAATGCCATGCACATAATTAAACTCTCTTTCCCTGATTCCCTAATCCAAAGATGTTAAGAGAAGCAACAACAAAAAAATGTAAAAGAAATCAAACGGCAGGCAATATGAAATGCCGTAAGCCTCCTTCTGGTTTTTTTCCCCTTCCTAGAGATAGGGAAAAAATTGTGTTCAGGGATGGTTTAGTGTATGTCCAGCCTCACTATCTTCGGATTAGTGAACTGGGTCCCAGTGAAAATGGGAGTAATTTTTTTATCTCTGTCTCTTTTAAAAACCTTAAAAGTTTAACCAGCAAACTTCTGGCTGTCTGTGTAGGTCATCTCCGCTTCAGCTGTATGCTCCTCTTTAAGATGTTATGTCTTTGCCCACACTACCCTGATTATATTGTGTGCTTTTGTTTGAACTCCTGTGGGACATTTTTTTTTTTTTTCCTTCATAGATGCCAGTCTAAATTGCATTGAGTGATTGTCTGTGACCATCTAGGCTGACAAACTGTGACTTAAATGGGACATTGTCAATTTTTCTCAGACAGGGAAAGGTCATTTCAAATTCAGAAGCCTGTACTGAAATGATCCATTGAATCTGAGTTATTGGTTTGAAGGTTAACATTTCAATGATGTACGCTGTCATTAATATGATTAATATTTGCTTTGTGATTGTCCAGTAATAACTGCAAAAACAACGAGACTGAAGCTGGTTGTTGTTTTCTAAGCCAAGACAATGTTATAAAAAAGAAGCTTTGAAAATAATTGTGAAATGGGCCTGTCCTAGAGTCAGTGTCCCCAGTCAGTAACAGGATTTGAGAAAGACACTTGATATTAAATGAAGAAATAGGGCTCTGTCCCTGACAGCTTTCATCATCACAATTCCTTTTGACTTCAGTGGGGAAGTTTTGCCCATCTAACCTTAAAAAACAGACTTTTTGAGTTATTTTCTTTAGGATGAGAGTGTCTCCTGGAAACAAAGCTATGCTTTTGTCCAGGGATGGTCTTGTCTGTATACACAAATAGGGTTACATGCCCAGGTCAAGAATTTCTCAGAGCTGGATACTGGTATTATCACCATTCACACTGCATAAACATTAACTGACTCCTGGTTTTTCTTTCAGCAAAGTATAGAACAAATCACATGGGTAGTTTTGAAGATTATTTACCCCAAAGATCCCACTCATGAACCATCAGTGTCAAGGTTGCACCAAGTTTGGCTGCTTATGATTTCGGCAGTCTCCAACACTATCCCAGGATTTACTCACTTAAGCAAACACCCCATATGCCTTCCCAGGACACACAGAGTATATTCTCAGTTTCACAGTTTAAAAATGCAATTCTGATAGGCTGAAACAGAACCCTTACATTACCTCATGAATCTTATTTATCAGAAAAAAAAGTATGAAGACATAGTTTTCTAGAATTGTTATTAAGAGAAGAGAGTATTAAATAAGTCTGGCTTCAAGAAATCACATTGACATCTGGAAAAAGTGTCATGGTTTTATGGTACAAATACAGAATCTAGGATTCCAAAATTTGTTTTTAATTGTGTATTGTAAAGATTAAAAGACCAATGATTGTCCAAGGCCTCATGAAATAGGAATGACTGAGTAATTTGAGAGATTTAAAATTGTCAATCTCCTCTGACCTAGTGATGTTGACTTTCTCTCACTGTCATGATTTTTCAAACCTTTACCAACTTGACAACTACTACAGATCATTTTGTGTTTCTCTGCTGTTATGTTTGCCTGTGGACTGACAGAAACCTAACTGTCCTCCCAGGTAGGAAGATCATCTGTGATAAGACCACTCCAGTACAATTTTTAAGCCATTTCCATTAATATAGTTCTGTGGTTACTAGAAAATTGCATTTTATAGAGGTAAGGGATACACAGCAATATACTTTGGGATAGGATTCAATTAAAAATATTTTATTACTTAATATCCTGTTATATTTTGCTTGTTCTAATGTGCATATTATTATTAATTTTGGACTACGAGCTTGGAACACAAGTTTTAATTCCAATTCAAACGGTCTTGAATTTCCAGGGGTTAAAGGCAAGCCCCACATCTTAAACTTTGACCTACCAGATACCTATTTCTTATTCCTGGATGATGCAGCTCTTCAGTGTTGCTTGTGCCCAGTTTTTCACTCAAAACATTTTCACTTACATTTTACTTTTGCAGTAAGTCTTTCTTACATGGTGGGGACAGAGTCTAATGACAACTTTCTTCTACCAGAGAAGGAGCATTTTTTACCACTGTCTCCCATTAACTTCATGACTTCCCAGAAAGACATTAGGAGTATTTGATTAGCCTTTCTTATAAATATGCAAGCTAATGTAAAAAAAAAAAAAAAAAAGGTCAGATTTTAAAACCGAAGTGTTTGTAAATCTGTCATCTTGAAACCTCTACTTTTTCTTGTGGAAAGTGGCTATCTATCTGCTCTACTTTCCCTCCAGTCCTGCATAAACTGGTAACTACATATTTGTCATCCTTTAGTGTATAATTTACAAGGATTTTTTGCCATAGGTTTGTAGGCACAAACTGGATTCCAAGCAAATAAATATGTATTGATCACTGGAAGTCATTCCTGAATATTTTTCAAGTAATTAAGGAATCCATAAAGTTTTAGTTCTGAACAATAAATTTGACAAAACTGAAAAAGGAACAAGAACAACAACAACAATGAAGAGGATTGAATTACATTTATACAGAAAAACTCTTTAAACCTCTAGCGATTTGCTAATACCTAATGATCAATGAATAAATCATAGCAGATTGCTGTAGAACAAATATTGAAAACAGAACCTTCAATTTGTGGTCATCACGTAGAGCTGTACATCTAAAGTATTTCTGTAAATTCTGCTCTAAGATCATAAACAGATCCATAGGAGATTCTACTGCCACTTGAAATGGTATTCATAGCTATAAATATAAAATGAAGAATACCTTTCTTGAATACTGCTTCTAAATCTGTGAATCACCTGACTACCTGTTCTGACCTAACGAAAGATAAGGAGGTCAGTTTTATTATCCAGAGAATAGCATTTTGGCCTTACCACTTACTTTAAAAGTCTGTCTAAAGTCATACCGATTACTTCTTGAATGAGGAAGCCTTGGATTAGTGACTTCTATGTGATCATCCTTAAATACTAATCAATTTTTAGCAGTATGTGGAGAAAGTCAGTTTACTGTTAATTAATTAGTTATTGCCAGAGTGTCTATTGTTCAGTGCAATACCATAACTGGATTTATTTCCTATAGGCTAGTAAATTAATTTTTAGTGCACTGTATTTCAGAATTTAATAATGAGACAATATTATTTAATTATCTAAAGCAAACGCTGAAACAATTTCAAGGCAGTACACAGTACTTATGAAAAACTAGCCATTTATCTTTCTAGAGACTTTATACATCCTTCTCTATATTGTAAATATCAGGCAGTGCTTCTGAAGGTCTATCTTGTCTCTTTGTTGCTTAGGTTTTCATGTTGTATCTCTTCACTTGAAGTGTTCTGTCCGTTACACAAAGAGGAAAATACTACAAATAAACAGCTGACAGTGAAAATGTCTTGGCTGATTTTCTAAGGCAATAAAAAAAGATCTGAAAAGTGCATCTTCTTGCCAAGTATCAAGTGCTGTACTGGAAGAGAAGTTGAGAAAAGGTGATAGACACAACATGACTTGATGATATACTACACAGAAAATCTGGAAAAAAGAAATCAGACCTCACATCAATGTTAAAATTTCTGAAAGAGTTCTATGAGTAAAAAAGTGCTATAAAGCTGTAGTAAAGCATACTGCTACACTCACTTTTAGGCTTCTGCCTAGCATTGGAAGGGTGTACCTGCACACCCAGTGTTTTTGTCTACATGGGCAATGACAGAAAGACGTACACTGATTTTGTTGGTAGGCCAAATTGGTGGGACTGGAGCTGACCTCGGCCCAAAAGCTGTGTGGATTTTTTTAAGGTTGTGTTGAGTTCTAAATGTGGCATATATTGCCTCTGAATAGGCTTCATTAACCTTGGTGTTTTACCCATGTGCTCACATATTTCTAATGACTTGGAAAGCCAGCAGAGCTTCATGAATACACTCACAGTATAATGAGTATATAGACGTGAGTGCACGAGTGTTGACTCTTACAGTGGAGAAAACTTCTGTATCAATATTTACACTAACAACTACACCACCATATTCACGTAGTGGAAGAGCCCAAAATAGTTTTGAAACAGTGTTTATAATTTGTGAGTCCAGGTTAATGGTCTTTGGTGTGTTTGAGCTGGGAAAACTAAAGGAGTAAATCAGCAACAAATAAGAGTACAGTTGCATCATGCTGCTGAACTTTGCAACCAAACATGAAATCTCCAACATTTAGAAGATAGTCAACTGCACACTTCTGCTCTCACGCTTTATAGAAAAGCACAGACATGGCCCAAGAATGAACTTTATCAGAATATCCTCCCAAAAATACATCCCAACACCATCACTTTTAATTAGGCATTAAAGAGGAATTGAGCTTACTACTTCTATGTAAGTAAGAGGAAAATGTTACCAGTTCTCTCTGCTCCCACAGCACCCACAGTCCATCTGTCCAGGATTTTATTTCAGTTATTGTTTGATTCCCTTGATACACTGACTCCCTTCTGGAAGTAAGCATATTAGAAGTTCCTCTATCTTCTACTTTCAGCTCCTCCCTCTACCTGATGTCTTGCTTTTTATTTTCTTTTTCTTTTGCTTAGACAACACAGTAAAATGGCATAAAAGTGCCTTTCTTCTCACTTTTGGGAGGCTGAGGTTCCTGGCTGGTTTTGACATAATGCCATTAAGCATTTCACAAATATCCCATGAAGTGCTGAGAGCTTTTTCCAAGCTATTTTTTTTCATCAAGGGTCTCCAGAAATCGGAAGGTAAATAGTACTGTGCTTAAATGAGACTTAAATGTTGCCTGGGCTTATAAAGAAGGCTACATTTGCACAAATAAATTAGTGCAAGGACATGGACATAGGCACTGTTTCATGTTTGTCTATAGTGTTGTTAGCACTGTTCTTGTCATGGTTTTACCCTATGACATGGTTTTACCCCATGCCACCAGGACTCCATCAAACAGTTCCTGAGTACAATTCTTTGAATGCAGATACTGTTTCTGGAGAGTTCAGCTGTATGGATGCAATATCTGTTGTGTCAGTTTGCTGCAGAGAGATCAGGACTTTGCATTGGTTATTAGTATATTTGTATACTGAATATACAACCATGAAGAAAATTATTTATTGTGTTGTTTGGATTGATTATAGGGAAATAAAAGATTACCAACTCTAGTGGAATAGCTAACTGATCCATTTATCCAATCGAATGACTTTGCATTGATGTTGTTTAGTATAATGTCAAATGTAGCTTTCATGCAAAATAAATTGACTTTATTGTATATGAAATTAATCCTTGAAGACTCTAGCTTTTGGCAGAATGTAAAAAGAGCTGCAGACATTAAAATCAGGGGTGTCTGTGTTTGTATGCCTGCGTTTCTGTCTCTGCATTGTAAAAGCTTCAGTTTGCACTGGTTTCCTTGGTAACTTGGCCTGTATGGTCTATATTTTTTTCTTATTTTCTTTAATATTTTAATTGTGCCTTCTATGTCTCATAACCCTTAGCAATGTCTCTAAGTTTCTGTATTCCTACAGTTTTTGATACTGTGTGAGAAAAGTCTTTCCCTTAGCTTTTTTTCATAATTTTGATTACAAATTAAGAACATTCCACTTGCAGCTTCACAGGAAAAAATGCTTTGCTATGACTACTAATATTATTAGTATTGGTTATTCTTTCGCTAGTATCATCAATCTTAAAACTATCATATATATACATATGATTTTACATCATAAGGTTAAAAGTTCTTCACAGTATTTCACAGAGCAGTAGTACAGTAATAGATATCCACTAAAACTGATGTTTTACATCAGTAACAGGTTTGTAGTGCCAGAAATCAGGAGGACACAGGAGCTGGAACTAAAGTTGTTTGTGTAACTTTAATTCAACATTTGAGGGTCCTTCGGCCTCTTTTGTTAGAGGCTTTAAGCTTCTGCAGTTCTCGTTTTTTCTTCAGTGGATGTAGTGAATATTCAACAGACACCAAAATCAATCTCCAAGTATCTCAAATAATCCACCTAGAAAATGAGCAACACAGTGAATGCTTGCTAGGAAAAGTTGTTTTTTTTCTTTAAAGTGTCTTTCCCAGAAATTCAAGCAAAGCCAAAATTCAAACTTAATTGGTAAATATCAAAGAGAATACATCTTCCTGCTGTGAATTCCCATCCCTCCTCTCCATTTCATCACCCACAACACAACTGCCAATTTTGTGCTGTGTTTGTACGTGAAAAATGCTAACTTTGATGAGGCTACTTATACGTACAAGAAGGTTATGATTTTCAGAAACAAGCTTTGAGAGCACAAGCTAGCTAATGTCTTTTCCCACAACAGTCAAAGATGTTATTCACTTTTTTATAACACAGCTCAAAACTTTGCAAGACTCCGATCAATGCAAGCTTTCAGAAAATCCTCCAGGGACACTTAGCTCTGACTTTGAAAAGTCAACAGAAATTTAGTCATGGATTTAGCAGCTAGTTCTATATGTTATTAGACTCCCCACTATTTCATTTCTCTTTAGATTGGGGCTGCATTCAGTCCTACAAAGGGCAATGTGTTATCAAGGTGTTCAACAATGCTGTGAGCAGTTGAATGTGGCATCTGTTAAAACTTACATGCAAATTCTTAGTCCCCCACAGAGTAATTAAAAGATGCCATATTAATCTCATTTTATTTTCTTCTGCATACAGCCTTCATATAACTGTGTATATATCGACGTCCTATTGTTATCTCTGTAATACATATATCAGGTGTATTTCAATTTTTTTTCTCTCACATGGGAAAAGGATATATAAATTTGCTTCTTAAATAGCTTTAAAGTTGTGAAAAATGAGAGATGTAGTTAAAACATTTTCTTTCCCCCTCATTTAACAATTGTTACTAAGCGGTAATTACAGAAACACTTCCTGAATGGAGGCAAGCAGAAAAGCAATAATTTATAATTTAACAAAATCAGCTTTGCTATTCTCCAAGAATGTTGTAAATGTTTTTTCATTCAAAGTGATCTCTTCTTACACTGCATATTTTAGTGAGGACAGCATTGTATTTTTACTATAGAATATAGTATTTTACTATCAGTAGAAAATACAGTGAAAAATTCACTTAACTTACTGCTCATATGAAGTAGTAGATTTACACCAAAGGTGGATTTCCCTAGTCAAGGTTGAGAACTGAGAAGACAAAACTGCTCACAGAATGAAATCGTCCCCTTGCAAAAGGTCAACCTGAGACATATGTTGCATCTGAGACATGTTTCTTCCCACCTTTGAAACTCAGTATCAGAAACTTCAGGGTCTCCCTTACATGTGGGAGTGACCACATCACCTAACCGTCCAGAAGTTAAACATAGACCTAAGAATAAGCTCGTTTTCTGATTTTTTGAGTTAATACAAAGTTAATATGATTAGCTTTGACTGGATGCCTGACTCTTAGATGCCTGTAGCTGAGATGCATCTAACATTTTGTACCTAAATTGAAAAAAATGCAGCTCAAAGTTTCCACCTAATCTTATCACCTATCACCTTTACATGATAGTCCCAGAGCTGAGACACTGGTCCACAAAGTTAAGCTGAGGAAAACTGTAATCTTGTTATTACTCTCTGCTATGTGAAAAGAAATATAAGGCTAATCTGTGTGTAACAGAAGCCATTAATCTCTAGTTTATAAAGTAAAATATTCTTTCAGTGATGCTGGGCAAGGCCTGACTTCCACTTTTTGGTTTCTTTAACCAAAGTCTATTTAACAAAAATGTACAAATGATAACAGGAATAGAATTTGCTCTTCACTTTCCTCCCCTCCTCTTCCCAATGCGTACCCGCTCCAGCCAAATGCAGTGAAATGTGCCTTTTCTCTCTACCTCTCCTTCTCCAAGATCCAATCCCTTTCTGGAGCTGCTTTGAGACTCTCATATTCTTTCCTGGACAGGAGCACAGCAGAGAAAGTGTCTCTCCCGTAGCCTGCACTTTCTTTGGAATGCAACAGGACTGAATGTCCTTCAGTTGCCTAACAACCCATTCTGCCTCTTAAAGAACCAGTAGGACAGCCATTAATCTATTCCATAGAAGACTTACATCATCATCACCATCGTTATCCTGGACAAAGTCTGCAAGGAAAATATATATCAACTTAAGTTCTTTAATGGAACAGAAGAAAAAAGAACCTGCTACCTACAAAGGGAGACTTTGAACCTGAAAGAAACAGGTATTCATTATCTTCCAACTCTCAAGGTCATATACAGGACTCAGCATTTTCTTGGGGTGGTTCCTAGCTCCTGTTGCAGCATGTGATTTTTCCCACTCTGGTGCTTAAATAGGAAGCTGGAATACCTCGTACCCAGCTTTTGGATGTTGCTGTTTTAGCTGGAAGCCCTGAGCACATATATTCTGCTCTGCCTTGCTTCAGATGACTACTCAGCCTCTTCCCCTTCTTCCTCCAAAGGTTACTGACCCTCCAGATTTTCCAGCATACCTGCATGAGCAGTAACTCTCTGAACTGATTAGATGAAAAACAGGTTAGAAAACATCTGTATTGAAAGTGTATATATCATTGTGATTATATGGCTTGAACATGCCTAGGGAGACATCACAGAAGTCAGTATGCTGGAAAACTGGAAGGTGAAGAAACGCCCATTCCTGACACAGCAAACAGCAGCTGGGGATAAATGAAAGCAGCAACTTCCTCACTTAATTCAGCTGCAGCCAGAAAGTGACACATGACTGCAGTGTGAACATTTAATCTCATGAACCTTGCTCATATCTTTTCTGTGAGCAAAGCAGTTACGTATAAATGGATATTTCCCATTTATGAAGACTATGGAACTAGGTAACAGTTTTCTGCAAGCTGAAAAAGTAGTTATCTAACTATCCAGAGACACACAGAAATGAATTTCTTGATTCTCTTTCCAATGCCACCATGAATAGATCAAAATAGGGAAGAGTAATGAAAATACAGGGAGCAATCAGCCACTATTGTTAACATGACTTTTATAATCCTCCAGAAATATTATATGCAACATAATTTTAGTCAGAATAGCATTTCTTATTCTTTTTCTGTCCAGGAAATAATTTTCCAATGCGTCTGACCAAGAGCACCGGCTGACAGAGGGAAGGGAAACAGATTCAGAATGAATTTAGTTAATATGTTTGTGTTGTTCCTTTGGAAGAAATTCAGTGTTAATGACATTATTCACTCTGAGAAATTGAATAAAATGAATCACGACAACAATGAAATCCAAATCTGCAGTGCTAATACAGTCATCACCCTTACGTCCTTACCAGCTGCTTACGGCCTCAAAATTGCTAAAACTATTGTATGTGCTCCATCAGCAAATTGTTGGCCTGTGCATCTGCTGTGAATATTTTACGTATCCTAAGAAAGATTTTGGCCTTTGACATGTAGATAACATCAGTTCAGTATTTACCACATTTGCTAAACATTCTCCAGATTAAGCATTAAGGGTCATTAAAAGACCAAAAAAAACTAAATCAGCCATTTTTCTCTCTTTCTGTTCACAAAGAAATGATTAAAGCAGAGTTAATGTTTCTGAACAAAGGGAAAACCGATGGAAAAGAGGTAGCCAGAAGTACTGGCAATGAGGTATACGCTTAGTGATCTCTCTTATAACTCTTGAACGTCTTTTTTCATAGATGAGTTTCCCAAGGCTACATTTAATAATACATTTGAAAAAGGACTTATCCTTAATCCTCCCCTAAAACCCCTTTCTGCCAGACAGCCAGCTGACATACTTTGATAAGAATATAGCAATCTAGGGTTCACAGTGATGTCCAAAGAGAGGCAAAAATATTATATTCAATAAAAATTTTCATTTGCCGCGATTATATTTCTGCATGCTGAATCTCAGGCCAGAGAATTCTGGTTAATCAAAGTGTAGTCTTTTGCACAGTGATGTGCACTGAAATCTAGCTAAAAAAATTTCAAAGTCCTGTGAACATTTTTATTTGTAAAACATCCTAGCCTGATAGGACCTTTTTTCCACTTCCTTCTAATTCTGGAAGTTAAAAAAAAAAAATCTTTCCCAAATTTAGGAGTACACCATGGTTATTCTTCAGCTTAATTTGAAAATTTAAACTTACGATGTGTTATATCAATATAGTTGTGCAACTGGGGTTTTACTAATCTAATATCAACATAGATTAATATTTTTATTTTTTAAGAGGATTTTTTTCTGTTTATTTGTTAACATTTCATAAGTTAACCTAAAATAATCTAAAACTCTAGTATCTGGGAGTTGTAAATTTTGCATATAACTCTGCTGGTGAAAGGTGAGTTGAACAGCCATATGTAGATGTGGAAAAGGTCACCCATGCATAGCTTCTTGTCAGCGTAAGAATGTCCATCTGTAGCTATGCATAACATTGGTTCAATAACTATTTCCGTAATTAGCAAATTTGTTTCCTCCAGACCAATCTTGCTTTATTATTCATGGTGTTGATACAACATTGTGATGCACCTTAAAGAACCTCAAATCCAAATTAACACACAAATGTCGCAACGTTACTTCTTGGAGAGATGTATATACTGCATATAAAGAGGTTAAAGTGACAAAATGCCATTAAAACTTCAGTGAGGTCCAGAAAGGAAGTTCAGCCAGGAGAAGTGCAAAGTTCTGCACTTTGGAGTAACCCCAGGCATCAGCATTGAATGGGAAGTGACTTGCTGAACAGTGTCCTGCAGAAGAGGGCTTGTGTAGATGGTGGTGGATGTGTGGCTCGGTATGAGCCAGCAGTGCCTTCTCACCGTGAATAAGGCAACCAGCATTTTGGGCTACTTACAAGAAGCATGACCAGCAGATAGGGAAGCATCCTATCGGCTTCCCAAACATGCTATGAAAATGAATGGGTTTTCTTGCTTGTGCATCTTCCAAACATATTGAAAACTTAAGTCAATGAAAAAAAAGCATCCGGCAGTATTCTGATTATTCATTATGCATTACACTATCTAATTTTGTGGCTTAATTCCTTCTTTGTCATTAGGCGAAATCTCAGTCAGCAGCACCGTGGTTACTTCCTTATGGATAATTTGAGATACTTTAGTGCATCTCATGGCTTTATAATATCTCTAGGATATAATTTGTCTGGCTTACAGCTGCTTCTTCAAAATGGTGTGCAGATCTGAGACACAATGAAGCAGTGTAACAGGTTGCGCAGAGAGTTTGTGGAATCTACATCCTTGGAGGTTTTCAAGATCAGACCGGATAAAGCTTTAAACAACCTGGTCTGAATTCGCGGTTGACCTGATTTTGAGCAGAAGATCAGGCTAGAGACCTCCTGAGGTCCCCTTCCAATCCTGCGACTCTGTATCTTCAAGTCTCATTCAGACGTGTTGGTTATCCTAGGGTTATCTAAAATGGCACTAGACACCTATGTCTAGACAACTAAATAATGGAAAAATATAAACTCCTTTGAAGAGGACAAAATCAAAGTTATAACTAAAGTAAATAGTCTTTTAAGGGGACAATTCTCCTAAAAAGAGAAACCTTTAGGTCTAAGCCATTTGTTTCAGGTACAGCTAGCAAGAAAATAGACATGGTAGACTGAAAGGTTCCTTATGAAATCTGAGTTCTAATATGATAGATATTCATTCTCGTCAAGTTATTATTTGAAAGAAGCATGTCTTGTTTATCAGTGCTTATAAAAAAGACTGGGTTGGATGAAATCCTAAAAACAAATGCGTAGAAAAATTCCACCTCACACATGGATTTTTCCTGCTCAGAGCTCCTTCCCTGTAAAAAGGATTGCAGGCCAATGCTGTCTAGAATTTGAAAAGTTGACAATCTCACTTGATGTCAGTTAACACAGAATATTGTAAGGCTACTGCTGCAGTTCATTATGCAAATTGCTGTAGTCCCAAGGAAACCAACTCTTTTATGCAATTAAATTGTTTACAAGCCTATTTATATCTTAATAATGGTTTAGCCTGGGTGCTTTTTTGTTTCTGCTGGCACTAAGCATTTAAGCAGGATCTTTCTATTATCCATATGACCCACACATATTTGTGAGTTGTATGCTGTGGAAGTGATTGAATGGCTCATTTCTATGCGGGGATTCTTTCCTATATTCAAATGAGTTTTCAATCCATGAGCCACATTTCCAGGGTTTAAGAAAAATTAAAACATTAAGTAACAGCCTCATGCAATTTCACCAGCAATATACAAACATCAGACAGCTCACTGCAGATAATTTGCTGTTTCCTTAAATGTTGCAGATATTTCTTCTATGTATTAAAAAATGGAATAAATGAGCTAAGTATGTTTTGCAAACGAGATTTTTTTGGCCCGTAAGAATTTTAATGGTAAATGAATGGAACCTTTAGCTAATAAAAAAGACTTTGTAAAAAAGCCAAATGTGCAAAGTAATTGTGTTTTAATTAGGAGAAAGGACTTCATTAGCTAATTCAACATTCTCATGTTTTTTGTATAAGAAAGAACTAGTTGAAAATAAGAGGCAATGTCCATCCTTTTCACATTTCCTTTTTCAGAAATCTATTCTCAACATTTTTGAAAAGAAAATGTCAGATCTGAATGTGGAATAAAAGCAAACCAAAACCAACAAACATACACAAAGTAAAAAACGTGCATGAACACGCACAACAAAAACATGCCGATGCCCGCCCCATCTTCTTTTCCCCAGTTTTCACATTTTAAAGCAAATATAATCCGCTACTTTTTGAAAGGTGCCTGGGTCACAAAGGAGATTATAACAAGATATTTCTTCCTTTATCTATTTTTTCATTCTGTGAATTTCTCAATACCATGTCCTACCTTCAACAGAGATAATGTCCTCTTCACTTAAATCATATAGTTCTGCTTCTTAGCTTGACTGAGACCAAATTTATCTGAAAGGTGTGGGGTTTAGTCCTGCCAAACCAAGAGTATCATAACCTTATACATAAGCTTTTGGTCTGAAGTTTTTAACAAGAGATTTTGTGGAAAAGGGAAGTGACACCACTATTAATTTCCTTTAGAAATAAAAAGACAGTTACCTACTTCCCTTTAGATGTCTTAAATGTTAAAGGACAGGAAATCATTTTAGGCTGTCAGTCCTGACCTTGTACAGATGCCTAGGTATTCCTATTCAGTACATACAATATATTCATTGAATATAGCTTACAATATATGTATGCTATTGATATGTTACATGAACAGCCAATGCGGTGCTGGGCATGCACAGAAAGCTAAACCTTTAAGTACAATCATGTCAAATCTGCTTACCTTTTTCTTCAGGACAAGGAAAGGCTCAAGGCATCTACTGACTTTACATGGCTGCAGACCAATTTTTTTAATTGTTCTTTTGTGCATAGACTTCCAAACTGCATTAGAGATCCTTTTTTTTTTTTTTTTTTTTTTAATCTGACCCTTAATTGTGCAGACACCAACTAGGACAGAATGAACATTGAATCTCAGATAAAAAGAAGCCAACGACTCTGAATAATCCCAAGAAAAGGCTAAAAGTGAACTATTCCTCTAGTACTAAAATCAAAATTTCATATATTAACCTCTGTATTATTTTGATGAATGAACAGTTTTAAAAAACATTGATTTATTGATTTAATCTTAATTATGAACTTCATTTGATCACTTCATTAACGCGACTTTAATTAGCTGAGTAAAATTTCAGTATATGAGCTTAGTATATTGCTTTCTGTAGTGCAGTTTGGTCTTTTTCTAAATTCATAAAAAATAAGCAGAAATACCTGATTCCATCACATTCCAACAATGGTAAAATCCTCAGAGACATTAGGTTGCTCTGGATAGGAATTAGTATATCATTGGGTTCTTCTCTCAAATATAAACCTAGGTAATTTAAATTGCCAGGGAAGAAGCAAAAAGAGCTGTGAAAATAAGTCCTTTGTCCCACTGATCTGAATTTCCACCCCTTTCAGTCCATTGTCCCACCAACAGTGATTAGATCTGTCTCTGCCTTCATCTTTGCAGTCCGTGATGGGACACGCCTGTTCCATACTAATGACATCCAGAATAATATCCATTAAAACTTTAACTTTGTGGAGACGTTCATAAGGTTTTGTCCTTTGTGGACTCTCTGTTGCCGAGTCTGTGCAGAAACCTTTTCTTCAGTTGATACGGAAATAGGTTGTCTTGTCTCAATTTGCCTGCCTTTTTTCACATTTGTTGTAATTTAACATTTTTTAGATCTGCACTACTCTTGTGAATTTGGTTGGAACTGGAAAATGTGTTCAATACTAATGGGGAGCAGAAGTGCCAGATGGACTAATAAAGCTAGAATAAACTCATAAACCTCATTTCTTAAGGGAATTAGGTAAAAAATCCCTGTCAGAGTCTTTTTTCTACTGTGAAGTCTACAAAGAATGTTAATAATATTAATAAAGACATTGTGTTTGCTTACACTTAACATAATAAACACACAGCGCTGTGTGCTAGGCTTGGTGGAGCATATCTATTTCTTCCTTACCTACCCTTGCATCTTGCTTTGCTCCCTTTTCTTCTCATAAATAAAATTGCAAAGCTTTTGATAGGAAGCTATTGGTGAAGCTGACATTTTTAAAAGCTAAAGGAAAATATTAATAATAAAAATAACTAATATTGGAGCTCCTCAGTGATGGATGTGGACAGAACTTAATTTTTGTAAAAAATAATTTAATTCTACTAATTGAGTTTCTTCTTGCAAATTGTTAAATTCTAACAATATTTAAGAAATGACACATTTGTTTGCTTGTAGATTACCAGTACTGAGATCATTAAAGTCTTGTGAAATTAAGGTTATAAGTCAAGTCTGATACCTCGCGGCAAATCTCCATCACTGGATGTAATAATAAAATTTCAAGTATTTGGAAAGCCAAACCATAGAGTCTAAGCAACATGTCCAAGCTCTTTTTTTATTAAAAGACTGCCTTGTTTGGTTTTTTTTTTTCTTTTTCTGATGGTCAAGGTCCCAACATACCTAATCATACATTGGATTAAATTAAATAGTAACTAACAAAGGAAAGTATTATTACAACTACTAGGCCTGTCATGGTAAATGGTATTATACCAACCTCACTAATATCAGCTAATTCGAATACTTCATTCCTCCTTCTTTTCTCTTGGGACTAACCTAATATGAATTGATGTGTTGAATCAAACACATAAAGGCACTGATTTCCTTAGTATTTTTTTTTCTCTGTCTGATCCACTTTTATTCTGCTACTTGTGAAAAGAGATATCATCTTATGTCTCTGTGCTCATGAACACTTTCTCTCTCCTTCTTCAGCTCTCCCCACATTACAGACACACATGTGGGCACAGGCATTATCATAAATGGTGGAAATGCAGAAAAAGAAGTTGAGTACCTCTCCAATTGGAACACTGATGCTTGTCCAACATATCTGATTGTCCAAAAGCCAAAACTATTAGTATTATTATGAACAACTGTGATCCATTGCTTCCTACTGAGCTGACTGTCCCTGCTTTCTTCTTTCTTCTCTGCCAAGGACTTATGAAGTCACAGTAAGGACTCTTCCTAGCTCGTGCTATTTTTGTTCTGGATGCCAAAGGCTTTTTCCTCTTTTTGAAGTCTTCAGCTAAATAAAGATGGCGATGAAAAATAAAACACCTCTAAAATGACAGCAAATGTATCACACACCATTTGGCTAATGGAGCTCTCATGGAAATCAAAGCATGGAAGTCTGAGGTCTGGTGCTTTTATTTAGGACAAGTGCAGAGGTAACCAGCATCCGTTTTTGCAAAACCATCAGTAGGGAGAGCACTTGTTGTGTAAGTGGAAGACCCAGGTTCAGTGATTTTTGGTATTGGAGGGGATCCAAATCCAGTCCAGAGGGCTTTAATAGCAAAGTAGCCTGGATAAGGAGCCTTATCTCTGCCTCCTGTTCACTGTGTGAGAGAGAGGAACCAGAATAAATTCGACTTTCCAGCCCTGTGGTGAGGGCATTTACTATAAAGTGAAGCCCGGATTCAGTCTTCCCTTCAATCAAAAGCATTGTAAAAAATGTAAAAAATGCAGTTCTGGGAGTAAGTGCTGGAACATTGATTTCTTTCCTCCTGGGGCATTCCCTTTTGAAACTATAAAGGAGCCTAGTCTGAATGAAATCTATTATAAATGCAGGCACTTGAGGAAAAGCTATCACCTTACGCTTACGGAATGCCCTAAAGGAGCAGCCGTCTGCAGTTCCTTGGAGTGGTTGAACATGAATTGGGCCTATTGTGCTTAAAGTTGACAGCAAAAGCAGACACAGAGGCAGATGATCTTGGGCAATTCTCAGTGTAATATGACAGGATATACAAAAGTCAAGAAGGAATGTCCTTGGAAGTGAAGCAACTTGTTAAAAGTCAAATAACAGGAATATGGCAGAATCAGGGAGCCAGTCTTCTTGAGGTCTCATCTGTGCCATGACACTGCCTTAGGACCACAGTTGTTCAGACAGCACAATGAACTCTACCTGATCACTTATTTTGATGAAGTTAGGGTCTGAGTAGGTCCATGAACTTACTTCCACTGGGTTTAAGGAGAAGCAATGATTTTCAGAAGCTAAAAATTTGCTGCTTCAAATATGCAGTTTGACATTAAGAGATTTTCAGATACTTTTTGTTATGTCCCTAGGTATCTTTATCATAATGTAATAAACCACATCTATGTTCTCTGCAGGTTAGGTTGAACTGGGTATCCTAAGCTGAATAAGAAGAGTGACTGGTGCTTGGGAGTACGAACATATTTGCACGAATATCAATGGCTGCACTACGTGAGACAATGTGAAGTACTTGGTGGAAATCGGAGGGTTTTCTCAGCATTCCTGACACCCACAGTTGGAACAAAATCTAGGGAGTATTATGTCCCATAATTCCTCTGTTTGATTCTCAAGCAAAAAATATGCTAAAGATAAAACCCTGGCAATATATGCAGCTATTCTTCAATATGTCTTTTTTCTGAACTGAGCTTACTGTACACAAGCCCATACTTACGATTTCTACATGGATAATACTAGAATTTTATGCACTCAGTAATTCTTCACTGAAAGAGTTTTTGAACATCATTCCTGAATTTATAACTTCATGACACCTGAAGAAAGATTATAGCTGACAAGAAAGAAGGTGGAAGTGGGTTCACCAACATTTACATTTCTATTTATCTCAATGCTTTAACCTACTCTGTAGTGCCAGAGGGACAAAAGATTATGATTACTGGTCCTCATCCTCTGCTGACTACACTTACACATCTGTCTTTAGAACAGTGTACCCAGAGAAGTGGAGGGAGAAATAGAAAAGAAAAAGGACCATTTTGCTGGTGTAGTCATAATAATAACAGTAACTTAAAATAGGGCAGTGACCACCATCTCCTGAGAACATCCATTTAACTCCTCCAGGGCTGCCCAACCGCATGGCAGTGGTGGGTTAGATGCCATCTCCGACTTATCTCACAAACTAACTGTGCTGTTTTCTAGCGTCACCTGGATGCTTCTGTAGTTCAGGGATCTAAAGGCTGGACATGACTTGAGAGGTATCTGGGGATATTGAGCTACAATAAAAGGGGTTAAAATAGCTTACTGGCTAGCTAAAATAACCTTGGGGAGATGTGGCTCTGTATCTCCCTTTTTGTCTCCTTTATATCACCACATTTAAGTTAGCAGACACAAAATGCAGTAGGCTACTGTACTATGAAAATTCTCTTTCTATGACCTCTGGCTAGAGTATTTTTTTACACATATTAGAGTCAAAATAATAGTCAGCTATGAAGCCAAGAAAGGATATTCCTTAACACCAGTGACAGGCTCCTCCTGCATTTTTTTCCCTCCTCTCTATATAGAACATATGTCACCTTCTAGTGTCATCTAAGCATATCTCAGTTCATTCCTAGTTGAAGCAGAAGTTGCTAGCAACTTGATGTCTCCTGTCCTCTATCCACATTGCCATGAGGTTATGCCAACAGTACCTTTGTGTCAGTATCAGAATATGTTCTGAATTCCACAAGTGAAATGGTGTAGAGCAGTTTCTACTCAACATATGTAAGGTCTAGTGCCTTGTGCTATGTAGTCTCCAACTGTTCCCAGTTTCTCTTTCTGAAAGAACTACCTGGTTCATTCTGGTACAGATGCTGCCTCTGAATTAATTTCTATAGAATATAGGAAATCATGGGCTGTTACTCCGCTTTACAATACTGAACCAAAGACCCTTTAAGCACAAAACTTGTCATTTGGACAAATTTACTGAGTTTGGTTTAGTTTTCTCCAACAGGCTTTCAAGAGTCTGAGATGTACAGGAGCTTTGATTACACTATCTAATATTTCCTTCTGAACTGCATTTCTCTGACTTTTCATGTAGTCTGTGAATATATGATGTATTTCAGTTTTCAGTCTTATCGATCTGACATTTTCATGAATGCTTCAGTTTAAACATGGTATGAGAGTGCTAAGGTCATGAGCAACAAGGTGCTGGTGTGACTCCAAGTATCTGAAGAGAAGTCTGACTGATAACTCTCGCCTCAGATGTACAGAAAAACATCCTTTTCTCTTCACTTGTAACCTTGTTCTGCATAGTTGTGTATCTTCACCAGGGTCTTTGTCTGGGAGCTTCAGCTGTCAAACAAAACATATTTCTGCAAAGGGAAGGGATTTTGTGGAAATAGCTAAATCTATCCTGTAGAGCTGCTCCTTGACACATACGATGACTTAGACTGTCAAATAAATGGTTTTGATGATGTACAGTTTGAAGTTACTTTCAGCAAAGTAATTCATTTAGTCAAAACCTTTATTCCATCTCAATGACAAAACTGCCTCTTTAATGTATAGTTTAGGAGCTATTTTCACTACTCCTCACACACTTCTGCAGGGGACATAGGAGGAAGACTGCCCAAGTTTTACTAGAGAAATTATGGGTGTGTGCAAACAGCGTTTGTGTGAATCTGCTTTTTTGCTCGAAGAGCTACAGATGATGTTTTAAGAAATTCTTACTTGCTGAAGTTTTCAACATCTTGTAAGGTTTTGAGATTTGGTTTTACCCCTCAGAGGAGTAAAGACAATACTTTGAACAGCATTTACTGTTTTGAAATGTTTCAGTTTCAACAAAGCAATTTATTTTAACTACATTTAATTCCCTTGAATATATTATTTAAATTTTAAGATAAATATGTCTGTTTATGGTATTCAGAAGAATATAAGGGGAAAAAAACCCTAATTACCCTCAAAGGTAATAGGATTTTTTTGCCTAGAAACTGTACACATCTTTGAAACTTCTGCAGTGTTAAGGATGTCAACAATGCCTAAGTAACATACATTGTTGCATAGAAAAAAGTAAGTTTTGGAAAGGTGGTTTTGATGGCAAAAGTGTAGGAATATAGTATCATGTTGTAAGCAAGTACTAAAACACTTAGAAAGCCCATGAATTAGGATCTGGAGTGGCAGTTTAGCCTCGCTGTGATTTCACACCAATTGACTTGAGGTGGGAATATTTATATTGGCTTTGGGATGCAGGAGAGCACACTGTGTCGTCGTAGTTTTGCTAATAAACATGGGCTGTACAGAGTAATGCTCAGTAATCCCTCTTCAGTTCTCTGTATTGCCTTATACAAAGTTTAGCAAAGCAGATCCGTATGGTGGCTACTTCTTGTGATAGGTGTTAATGCAACCCTAGGGAAGGTCAAGAGTCCTACTGAAGATTTAGTGCTAACACTAAATAACACAAGAACATGCCTTCTGGAGTACCAACATATCAAATATTATGTGTAGCCCAACTTAGCCACGTGCTCTACTGTACTCTTATGGGAATAGCTAATCCTGAAATACACAATATATCATAAAACAAGCTTTATATAGAACTGCCAACACACTTGATGCCATTAACTCTTAGAATTCACTGTAAAAGAATATTTTTAGAAGAAATAATTTGATTTCTTTTTCAAAGAAATACATAAGCATATGTGACTGAGCACTGCTTCTGCAGTTTCATGAGTTAGGGTGATGTTAAGCAGCCTGTTAAGCCTTGTGTTTCAGTGTTCAGAGATTATGACTTTAGTCAAGAGAAGGTACTTTCCCTGGTTTAACATTAGATAACATTGGGAGGTAAAAAGGGCTATTTACTTTCCTTAAAAATATTAGTCAGAAATTCTAGATATCAAATGAGTCTGTCACTGCAATTCAGTTCTCACATTTTAAGACAAATGACATATCTAAGGTTCAGAAGCAATGATATGAAGAAATTAAGTTTCTTCTCCTTGTTCACATAGACAATCTGTGGAAGGTCTCAGTAGTAGTTTAAGATCTATGGGACTTGGTCAAGAGCATTAAGCAGTAACCTTCCATTTTAAAATTTGCTGCAGTACGAGCACTGTATATCACACGTAAATTCATACAGCAGATGAATTCAGATCAGGATTTGTCTGGCGCCTGTTTTAAATGGGCAGTGTGCATCCAGCATTTTTTTCAGTTGGCCCTCTAACAGAATACTCATGATGACAGTAAGAAGCTTCACTTTCTCTTGTGGAGCAAATAAATGGAGCTTCACAAATTTTATGTATCCATCTATTCACCTACTATTTCTCTCTTTTTCCTGTTGAAGAACAAAGAGGCGGTGGCATGTGAGTCTGACAAACTCCATTTTAAATAGACTTCTAAACTAGAGAAATATGCAAAATTATTCCATTAAGAACATACTTTGTTATTGATTGTTGAAGTAGCTGCATTAAAAGGAATAGGTATGAAAAAAAAAAGAATGTGAATCAATATCTACAAAAACTATTTCAACAAGCAAAGATAAATGTTTTTTTAGCATAGTTTGTGCTGAGCTGCTAGCATATCTATATTCAGTGATGTTTATAAAAAGGGCTCTAAAAATAAACATTGGGAAAGTAATCACCTGAGATTTGACACTAAAACCAGTGGTCAAAATTAGTATTCTGAAGCCATGAGGCCATAATGTATGTGACTGAATAGCTGCTGTTATTGGAACATACTGATTTATCACCTTATGCAAGGTGTAAAAGTAAATTCAAAAGCTGTATAATAAAACCTCATATGACAAAAAATAGAATTTTATTAGATTCTTTTTACATTGTAGCATTTAATATCCAGAAAATTGACATGAAAATTAGTTAGAAAATAATGTTTTAAATCAGTTTATGCAGGCCAATAAGAATCCCTTTCATCCAAAATAACTGGACAAACCAGGTGTGGCAATGTTATTCTCTACACATCTGACATTTTCAGAAGCCTCACAACATTAGACTTTATTGTTATTATTATTATTATGGACAAATGTTTTTGAACACTTTAGGTTAGTTGTCATTTATGGATGCCCCAGAAAATAAAACTACTAGCAGGCTAAGTGCGTTTTGAAAAGGTTTACTTCTTTATACTCGAGGGTAAATCTTTTCAAATTAAATTATTAAGTGAATGTAGAACAAATACCACTTACAATGACAAATTAAACTATGCTTCAATCTAGGAATATTTATGTTACCAGAAGTGATTTCCTCTAAAGAATTACATTTATGAGGAAAAAAAAGGCTAAAGAATGTTCACATGCTAAGACATGCCATGATGGTCTTCTTTCTAATCCCAGAGTCAGGGTTAGCCAACTCTGTATTTCTACATTCACGTTTTATAGTTTTACTTAGTATCACAATGGTGAAAGAAAGGAGAATGGGAGATGAATAGATAGGATAGATCAGTCAATAGATAGATAAATAAATACAAAGAAAGCAAGAAAACCAAAAGAAAGAAAGAAAAATACATGATTTGAGAGAACTATATCAGACATTGTGTAGTGGGTCCCTTCTCTGACAAATCTCCTGGTCATGGGAAATTCTGAGTATAAATTCTCCTTTCTGTTCTTCTCAGAAGAATAGGTTATGGGCATAACAGCAATACAGTCCTAGATTTTATAGCCATCCTGTAATGATTGCAGGTACTGGGCTGGGAGACCTTGTGAAATGAATTTGGAAGCCTTTTTGGTTTTGCCTAGATACAAGCCAAAGCCCTGCTAAATCCTGACGTCTTTAGTAAGTTGCAAAGGTTGCAGCTGAGTCCTCGGTGGTGAAACCACTTGCAGAGCAGCTGATGTAGTCAGTGGGAGGTTTATAACTAGAGCCGTTGCAAAGTAGAGGAGAGACTGGAGAAAGAGAAGCATGTTACTACCCTGATCACTGATCTATGGCCCTCCATGGAGGCACAACCCCCCTTCCCTGAATGTTAATGAAAAGAGGAATGAACACTGTAGAAGACCTTCATACAACAGTTAATTATGGAAAGTGACATTTTTAAGGCAAGAAATAGGCAGCTGAGATTCTGAATGCAGACAGAAACTACCAGCTAACTGGGGAAACACAGGGGCTGAAACACGGTACTGAACCTTGCAGCTTTATTCAAGACTGTGTGGAGCCTCTGGATAAGCTCTGGAACAGCGGAGTCTGTGCAGAGGGCTGCCAAGAGGTGAAATCACTAAATGGGACAAATGTTGCCATGAACTCCTGGTTTTTTTGCATAGAAACTAAACTGGCAAATGAAACTACCAAATCCGAGGATCCTGCCCTGTAATGGACTATTTTCTCTCAGGGCAAAAGTAAGAACCTATATTTTTTTATGTTTCATTTATTCTTTGATAGGACTTCTGTAATTTTACTCTTTTAGCCAGTTGAGGCAAAACAGCTCTTTCTTAGCCCTGAAAGACAAATATTGGAAACTGCAATGCTTAACTCTAATAGGTCTTAGCAACTAAGGTAGTTTTAACCTCCAGCCTACAGCATATCTGATGCACTGTTAATACATCCAAAGCTGGGTGTCACTCAGCCCTGGAAGCTTCAATAGTTGCAGCTCATTTATCAGTAATGAGAAGTTGTTTTAAAGGTGTAATGACATGAGAGAAGGAGATTGAAGGGAGCTCAGATTTTTGTGCAGCTGTGATCTCTTCAGGTAGCAAATACCCAGAGAAGAATTGCCCTCTTGAAGGAGAGACACTTGCTCGTGACAGTGCTCCCTTGCTGGGTCCTGCCCCCAGCTTCCCCCTGCACATCCCAGCTCATGGAGAGGAGCGCAGATGTGTACAGGAAGGCAGGACAGGAGATGGAAGTTGCACAGATGCCTAACTAATAAGAACCCTAACGCATGTTGGAAATGAGCAAGTTTCCAGGGTTCACAGACGTCAGTTTTCAAACATCCTTGAAGCTGTGACTATGTACATATGAGGATGGCTGTGGTGGGTGAAGCCTTCTCCTGCCTTTAAAACAAAGGGACTGCTTGAGCTGTCATCAGTTTTCCAAGTTAAGGCAGTCAAAGTAGCATTCAAACACCTCTGAACTGGTTCAGACCCACCACTTAATCCAGCCCTTCAGTCTTTACTCAGGCAAAAGTTTTGCTGACCTTGAGGGCAGCTTTGCTGAGCAGCAGGCTGAAGAGAGAGGTAACTTCCAACTTCCATCCCTTTTAATGCGGCAAGGCTTACAGAATGCCTCCTTCACATTCCCTTCAATTACACCAAAGCATGCAAAAAGAAGAATTTAATTTCTTTGACACCACTGCTTCAGTTGCTGGCATGACGAGTTATTTCTCACTGAAGCTCTCTAAAATACTACTGATTTTGGCAGAATGGCTAAAATGAGCTATTATCTGCTTCATATCATCTTCCATAGTCAGATTGGCTTTGGAACCACAGGGTTTTCACTGGCAATTTCAAATAACAGACAATACGCATTTCACAATTTAGGTCCAATTTTGTTTTGTCAAAGAATACAACTCTCCTCTTTTGCCACTTTGAATATGATGACTCAGATTGACTGGCCATTTTCAGCTTATTCAGTGAATTATTGCTGGTGTCATTTTTGACAACGTTCTATACGTAAATAAACTCTGTACCTAGGAGATGTGGATCCCTTATCTCAAGACCAAAGAAGAATTCATTGTTCACCATCTCACAAAATTATTTTGTCTTTAGTAGAACAAATACAGATAAAAAATGACTGTCTACTCTTTCTTATGTTTTGTTTTTTTGAGGTCCTTGCTGTGGTGAAGTTTCTCTTGTGAGAATACAAAAATGAAACAGCATGTAAGTAAAGAACAGAGAACAGAAATACACCACTCCGCTGGCATCTTTGTGTAAACTTGTAAAAGTCACAAAAGTGGAATCTGTGTGTGATTTTCTTTTTCTGACAGGCATTTGTTTTATTTGGTTCTCTGTTTACAAGATGCCTTTTATTTTATAACTGTAAAAAGGAGAAAGTCTGCAGACAAATTCTTTGTAGCACAGGACTGAGCGATCTGTCTGCTCTTCAGGAGAGGTTTTCTGCAGGTTCACTCGGATAGGAGTTGTCTCCTCTTCTCTGTAGAATAACAGATTTGGCATCATGATGGAGACACAGGCCCTGGACAGAAACAAGGTAGGGAATGACAGCAGGACCATCATATCTTACTTCAGGTTTGTACCATGTAAGAAGCCAAGTTGTCATATCATCTACCCCTGAATATGAGTAAGGATGGAAGAACATGTCTCTTTGGTACAATCCAGCTACAATATAGTGAGAAAATATTGCTCTTTTGACTTCCATCCTTAGTTCAAACCGTGGGAGCTCAGCTGGGTGTCTCTAATCCCCAGTTTTTAGAACGGACCTTGGGGTGGTGGGTAGGTAGGTGTGAATGAAAGCAATGACAGCAGGAATGAACCATGTAAATCCTTTACTGTACAGATGAGACCTGAAATCCATGCAGTCTTAAACTAAATTAAACAATCTGTAAGGACAATGGAAAAGCAGGTCTGCAATTTTTGTAACTCTCTGATATCACATTTATCCCTTGTCTTAATTCTGATTTTGCAGCTCGCTTACTTCACAGGAAGTCAAGTAATTTGAGAACTATTTATCAGCCTCAGGATGAGTTGGGGAATGTCCCACTGGGGAGAAATGATGACGGCTTGCCCTCCTTGCAATCCCTACCTGAGCTATTATCTGCGATGTGTAACCAACCATACTTTTACCGAGCGAATAACAAAAAGTGGCATTAGTATTTTACTGAACAAAGACTCTGCTTTCATTAACTCTCATTATGATTTGATTTATTGATGAGTACATGGGATTGCTTTCCAAAGACAATACAGAAAAGTTTGCAGGAGCCATAACAGCACTAGTGTTTAACAGGCCGCAAAACACCGTACAACAGCAATGTTCCAATGACAATATCCTTTAGCTATAAGGAAATATCATGGTGAGCAATGGTTTATGAGACTGGACCAAGTAGGAAAAGCTCTTTTCCTACTTTTTAGGAAAGAGTTTCTTAGGTGTTCTGTTTTGGGGGTCATAGGGTGGGTGTCGCATTGTGATTTATTCTAACTTTAATTTCCAACATACTATGAAACTGTTGTATATTGTAGCACATCTGCAGCCATTTAGGACTTTATAGCTGCAGTTACTTTTCATACCTTAGAGTTCTCCTGTTTCACTGCAACAGTGGGGATACAACGCGGATCACCTTGCTTATAGTGGCTATTAATATTACGGAGGCTATCAAAGTTCTGGGTGCGATGCCACTTGCACACATGTGCGCTAGCTATTTACTTCCAGTACTGTATTGTGAGGGCTGTGCTTGGGGTGTAACTCCAAAGTCACTTTGTTGATCACAAAATAAAACATATTGGAGCAAAAAGGCACTGACAATTTAAAAATCTTGCATTAAAGCATACGATAAACATCTACATTGGTTTGTCAAGCTTTCTTTCTAACACACAGCCACATATCAACACATGTAAATGGATAAATTAATTACATTAAGGAAAATACGTAACATTATTTATAACTTTCTCACTGAGGTACCAGAGACTGTAATGGGTGTCTTCTTCTAAAGAGATCCCTTGACCAATTAGGGGGAACTTTTTTGATAATAGCTTTTTGCATTCTCTCTTTATTTCTCCTTTATAAGCCATTAATGGGTATATCAGAGAAAAAAGTAGACCCATAAGAATCAGTTTTGGAAAAGATAATCTGAGATCATCTAAGTTCATGTGCCATTAGTGTGGAATTGTTCCCTATAGCATAGTTTAAGAAGCTTTATTCAGTCTAATGTTAGGTAACTCAAGCACAGAATTATTTTTCTATTTCTCCACAGGCCTCATCACTAACTAGTGAGATAGATAGTTTAAAAAGAAATAAAGTTTTTTTCATTTTCTTTCTATTGCTTTTGTTTTTCTATAACCTATCGCCTAGGATGACCTGTAGCTTCTTTCCTTTATGTGTGTTTATTTAAAAGACTTTTCAACTGTATTGTTGCAAGCAGGGAACAGAACGATAGAAGGTGGTGGTTTTTTTTAATTAGAAGACATCAGTTCGTTTCCCTGTTGATATTAGAAAATTCAATCAAAATTTTATTTACTTATATATATACACACACACACACCCCTCTTCAGTCTGCCGTAATGGTAAGAATCATGGCATTTAGGCCCTATTTCTATTTGAAAATCTGAAGTAACTATAAATTATAAAATGCATATTCACAAGATTACTTGTGTTTTTTCTTCCATCCAATTTCTGAGAAATATTCAATGACATGAACATCGTATAACAGTAGACAGTTATAGAAGTTCTTTCTGGCCTTAAAACCACAGGGTTCTCATAGCAAACAGAAATGTGAATTCAGACTCTAAAACACTAACTTGTGCAAATCACTTTATAGTCAGTGGGGAGAAGATAAGAAGAGCAAGTAAGAGCTTTACATTAAGCTCCCATTCTGTACTGCCCTACAGTAGAAAATCTCTTTCCAGGCTACCCTCTAGAGACTAGCATAAGATAAGCACATACCTCCCAATAATTCTACTAATTATAACAATCATAGAAGTCTCTGGTCCAATCTTACTTACTCCTTGTTTAAATCTATTCCTGTTACTATTCTATTTCTATTTCCCACATGTTTTTTCCTCTCTAGCTCCATCTGTGAGAACCCATGAACTCACAGCCCAAAATAACATGAAAAGTCCCTTCTAACCATAGGTCAATTTCCTTTTCACATTGCTTCATTCCTTTCCTGACCTTAACATGGAAGAACTATAGTTAAACATATCTCAAATGCTTGTGTAATTATGCCTTAGTCACTTATTAGCATCAAAAAACACTACCCAGGCTTTAATTCATCATAGAGATACCATGCACAAGCTGCTATCACATATTACTTGACATTTTTTATTATTTTTTCTCGTAATATATTGTTAGTTATCATATCTTGAAAATTGAAATGCTACAACATGTTTTTCACTAGAAAGACAGAACCTAGCAGAGGTGCTTTTAATTACACTCTCAAATTAGACATCTCTGGATAAGTTTAATACTAAAATTGAATGTACTCAGGTAGCCAGAGAATGGTAGAAAACACTGAAGTGTTGAAACAAAACAGAACAAGAAGGAAACAGAAAGGATAGCTGTGTATAAAATAGTAGATACAAGACAAAAATGGATGGGAAAGAAAAGTACACGGCATGAAAGGTAGAAAGCAAATAACATAATAGGGAAGTAAAAAGAAATAAAAGATTTAATTTTGATTTGTTGTTCAGACAGTGTTCTTGTGATAGGCACGGTTCACCAGTTTTCATCCGCTGAACGAGGGGATGTAGACCAGCATAAAGCTGGAAATTGCTCCTCATGGATCTGATTTGGTGATATCATTGAAAATTTCAAGATATTTGTCAAGACATAACCAGGGCTTCAAAATCATTAAAAATGCTAAGGAGAGAACGAACTGGTGAAAATATGTGAAGAAAGAAATAAAAATTTGTCAGGGGCAAATTATCTGGTGATGCAAACAAACAGGCTTCTCAGGCTTAGTAAGATTCTGGCCATATTTATTAATAGAGAATTTCTCTGCGATGTTTACAATAGTGTAAAATTTGATTAGTATAGTGTTCATGATGAAAAGATATTGGGGAAATTCAATATTTGAATAGAAATTGTATTCCAGGAATTTAGGGCAAGGACATTCCCTTTTCTTCTCTGATAGAAATTACTTTTCTTCACTGACCTTTATTTATGAAATTTCTAACTTAAGACTGTTTCTTCATCCCCAGCTTTAGCTTTCTATTTAAGCTCTGGTTAATGTCTTTGTGGCCTTTATTCCGAATTTGCACCATGTGGCCACCTTGGACTTTTTTAAGATACTGCTCAGTGTTATGTACAATGCCTGTTTGATGAACTCAGCTGCAGTAAATATATTACCAGTTCTCCATGAATCACGTGTGTGTCCTGTTTGCCTCTTGTTAACAGACATTGTCCATAAGCACTTTGGTCACTGAATCTTGGTGTTTTGGTCTAGGGTCTGGTGAGGGGAAAAGTACTCTGTTCCATAGGAAAAGGATGGTTGAAATGACTGTCAAGGTTTCGAGGTTTCTGGAAAAAACAAACAAAGAAGATAACCATCCTGGGTATCCATCCAACCCCAAATTTGGGTTAATATTTCATCTTTTTATGAAACCTAAGTTCAAATATTTCATCTACATTGCCTGCCAAACTTTTTTATCTAGAACCCTTCCTCTTCCCTCTTAGTGAATAAGGCAACTGAAAATCACTTTAATTTACCCATTTTAAATAACTTGACAGTGCCGGTGGACATTTTTACCTAGGAATTTGCATTTCTGTTGTATCCTTTTCAAAAGATACAGCAAAGCCCATGCTTGCTCATCCTTAGGTTAAAATGCACATGATTATATGGCACGCTAGAAATGCATAGTTATCCGTGATATAGGGTGCACAAATACAAGTAGATAATCACATTTCCTGTAAACGTGGTAGCTCCTGAACTAATAGCAATGTTATTGCTTAAACATGTTACTCATTTCAGCTAATTAGTCCTGCAGTAAATGGGGAGGGAATTGCCACACCTAGCAGTGTTAATGGGAGAAATAGAGCTCCTGTAGTAACTCCAGCTTGCTTAAGTGTATTTACCTGTATTTATGCTAGCTATATACCAAGTTAACCTGTCTATAATGCTTCCGGGACACAAACTTATAGCTCCACGTTGCTTATACAGTGCAATAAATGCATGCTAAATCTGAGGGGGTGGAGGATAACTGTACAATTCAGCTTAACGAGCACATAATTTTTTTTTGGACTTGGTTTAAAAATCATCTCCAGGCTTTTTCTTCTCCTTGTGGTTTTGCAACAAAAAACCCGTATTATTCTTGGCAATCCTTCCGATTACATTGCATAAATGATTATTTTATGCTACTACTTTCTGCTTGTGCCAGGAACATGACAGGCAATGTTTGGTCAGAGAGCAGGTTGAGTTTCGTACCAAAGCACCAGCAAAGTCAAGGGGATTTTTCTGGGAAGATTGACAGTATAGCAGAGCTCACTCTGAAAGTGAAAAAGCACTCATGGGTAAAATAAAACATTACTGAAGTTTCAGGTTAACAGTTAATGATCACACAGTACTTTGCAGGCAATTACTGCAGTCTTTTTAAAGCCCCTTTCGTGGCTGTTGAAGGGGCCCTGGGGGTTTCCTGTACTACTGATGCCATTTTACCAAGCAATCAGTTTGCTTACATCTCAAAATGCAAAAAGTTTAACATTCTCCTCTGGTATTGTGTCATGTAATATTCTCCCTCACAGTCATTCAGCTGAATGTGACTTTTATTTTTACAGTAAAGGGAAGCAACACCTGAGGACCCTGATATGGTCTGAGAGCACTGAGACTGGTATCTCTGAACAAGTTTAAAATGTGTATCTACCACTGGTAGCTATGATTAAAAAAACCCCAACATATTTATTTTCATTATTTTTGGGGTGTTTGTACTTCTCCATAGGTTCACAGCAAGCAGAGAATTCTTTAGGAAATGACACTAAGAAAACACATAACGAAGACCAGTCCTGTCTTAAAGACTTTTTGATGGAAATGCGTGCAATGGAGAAAGATGATAGTTGTTTCTGCACATGAATTGGGACTCAGAATGAGCAAATAACTTGCGTAAGGTGACAAGAAGTCTTTAGCAATGTTTATTGTATATCATATCCTTTCACATGAACCATGCAAATGGGAGAAATACAACTGATTGTAACTCTCTGTCTTCCTAGTGTATCTGAGTATGTTTTTATCCTGGTGCATCACCAAACTGTCTATATTGCTTCCGGGACTCAAATGTACACCTATAAGTTACATAAAAAGCATTAGGTTATTTCATTCTAATTGCTGTGTTTTGGGAAAATCTATCTGTTCAGCTGAGGACAAGGAAGCGACTCAACTCACCTTGCTTTAGACAATGGCAGTGTAACCATCTGCACCAGCCACGCTAAGCTCCTTTTGTTGGCTGCGGTGAGAAATAGGTATTACCAGGGAAAAATTTAATTCATTGCAAAATGGTTATCTGAAATTAGTCAAACTATCTAAAAGCACCCAGCTTGCTGAAAAGACTATAAAGTATCCAACGGGTTACTTGGTGAAGACTGGATAAGTTCTTGTCTGTATTTTGTCCAATGGATCACACTTCAGCTCTCCCATAAATGGCTTCCATCTTAAAATATAACCAGTTTCAAAGCATGTTTTTTGTACTTACAAAAGTTGAGAGAGACAGAGAATAAAAATCTTGAAAGAATATCTGATAATCAGCCTTGGATTACAGCTACATCAGTGAACCTTACCTCCTGGAAAATCTTTTTTCTTAAATAAGAGATATTTAATTACAAGTTGAACTACAACTTGTAAACCAAATTTCCAAATTGATATTCAGTGGATTTGAAAATAGGCATATCATCCTTCAAGACCTAATGCTAACAAAACCTCTTTCATTAAATTGTGCTGTATTAATATGCACACACATGCACAAACATACGTAATGTACAAAATGCCACGTGATAAGAAAATCACAGAGTACTTAGTTTTTTCTGCAATCACTTTTTGAAATAGCATTAACATTAACATTTAGAGTGTCTGTGCATGGACATGTATTTGTCTACATCAATAAAATACAGAATTATTTAACTGCCATCATACACCTAAATTCTTATGATAGGAATTAGCTTTTAAAACTTTGTGTCTAAAAAGATTCACATTGTTTAGGTCAAAATATTGCATTTATAATTCACTATATTTTTTTCTTTTAATGTTTTTTATTCTTCTATAGATCCTTTGATATTCCATTAGCATCCTGAAAAGCAAAGCAATTTTATTTGATTCAAAGCAAGCATGGGGAAGATTTGATTGTGAATGTATTGAAGCAAAAATATGAACTGACACATTATGGTATTCAACACTGATGTCTTAAGAGACAGAAATGTTGTTTGCATTTATGAGACTTTGTTGGTTCATTTTAAATGATCCATTAGCTTTTCTTTTCTTGCTTCAGGGTGGATCTGATGAAGAGAATACAGAGTCAGATGACCCATCCGTCTATGCATTTTGAATCATTGAATCATTCCTTTGAGTGAGAAAATAATGACAGTTTCATAAACACAAGTTTTTACTGTTTAACCATCCCATATTACAAAAACCTTTCTTGTGACCTACCGAGCTACTTGGAATTCTTATTGCCTTTGGAGAGATCAAGGAATGAATGAATCCATGTAGGTATAGTTCTTTGGGGCAAGGTAGTAAAATAATACAAGAAGTTTGGAATTAACCTGAAATTATTCAGCAGTTAATATAAGGATTTAGCTATAATTAGAAAAAAATAATTCATTCAGTCTGGCCTTTTGCATAAATTAACAAAGTGAAATCAATGAGAAAAAGAACACCGTCAATTTTTAAAATCCTGCTTGGGTTCATGCGCACAAGAGTTTTCCCTCTACACCACATTCACCACTGATCCTAGTGAAGGAAGCAGTGGGCAGACGACAGGTGGGAAGCTCAGTACCCGGAGACGTGCAAATGAAGATTTGGACAAGTGAAGAGCGGACTGTGGCTCCAGAAGCAGTGAAGATCATTCCAAAGACAGGGTAGGTGTATTGTTTCTGCACTTACCTTTGCATGCTTCCCAACACCTGACGTCGCCCTGGGTAACACATCATTACCACCACCTTCTCTTTAACTCCTTTGACAGTATTCATTTATTGAAAGAAAGTAGAAATGGGTGTGCTCAAGGAAACCAAAGGTTTGCAAATATATTCACAGAGGAAAAAGTAAGTTTTTGCACCAGGGAGACCTAAGTTGTCAAGAGACTGGCTCTCAAGAAGTAGTTGGTGGTCCGTCATCAACAGGCAGAGTACCTTTGCTGCCACGCTCATTCCTGGCTGGCCAGGAGATCTAGTCCAGTTCATCTCCTATACCACAGCCTTTTCCCTCACACTGCATTTTATTTCTGTCTCATAATATTTTCCTTCTCCTTGTTCCACTCACCTCATCACAGTGCCTCTGTCTCCTGTTTTGTAATTTATTGCTCCATAACAAAATTCTGCATTATCTTCAAAACAAAGCCAATGAACCAAAATAAAATTATGGAACATGTCATCACTCCTTTCACTCTACTCGCATCTTGCATCTCTTTCCTTGCATCTGTTTTATTTTTGAAGCTGCAAATTTTTAACTTTTTCTACCGTATACTTTCCCAGATCAAAGCAGAATAGGGCTCCTGTTGTTCATGGTGTCTGAATTCATTGGAGGAAAGAGAAGCACGGCATCCAATTTCTCTTGATTCATGAGGTATTGTTAATTATTTGTCTATATCTGAATAGGTGTTTTTTTTTCAAGAACCTGAAAAGGTTCTTGAATCCTGAGATGTTATTAAATCCAGCACGTTTTTTTAATTTTACAAAAGCAAAGTGTATTATTTCTTATTCATGCCTCTTTTTTTCTTGTTTTTAATATCTGCCACCCAGTTAAGTCTCAGAAAAATGTGTGAGCGACTAACATAATGAAACGCACACAGACTAGTGCATATGGCTTGACCCTAAGTCCAGAGTAGAATAAGTTCCATTAATACCAGTATGTGACAGCCTGTATCTGTAGCACAGCATCTGAGAAAGCAGTTAGCAAATGATTCAGAGCTTGGAAATTACTTAAAAGCACATTTGTTTGGCAAATACTTATGAATAATAAACATCATAACATAATATACTTGTAGAATATCAAAACCAATTGTAAGCTATTTACTAACAGAACAAAGAAGACATTTGCAATAAAGACTATCCACAGAAATAATCTGGTTTTACTTACCGCAGCACTGAATCCTTCTCATTGCCAGGGGAAGATCACTCCACAGGCATATGTTAATGTATTTTCTACAGCTCAATTTTCAAGGTGTTAAATCCTGTTGTATTAGTTTTCTGCTGCAAATCTGGTTTGCAACAAATACCTAATGGAATCCAGTATCAAGAAACCTTTCCCATTAAAGAAATTTTAAGTACCTCTCTGTTTTTTTCCAAATGTAATAATATGAATAAAGTGTGTCTGTACTCGTATGAGTCTATTTTGACAGTTTCAAACCCTTTAATCACATGAGCTTCTCTTATATGGCGTACTGTGAGCCACAAAGAACTTGCACACTTTGTGCTTATTTTTTGTCCATGCACTATGATGAATTCCAGATTTCTTTGTGATATGCTGACTATTTGTGTCTTCTAAAAGCTTACCTTTATATCTTGGAAGAAGAGGGAGAGGGAGAGGGAGACAGAGAGAGAGAGAAGCTATACATAAAGACCAAAAGGTGGAATTAGGAAGCAGTGTCTTAGCTACGGGCACATTTCCTGTGCTTGATATACAGCCTCTGAAGAACTTCCTGGAGGGTTATGGGAAAGGTTGGACCAAAAAGAGAAAGGATTAATTTAAATTAAGTTCATCAGAGTTTCAAGTTGGTTGATGAATATGAGCTTATAGAAGACCTGATGATTATGAGCTGTAAGAAGAGTTTATAGGTGTAAATTGTCTCAAAGTGAAAACTAGGCATGTATGTTCAAACAATTTCCTTTAATTGTAATGAGACTTTACCTTCTGAATATCTTTGAAAACTTACAACTCCTTACAGTCTTCCAGGTTTTTTACTTACAGTCTCTTAGATCTTTTAAAGAATTAAATACTTGTGCTTCCAGCAGAGATTCTTTTCTTTATTCAGTGTCTAATTTGTGATTCTTGAAATCAACAGAAAGGCTTAAAAAGGTACACATTCTCAATGCATTCCATGTATTCACTTGTATTTGGTCTGGATAATATTACCACCATAACTACTATTGCTGTGATCATCTCTTTCCACCACAGTTTCCTATGGAAAGGAATGGGAATGATACCGTGAAAAAATGTGACATAGATCCAACCCCAGCTTATGCAGTTTTGTCATGCTGTCTGTCATTAGGTCCCAAAAGATCAAAAAGAATTGGTCTTTTGCTCATGTTTTTAATTACCTAGCTGTTTCTCAGCTCTTGATGAAGATAATGATACATTTCTTCTAGTCTTAACATAAATGATCAAATGAACATTTTCACCAAAATGAAAAGTCTATGATGAAGTGCACTTTCTCCCTATTTTTTTATATTTACTGTATACATCATCTAGCACACAATTCATAAGAAACTGAAAGAATGGATGAAAAATCCCTTTTTTTTACATGAACATTTTTTAACACCTGCTTAATACTTATTTTCTGCTTGAGGTCCATATCTTAGGAAAAAACGCTTCTGACTTGGTGATGTTCGATATTGTTATCTGACAACTTCATACCAATGCTTGAATCTGAGTCTTTGGGTCATCTTACTTCAAGAGTCCTTTTTTATCCAATGTCTTTGCTTTAATATATCTTGTGCCTAGTGTTCTCCTGTGCCACTCTAAATAAAGTCTCAGAATGAGATTCATATCACCCGACTCGAAATGTCTACAAATGTAGATATCTACGTATGAGGCAGGCATCTAAATTCCCTTCGTATTCATTGCGAAGACATAGTCACTGCTTGAGTGCAATTCATCTGGCCTAATTTAGATATCTTCATTAGGATGAAAGGAATTGTGTCCTAGAAACGTCCATTTCTTTCCACTGGCTATAAATGGAGTGACTACAGCTAGCTTAGATGAAGATATACTTGTAGATATCTCAAGTTTAGCAAGATAAATTCAATCTTTTCCATTTTCCACTGTTCTTTAATCATTCGTTTTAAATTAGTTCTTTTATTTTTATTACATCAGAACAATTGAAAAACAACCAACGACCTCTTCCCCACAGACACGTTTTTCCAAATATTTTTTTACCTAATCTCTTCTCCCTGTGTATCTTCTGGGTACATCCATCTAACAAGTGACTCTCAGCAGAAATATGCTTCTCATTTGATTTTAGAACTTGATCCAAGACCCGGCCAATTCAGTTTTATCTTGCATCTATTTTACAGTAATTATATTTATAGCAATTATAATTATATACCTATGTTTCTCAACATCATTGATTGCACTCACCCCTTCCCCTCCAGCCTTCTAATAAACACAGGAAGCCATATGGTCTGCATTGTCTTATAGACTGTTAACTTCCTCCTTGTCCTCCTGTCAGGTTCTTGCTTTAAGCTTCAAAAATATTCAGAGAATAATTCAAAGAATTAACCTCTACCTCATTCCAGCCGTACAACCTCAGGCCATCTATATAAAACAGTTGTGAAATTGCCCCCTCTCCCCTTCTTGAATCATTAAATAACCTTTTCTTTCATGACGTGCTACTGAAACAGGAATATGACAAATTGCAAAAGTGACAAGCAGCCACTTTGGTAAATCTCACGTTGTGCTTTTATCTTGTTTCATATTTTACCTTTATTTTTCTGGTGCAGTAGATGCTTTCCCTTATTAATTTGTCCATATTTCTCCAAAAAAGGATGCACTTTCATCATTTCAGACAGTCAGAGTCTATTAATTTGGTATACCGTAAAACATTTTTGCTTCATATACCCACTGTGCAAGTTTTTTTTTAAATCTCATGCTCTTTAACAACTTTGATCTCCATCAGCTGGTTCTTCACCCCAAAAGCATTCCTTCAGCATCCTTTTTTCCTCCCCAGGAAGCATATAATTAGTTTCAACATTTGTCCAGTTTTTTACTAATCTTTCAAGCAATGACTTCAGGTCATAGTCAAGGCAAGTTACATGTCTTAAACATTTAACATCAGCCGTTTTCTCTTTTATTTTCAATTTAATAAACAACGTCTTTTCTTCCACTATCCAGTTAGTGACATCTTTCCCCAGCATTTCGTACAAATCTAGTCTGGCTTGTGAATGTGTGTGTCAAGGACTGTAGCAAATACTTGTGAATTCCATCCATTCCAGGTCCTTTCTAATTCATAGTTGTACACAATCCCCTTTGCACATCCTTGTATGAAATCTGCACTTCTTATTCATTAATCCTTATTAGAATTATTCCCAAGGAGCTTCAATTAGATTGACTCTTTTTGTCAGCACTTTATGTACCACAAATAATACTGGCCCCATAAAGCCACAATATAAAAATTGGTTTTAAAGGCCAACCATCGAAGGTAACAGTTGCAAGTCCTGCCAGACCGAGCCACATAAGATTAGAAATCCACTGAAATGACTAAAAAGAATACTACAAGCCTGGCCAAATTTAAGACCATGGTCTCAGGTGTGCCTAAGTAAATATATACATATTTGTGCGTATATAAAGTTTCCTGAAAATCTGAGGTGAGATTTTTAATTTGGAAACATCTTTTTAGCCTCTTTTAGTTTCAAAAGTGGAAAACTGTATTGTGTTCTAGTACATAGCACATATGGAAGCTGAGAAGTGGTTTATGATGTTCTGAAGGCCTCCTGCATGAATATGGCTATATTGACATTTTAGTTCCTGACTGACATTTTATTTACTGACAGAATTATTGAAAACTTTGCAGCAAAAAAGTATTTTAAAAGATGTAAATCAGGCCTTGCCACTGAAGTGTAGCATAAAATAGTATCACTAAGTTTCTGCATCCAGATAAGTTGGCAGCTGCACTTTTATTTCAGAGCTAGTCAATTCTCAGTGCAGAATGAACATGGGATGATGCACAGACATGGCTGACAAAAAAGATATTTACTCCTTTCACGGTGTTTTTTTGACTTGTCCATGTTTCTGTTTCTCTTCTAACAACATTGTCTATGTATAACTTCTCTGTGCAAAACTTATTGTGTTCACGGGCAAACCCCATGGAGCCTTAATCCTGATTCAACAAATTCTGGTATGATAATTGGAGAGGGCTCTAGTGTTCACCTTTTCTCATTTAGTTAACTCTTTTCTGCTTCATAGCTCTACAGCAAGATTTGCCTACCTCTGTCAAGACTTACTGTACATCCAGCAACAAAGTTATACCAGAGCTCATGCATTTCCATCCTACATGGACTCATATTTTCTGTTGGTTTTCTGTAAGACATCTGCCTACAGTTTGCTATTTTCTTTTATTCATTCTCAACTCTTTCTATTCATCCATCATGAATCTTTTCTGACATTTCTCTAGTGAGAAATCATAGTTAAAGAAGCCGTAGATCCTTTTTTTTTTTTTTTATAATGCATGATAACAAGTCTAATACTGAAGGAGAAAACTGCAAAAAGCTATAGACAGCTTTTTTTCTTTTCTTTCACATTTTTTTATTAACAAAATCCAGTTATCACATGTATGTTTAGGGCCAGATTTTATTATATTTATTCACATTAATGAAATACTTTACACTAGAAATTATCACAATGGCCATTATTAAAATAAAATCTATTAATCTAGAAATAAATTATTAGAATGTAGTTCTTAAAAGAAAATCTGCCCTATGATCTAAATGTTATCTTTTATTTGGTGGCTATTTTTACAGTCCTCTAAAAAACAGCTCACATCATATTAATCTGCACCGCACATCCAAGAAGGATTTTTTTAAAAAAGTAGCACCTCTGCCAGTGACGATCCCACAAACACTCAAATTTACTGCTCCCTGGTGCTATCAAGATTTAACTTTAAAAAACACAGAATCCCACTGAAAACAGCAATGCTCTATTCCGGTCTCCAGTTTTCTGCTCTCTTGCCCCTTTTTTCAAACTATGTACTTAGTTCCTAACCAGGTCTGATCCTATGAGCTAGCTCTGTTATCACCAGAGAATCTCCATTTAGCGAAGTCCAGAGAGATGGATATATTTTCCAAGTTCTTCTGAAAACTGAAGATACTTTTCAAGACTGTGTATCTGCCTTTTGCTGAAGATATATAACAGGACATGTAAAGCATGACAAAGATCAAGCAATGGGGAAAGGTTAATGTGAGCGCTGGTCTGACTGCCAGTTCTATTTCTCTTTAAAGAACGATGTAGCTGGTCATGCTGTACAGACACTCATAGTCAGAGCGTTTGTTAAAAAATACCCTCTAAAATTATTGGGGTCTTGGCACTGGACATTGGTTCTGCACATGGGGAATCAAATCTCTTGAACTTGATAGTCTTCGTCTGAACAATGATGAGAGTGTCCGTTGCAGGAGTCCATGCAGAAATCCTTCAGCCATGCTGGCAAAAACTCCCTGAACCACTGTTCTGCTGAACTCTTATGTACTCAGCCCACTATGTGCCAGCTTCAGCATATGCATGGTTGATTATTACTGATTATCTTAAACTACACACAAAAAATCTCCTTGTTAGCTATGTACAAAATTTTTCCCATATAACCATTTCTGCATCTGCAGGAACACTTTCTATGGATTATTTACAAGTGTCTTATCTATGTATAATGGTCAATTCTGCAGCAGGAATTCCTTGGGGAGTCTCTAGGATGGCCAGAGTCTCCATCCAGGATGTTAATTAACATATATGAGCATACAAGTTGTGCCTATCAATTGGTCTAGATACAGCAGGAACTGCTTGAGGGTATTTTTGGGACAGTTGAAAATTTCCATCTGGAGTGCTCCTGTGTGAATTAGGCAAATGCTTTGTTTCAAAGGTGCCTGGTAGTTCTGTCAACCATCTTGTCTCAGGTGAGCCCATCGTATCCTCTCTGCAGATGTCTAGATGAGGAGTTCCAGAATCATCCAGGAACTGACGATTTAGGAGCTCAGGGTGGGCCTGCAGGCACAGTGCTGACACCCTGCTATGCCACATTATAGCTATAGGACAAATTTTAGTTTCATCCTACTTCTCACTTCTAAGACTAACTTTGGGAGACATAACAGCAACTGAGAGGCTTGTGACTATTGACCAGCATTGACCAGCTGCCTAGTTTGGCTTTGACTTTTCTGCTTGCCGACTGAATTTGAGTTCTTTGGTAAACAAAATCTTTAGAGTCAGCCAGGAGTGTTGGCACATGGAGCCTCTCAGTAGGGAGCATTTGATCATAAGAGTCAATAAGCAGCTGTCAAGGAGGAAGTAAAGCTTCTGGAGGTTGTAGCTGTACAGAATTTTCCAGACATCTCTTTTTGGGGGCTGATGCAGAGCTTGGTCCCAGCTGTAGACACATCTGTAATCAGTCTCACCCTAGTAGCAGTTTGCCATGGGCTTCTTCTGTACTGCAAGGGAGCTTGGTTCTGGCAGGTATAATGCTGTGTGCGTGGCAGAGCAATCTAGCGAATGAAAAAGGTAGGACTGTTGTGTGTGATGCTTTTAGAGGAGAGAGGCATTCTTCAGGAGGAAGATGGAATGTGTGATAAGGGCACATCAGCAAGCACTACTTAGACATGTTTTCTGGGATGTGTGCAAGTGATCTCAATGCACTCCTGGAATTATACTCCGGATTGTTATATTGTGCCATAAGGATCTCTGCAAGGACGTGTTTGTCCTCTGGGACATGCATAAGGCTTATTGCAACAGAAGGGTGTTAGGCATGCCAGTTGACTCTAGATGCAAGTCCTAGAAAGGTGTGAAAACACATGCTAAATGGTCAATAGGAACCCATTACAGAAATACAGGTGGCTAACACAGCCAAAGTTGTATTTGAGTTCTGTATGTCATAATCTAAAGTATTCTGAAGTATTCTTTACATTGTGCTAGAGCAGGTCCTGGTTTAGGAAAACAGTTAAGCATACAGTTAACTTCTCCACTATCTGCTCAAGCAGCAATAGAGAGGGAAATTATATCTTATTCTAACTTTTGTGAGAACTGTCTCCAGGGTAAAACATAGTACAATGAATACATGAACTGTAAACCACAAAATCTTTTAAGGCCTGACTGTTGGCATGCTGGGATTGCTGTTTAGAGTGCTAGAATAGAATAGAATACAATACAATACAATAGTTCAGTTGGAAGGGATCTACAACAATCATCTCATCCAACTGCCTGACCACTTCAGGGATGACTAAAAGTTAAGGTATGTTTTTAAAGGCATTGTCCAAATGCCTCTTAAACACTGACAGGCTTGGGGCATGGACCACCTCTCTAGGAAGCCTGTTTCAGTGTTTGACCACCTTCTCTCTAAAGAAATGCTTCCTAATGTCAAGTCTAATCCTTATTTTATTGTTATTTTCTTGCATTTCCCCTCTTAAGATACTGTGTCTTCCACATACTGCATGAGAGGCTTTTTTGAGCAGGAGCGGATTTCTCATGTTATGTATAAAGATCTGCCAGCGCAGTGGGATCCAATTGCTGACTTAAGCTTTTAGCTTCTACCACAACAAAAACAACATCATCAACAACAATAACAATGGCAACAATAAAAACAATAACGTTAATAATAATAATAAAAATTTGACATACCCTGTTATCCCCTGAAGTGCTACAAGTAAATGTTGTCAACAAGCTGTGGTAAGTCAAGATGTGATCATACTCACCAACTGCATTATTTGAACTGTATTTCAAAAAAATGATTTCTTAAAATGTCTCTTCTTTTTCTTTTAGAATGGACATGATATTTGAAAATAAATGCTTCTTCATCTCTACGGCATTCTGCCTGGAGATTTATGCTGGGGAAGAGAACTCACCTTACCTGCAGCACTCAGAATTCCTGTTAAGAAGCACATATGGGCCTTGAAAATTCTTAGGATCTGTTGACAATGAGCCAAGGACTTGAAGAAACCTTTGGTTTCTTGTCTCCTGCAAAGGTATTTTCAATGTTTATATTATATTTTGAGAGCATGTCTTCAAATTTCAGGTTTGCCCTCTGAAAGCATAATTCCACGTACAGACAGAGACCTTTTTTTCAAATTCAAAGAACATGCTATGCCAGGCTATTCCTAATGGCATAGTTCATCCACAGGTTGTGTGTGAGATGACTGGCATGATTAGAGTGCACCTACAGCAACATAGCACTTGGATTTGTGCTCCCTCCGGGCTCCAAGTGGTACCCCTGTGAGTTTATGGCATAATTTACATACTTTGTGATGTTTCCATAACATGAAACTTTAGGGGTTTATGATACATACCTTGGAGATGGTTTAAGGACATTTCAGGACTGTGGAATGAAGTCTCATTCAGTGTTGCCCTTATTCCCAGCTGGGAATGGACTTTGGCCTCTGCAATCCCATGAGACACTCCTGGGCATTTTCTCACTTGCTAGTTTGTACCGACTAAGAATTAAACAGCATGGACGACAGAGGATACCCTGGGTATGGTTTCATAAGCAGTACAGATATAGCCTCAAAGACTAGACTTTAAGAAAAGAATACAACCAGTCAGTGGGACTCATGTACCTCGTTTAGTTATGAAAGTAATATTTAGGATCTTGAAGAGCGGGTCCCTGTCTCCCATACTGGTGTCATCCAAAATGCTAGTCCAACCTCTGCATTATGTGTAGCAGTGCTGTATCTCTGCAATGAAACTATAGCAGTAGTGTCCAAAATTAGTTTAAAGTTACACAACATTTGCTCCTGCCTCAAAATTATAGTTTCTTTTACAACACCAAATGTAGTACTTTACAAACTTTGTGTAATGAAATTGCTGTTTTCAATGTGGACTGAAACGTCTGTTATTTGTTTTAAAACCTTTTACGTCAGTGCTCCACAGAGACACTCAATTTAACTACAGACAAAATAGCTCTTGATGCAGTAGTCCTGTCAGCATAATGTTGTTCCTGAAGTAATCCTGCTTCAGTGAGGGTAGCCTTGTACTGCTCCCAGAGCATGAGCTAAGATCTGTGCATAGCACTGAAACGTGCAGGTTGGAGGTACTCACATTAACTCAGAAAGCTTATTTCTTCAACTCAGAGCTGCAAAGCCTAATGTAAATAGAGAATCTGGGTTTTTTTCTGCACCAAATCTCCACATTTGTATGTGGTTTGTAGCCTGAAATTAGCCCTGGTCAGAACTCAACAGAAAAAAAAAAACATTTACAAGTTACAGTTCCAATGATTCAGAGATGTCATTCTGGTCCCCCAACAATGTTTAGAAAATGATGTAATGGCTGAACATTTGTTATTTACATGCAGAACCATGTATTAGGCACCAAGCAAAGTCGATTTGTGTGGATGAAACAGCATTCTGTTCAGTAATGTCAGTACGGACAGTTTATAACTAGTTCAGCAACAGTCAAATTAATATGTAAGCCATGCAAATTCACACACACCAACAGCTGCTCTCCCACTTGTACTCTCTTATTACTCCCTCTATTGCTGACTCATATTCAATTTATAACTCATTGCAATTATCTATATCCCTCTGTGTTTAAGGCAGATCTCATCAACCTACAATGAAGACAAGCAAAGCATTGCCTTATGTAAAAGAAGAATAATTTCTGCCACCCATTTTTCACTCAATTTCTCCAACAGAAATTCTTTGATTTATTTGTGTTATTAACTACTTATATAATTTAGCTAAAATTATTGATGGTGATTCTCCACAAGAAAGATTTTTCTGTTGCACTGCCCAGTTTTAAATTATGAAAATAATATACCTTAAGGTATATCTAGAATTATTAGCTACATTATAAGAGCTGGAACCTGAAAGAGAACTGTGGAATAAATTACCTGTCATAACTGTTATTGATCCTAGAAACTTAAAACAAGAAAAGAATGCATAGAACATCTACTGGACAAACTTTGCAATAGAAGTTACTAGCTTCAGCTGGTATGGGATTTATTTCATATTAAAAAAAAAAGTCATTCGAAGTAACAGTTGAACCAAATTCTTTCTCATTCATAGCAGTATTATCTGCAGCAATCCTGGATTTAATGCGACCTAGGTGCCAAACTTGTAGATCTCTACTGCGGGAGTCTTCTCCCCTAATATTAGATGGATGTAGACATCTGTACCTGAAGTGCTGACCCAAGGCTCCCTTTATAGCTATCTTATGCCCTGCATAAGCATGTGATCTCAGAGACAATCTAGCCATTACTAGTAAGCTATCATCTCCAAATGCAATAAGGTTAGTTTGTGAGGCTTGGTGTATGCACGTCTCCTCGCAGCACACAGCTCTAGTAGTGCCACATGATTTCAAACTCCAGAGGGAAATGCACAGCAACGCCACAGGTGGTAGCAACGGCTCCCCACAGATGGAAAAGACCCAGGCAGATCTGAGTGACTATAAAATGGTGCAGCTTTTTACACGTCAGTTTGGTACCAAGGAAACTGAGGGTGACTATTATAATCAGTCATAACTTGGGCAGTCAGACTAGGTGGGAAACAATCATCCAAGTTTAAAATTGACAGTGCTGAACTGCTAGCACTCCTGCTACTACAAAAAAAGTGTACTTTACACACTCACATGGAGTGTCCTCCCGAACGGCATCATTTCTAAGAGATCACACTTCGGTAATGCTTAACTCCCCATTGGGAAGTTAATGGACCCTTCCAGTTTACACCAGCTGAGTGCAAGTGTGATGTGATGTCCTGGGCATTGAAACACAGCTTGCAAAGAACATGCTGTTCTCAATAAAATTCAGCGCCTGAAGGTAGATATCTAAATGTGTTTTCAGACCCTTAAATCAGTGGTATGATTTTCTCTATGTGTGTAAGTCTCCGTGGGGCGTAGGTACTGCAAACAGTTCTAAAGATAAAAGCAAATGGTGAGGTCTCAGGGCACACAGAGGTGACTAAGCATTTACATCAAGAAATGCTGGCTTGACTGTCTCCTGCCTTAATCTATTCTGTTATTAAAAAGACGTAATAAAATTCATCCATTCACAGATGTTATAAATGTTAAGTAGGTCTCACTGTAACACAGTGTAGATGCAGTTTCCCTTATTAAAAGCTGGAAAATATTTCTTATTAAAAACGCTTGCTATTTGCAGATTTGAGGCCTACTGTATGCGTATTAACGATGACAATAATATCAAATTCCAATGTAAACTTCTTCAAATCAACTTGGCTTATTCGCAACTTGGAAACTATTAAAGTTTACCAATATGCATAGTTTGGTAAGGTACGTAATTTTTGAACAAGACAGCCAATGTGAAATACTGGTATTGCCCATATTTATACTTTAGTAGCTGCAAATAAAATAAAATAAATAGATAAATAAGACGCTACAGCTGAAATTGAGCAGCTTAAGAAAAATCAACACACATCTGTCTTTGTTATACGCAAAGAAGTGAGAGCACTGGAAAGTGAATAGGTAAATGGGTAAAAAAATCTGTAGAAGTTAGGCATTTCTGAGAGCATGAAGAGAACTGCTGGGAGAGTAAAGGGGAATATGGGATAGAGAAAATTGGCCATCATATTGATTAAATGAATAAGTTGTTTGTTTTTGCCTCTAACTCCTAGAATGATAAATGTAGGACTCTGAAAAGTGGCAGAACAATACCATTTGCTTAAATGTAGCATGGGTAAAGGGTTAAATAGAAAGACCTCTTCATTGACAGTAAGGAATGGCAATGAAAGTCAAATAAGATGATGTCAGGTTAATCACACACACAGCATAACATTAAGAGAGGTGTAATGCACAGTTCCAATGCATATTTAGTAAGCAAGAAAGGCTGTTTTCATATAGAAAGCCCATTTTGGTATTCGGAAGATGGGGACTAAGTTGCCAGCTCTGCCACCGTTGTGTTACTTGCTGTCTTCCAAATTTAGCTCTCTGTAAGAGGGACATAATAACACTTTTCCATCCATCCTCATCATTTCTCTGGTGACACTTATGACCTTTCACATAAGCCAGTACCTGACTTTAAGAACTTTTAAAATGTGGATCTAAAGCAGATTTTCATCTCAATAGGAGACTAGAGGCAAGAAATGGCTATAACACAGATCACAAAGTACAGGGAAATATTGATCTTTTATTGTTCTGTAAGGGAGGCGGGGCTTCTTATACATCTGAACCTCTATCAAGATTTCTTAGAAGTATCAAGGCAAAGGTAAGTCTCAAGGAAGGTTTTGACCTGGGATAATGGAAAGAAAAGGCAGCTTCTTCCCAGCATGTGGGAAGCAATATCTCCCCATGGAAAAAACATGAACATACCTAGCTCCAAACTGAATAGGTTTGGAAATGGATGTTTGTGCAATGAGCAGGACGAAAGTGGGAATCAATTTCTGAATACCTAATAATAGAGAGCAGTAGAATGGTGATAATAAAAGAATTTGAGATAAAGGACTTGCCAGATGCACCAGAGACACATGGGGAAAGGTATATACAATAGTGTGCAAAGGCCAAAATGAAAAAGTGAGCTGAACAAAACAAGACTCAAGTTGTCAAGGTCAGAGATAGAGATAGATAATGGAGATGCAACAGCTTGGGAGGTTGGAAGAGAGTTTTCTCTATCTGTTATTTCTATTTAGATTGTAAAGTCTGCAGTGCAAGGCCCCTTCCTGGCTTTGAAAGGGGAACAGATTAGGTGAAAAGCCGAATCTTTTAGCTGCCAAGATTCGGATTTGAACTTTTTACTTGCCATATAGTTTTTCTTTCCTCAGTGCAGGGCAGAGAGGCACTATCTTTTCTGATGACCTTTCAAATGTAAGTGGGAAAACAGAAGGTTTGCACCCTGAGTGACGGTCGCAATACAGAAATGAAGACTACGATTCTGTATGTTCACATCCTTGAGCCTGCTATATTTTTTTCTCTTTCTCGACAACAAAATCTTAAAAAAGTTGTGCACTGTGAGGCATAGAGGTCAGAGGGGTCCTTCCTATCCCGTTCGTCTCTTCCCATTCCACTTTCTTTACCCACATTCCTCTACAAAGGACAAGCACAGAAGAGTGCCTGACACTATCAACACTTGCAGGCTGAGGACTTGTAGGTGTGCATAACTGTGTATTAAGAACCATAACACTGAGACACTTATGTTGCTAAAATATGTTACCAAATATATTCATACTGAGTTAGCTTTCCCCATCCATAAAGTAACAAGCACTTACAAAAGGCAGTGAGAAAAGAGAAATTCGATAGTACCTGCACGTGAAACTCAGGCAAAGTTTACAAATAACACAGCCATCCTAGGTGTGGCTTGTAGGCAGTATGGAGGTCAGAGTGAAGATCATTTTTTTCTTTAAGATTTAATGATGTAAGACATATGGTATATTTTAAAGACTGTGAAACAGTATACACACCAGTGTATTTTTGTGTTTAAAATATACAAAGGGACATAACTGTATTTTGATACTTTCAACTTTTTATTTCTGTCCTCTTCAATTATGTTGGAGACTGGAGATGGGAGGTCTTCCTTCCCCAGTTGTACCAGTTCTGAATATAAACATAGCCAGAGCTGTGAGTGAAGTAGAATATATTCTACTGCAACCCTCAATCTACAGTCCCGGTGCCTGTGCCAAGCCATACCCTTTCATAGAATCATAGAATCATAGAATCATTAAGGTTGGAAAAGACCTCTAAGATCATCGAGTCCAACTGTCAACCCAGCACCCATGCCCACTAAACCATGTCCTGAAACGCCACATCCACACGTTTTTTGAATGTCTCCAGGGATGGTGACTCCACCACTTCCCTGGGCAGCCTGTTCCAATGCTTGACAACCCTTTCGGTGAAGAAATTTTTCCTAATATCCAATCTAAACCTCCCCTGGCGCAACTTGAGGCCATTTCCTCTCATCCCATCGCTTGTTACTTGGGAGAAGAGACCAACACCCACCTCTCTACAGCCTCCTTTCAGGTAGTTGTAGAGAGCGATAAGGTCTCCCCTCAGCCTCCTCTTCTCCAGGCTAAACAACCCCAGCTCCCTCAGCCGCTCCTCATCAGACCTGTGCTCCAGACCCTTCACCAGCCTCGTCGCCCTTCTCTGGACACGCTCCAGCACCTCAATGTCCTTCTTGTAGTGAGGGGCCCAAAACTGAACACAGGATTCGAGGTGCGGCCTCACCAGTGCCGAGTACAGGGGCACGATCCCCTCCCTGCTCCTGCTGGCCACACTATTCCTGATACAGGCCAGGATGCCGTTGGCCTTCTTGGCCACCTGGGCACACCTTTCCTATGTATCTTAGAAACATCTATCTTCAATGTAAATTGTTAGCTTGCCTGCAGAAGACTTTAAGGACAAAAAGAAAACAAAGCAAAAATAATGTAAGAAAAGAGGTAGGGAGAGAAAGAGGGAGATTAAGACAGGAAAGAGGCAAAGGACAAGCAGGGAGAAGTACACAAGCACAAGCAGAGCTGAAGTTTTGTAAGAGAGGAAAGGTGAACACAATAATGAACCCCACAGCAGGCAAAAACCTGCCCTAGATTGTGAAAGTTACTCACAGCAGCTCCAGCTCCAGGAATCTGAGACACCAAGCTGGGCTACTTTGTATGCTTCCTGGTACGCCAATACCAAGATTGTTCTTCCAGCTCCCAGCTGCTTCACAGCAGTACTGGTGATTCAGTTCTGGGAGCAGAACCAAATATTTGGCTGTGTTTGTGTGTGAAATGCACACTGAGTTCTTTTCTTTTGCTCTGTGCAAAACTGTAGGGTGGAAAAAAAAAATCTAGACAATTAAAGCTACCAACAAACTGTTTTACTAATCTGTAATCTTGTTTTCCTGTTGGGGGGAAAGAAGAGGAAAGGTCCTTTCTGCAGAAATAGAATACAACGAGGTATTGTATATCAAGTTATGCAATGGCTGCTCTTCTAAATATGACTATAATAAAGTAATAAAAATGATAAGAATATGTAGATGTTTCTGGCTGGATGGAAAGCCTGTTTCTCTTGTACTGGAAAACAAAATCATGGCAACTAACTGGGGATAGTAGGCTCAAAGGACATAAGATGGAAAGCAAAAATATGGTCCATTTGGCCTTTGATTTCTGGATTAAACTCATTTGACATTTTCAAGCTTTCTACTACAATGGAGGGACAGAAAATTACTCTGCTTTTAATGAAAGCTGAGATTCTTCTTCAGTTTGTTGGGGTTTTGGTGGGTTTTTTTTTTCCAATAGCTGGAACTTCTAAGGAAAACAAGTGTAGAGAGACTCACAGGAAGATTGTGTGAGATGACAGCAGAAAGTTTCATCGATGTTTTCTTGGTGGGACCAGAAGGAGCCATTTTCAGCATGTACACCCAGGGTTTTCCAGTCACTCAGATTTGCACACCCCCTGCATGTTTTTCAGCACAGATAAAATTCCCTTTGTAGCAAATGTAAGTCTATGAATAACATGTTTTTCTTATTTACCTCTGGCAGATTCCTAACTAGTACCCCACAGGTGCATGGAGCACAGCCTGAATACAACAGTTTTGGTTTGTCTTCCCTTCATAACAAAAGACCAAGATTTTCCAAGTGTAATTCTTCACTGAACAAGTTCTTATCTTTCCAATACATACTTACATATACATTTCATATGCATATGCTTCTACATATATCTCTATAGTTTGCCAGCTTCAAGTTTTACAAAAACCAATGCTGGAGGATTCTAGTAAGTTGTTCCAATGATTAATTACTTTCACTCCAAAGAAACATGCCCTGTGTTAAGTTTGAACAAATAGAAAAAACTTTCAGTCATTGTATCACTTCTTATGCCTATTTCTGCTAGAGAGAGTGCTTTACTTTTAAAGTATTGTTTCCTTCTGTATATGAACATTTTTGCAAACGTTGTGAGTGATGCCCTGTGAACATCAAAATAGTGGAAGAGAATCACAATGTTAATCCCAGCAGGAAGGGGAAAAAGGGAACTTCCTACCTTTGGGGCTTTTTTGATCTTTTTTCCCCATTCTGACACTGGCAGCTGCAGAGCTGCGAGATGTTCGTGTAAAGAAGCATGTCAGTGTGTCAGCTTGTAAAGAAGAGTGCAGAGTGTTTGAAGAAACTGTTGAAAGAGAACCAGTGGCATGAGAGAAACATGCAAAGCCACATGTAGCAACATAATCATCATAGATTAGAGGAAGAAACAAGAGGAATAGGTCACAGCCAAGCCAGTGAACTGCCAGTCTTTGTCTCTTAGTAGCGTGAAAGACTGAGACATAGCTAACATCCATCAGAATAACCAAGCTGATGTACTGAATGACCTGTTCTGTTTTCAGGTACTCTTTCCCGTGCAAGTCATGGAGGTGTTCTCTGTTGTAGTGCACTGGATCAAACAGAGGATTCATCCTTCCTGTTTGTCCTGGTTTTGGCTGGGGTGGAATTAATTTTCTTTCTAGTAGTTGGTATAGTGCTATGTTTTGGATTTAGTGTAAGAAGAATGTTGATAACACACTAATGTTTTTAGTTGTTGCTAGGTAGTCTACTTTCTCAAGGACTTTTCAGCTCACATGCTCTGTGAGGTGCACAAGAGGCTGGGAGGGAGCATAGCCGGGACAGCTAGGCCAGCTGGCCAATGGGGTATTCCATACCATATGATGTCATGCTCAGCCTATAAGGCTGGGGGAAGAAGAAGGAAGTGGGGGACGTTCGGGGTGATGGCGCTTGTCTTCCCAAGTCACCGTTACGCGTGATGGAGCCCTGCTTTCCTGGAGATGGCTGAACACCTGCCTGCCCATGGGAAGTAGTGAATGAATTCCTTGTTTTGCTTTGCTTGCGTGCGCGGCTTTTGCTTTCCCTATTAAACTGTCTTTATCTCAACCCACGAGTTTTCTCACTTTTACCCTTCCGATTCTCTCCCCCATCCCACCGGGGGAGAGTGAGCGAGCGGCTGTGTGGGGCTGAGTTGCCGGCTGGGCTTAAACCACGACACTGTTAAAGAAAAAAAACCACTTGGCATTTTGTGTTGTTTGGAGTGTAAGTCATTCTTTGTGTCCTCGTACAAAGCCAGAGTACACATTGGTGCAAATTGGTGTTGCTCAAATAAAATCAGTGCTAATTTAAATCAGCAGAGTCTTTTTCCTTCATTTTTTTGTATTCAGGGAAGCTGAATGAATTACACACTCTTAGTTTTAATCTTTAGGTACTATCTTGTTGTACTTATCTAATTATTGGAACAGTTTATCTATCCTGAGTACTTTGCCAAACATTAATAAAACTGTTAAAACCATCAAGGGTTATCATCTTAGACACTCAAGAGAGCTGGAGAGATCACAGCTGGGATTTCAAAGAGTTTCTAGTTCCTAGAATGAATGAGTTTCCTGAGGACACGAAGCAAGTTCATCCAGCAAGTGAGGAAATGAATTCCTCAAATGTGAGTCTGAATGGCTTTTAGATATCGCTCTGTTCAGTGTGGTGTTAGTTGGGTCTGGGTTAGAAGCAGAGTCCACCATTACATGGAAATATGTTGGATGAAACATAGATGCTTTCAGTCTAGAGGAAACTACTATGGTGACCCAGAATAGTGGATTTTGAAGACTAAAATGGCAGGTGCTCTCAGGGAAGTTGTGTGGGACCCTGGTTCCACCAACATGCGTTTCTGAATCATGGCCTCACAGCTCCAGCTAACATAAAAATACATGCGTCAGTGTTCCCAAAGGGCTCAAAGAGATTTTAGGTGATAATTGCCATTTCTGTACATTGAATGCATGCAGAGCTTTTTTCCCCATGCTTTAGCACTGTCTTATTTTGGTTTTAGTTAAAGTAAAAAAATATGGTCTTACATGCGAACCGTGTTATTATAGTTCCATTATCACACTAAGACATAATAGTCATAGATAGAAATTTCTCTGATTTCCTTTACCAGATGATATGCAAGATGATACAGTGGCAGGAACTTATGCCTTAAACATTCTAAGGCAACATAAAACTTCTAAAGCAAAAACCAACAATACAGCAACTAAATTGAAACATCCTTTATGTGTCCATGTTATATGGACAACAAAAACATCAGTCTTTGGACTTAGTAAATGCCTAAGAAATATCTCTCCCAGGAAGCAGATGCATAGCTGCATAGATGATTTCTGTTCATTCTGACTGTTGATTAGGATCTTCTTGTCTTTTCCATCATTTATTTGGTTTTATACTATAACACAATGAAGAAAGACTTTGGATAATGCAGCTGCATTCAAGGTAAAGTCTGCACTTGGCTAAAAATAGGTGCATGTTTGCTTTGAATGATACTGAAGAAAGAACAGGAGGACTCAATCTCTTCTTAATCATGGAGCAGTGTCTACAATTCTGGAAACAGAACCAGAAATGGGTCCCCAAAATGAGGAAGGGAATACAGTGACTCAATGCACCAAAGTGAAAGGATGCCTCTCCAGTGATTGAGTTTGGTAAGACTGGATGAAGGGCGTTGCATTCAAACTTCAACCAAACAGAACAAGTGGTTTTTAAACTTTCCTTTGAAAGCTAATGAGGAATGCTTAATTATTCTTCTTATTTAAGTGGAGACTGAACAGAAATGATCATCATTGACTTAAAGACAGGTTTCTTTTTTCTCTGTGATGTAGGAAGACTACATTCTTCTTTCTGTGGAGCAAATCAGCAGAAATCTTTGTGTTTGTGGCCTTTCCTGCCTCCTAGCAGATGTCACAAACTGTGTAGATCCCCTTCTTACCAGCTCTGAGTTGTTATTTCATTTCAAGTTTGAAAAAATTCTCTTCTGACTTGTACACAAGGCATTATATAATAGATATTGTGCAACTACATGTGTCCTTTTCACAGTTCTTCTATCTGCTTCTTCCTCTTTTTTTTTTCCTTCCCCTTACAGCTGTTTGAAACATTTGTAGGATTTGTCAGAGAATAAAAAACTTTCTTTTTTTTTTTTGGCAGTTCTGGCTTCAGATGAAACCTGAATTATCAGCCTAAATATTTGCTGAAGAAAAGGTGTTTGACATGTTTGTTTTCCCAGATATCTACATTAAAATAACTAGTCCAAACATTTTATATGTCAAGCTTGATGGATGGTAATTTTTCTCTGAGAAATAATAAAAAAATACACTGCAAATGAAAAGATGATAAGCTGTTTTTCTTACTTGTCTCAAGAAGAAGAAAATATCTCTTTTAACCTTCCCAGATGATGAAGGTAGTTGAAGAGCGTCATTATTACTCTTTGTGAGTTTTAATTTTTTCTTTAAACTCAGTGTATGTTCCAATCTCATCATGAGCTGCATGAAAGTATCATGATAGTATAAAAAGGTTTGTATACCTATGACTTGAATATCTCTGACCTGTTATATTTCTCTCCAATAAGAAATGTTATACTAATCCATATTTCCAAAAAGGCTAGAGTCCTACCCAGTCCTACCTTTCTTTAACTTATTATGATGCAATTTTTCACGATGAGGGGCGTGAAGGGTCTTCATCTTCTGGTTTCTTTTGTCTTTCCTTCCTATTTTGTTTGAGGTTTTCCAAGCAATGCCTCAGGCTTCTGTCTTGCAATCATATCACTACATTTGACTGCAAAACTTTCTCGACTGCATGAGTTGAATTGCTTTTAGGCAGACAGTAATGAGTTTCTTCTGTGTCTGCAACAGGGTTTGGAGTTGCTTTCTGATGCACAGGTGTACATCTCTATGCAACTTGCTCATGAGAGAAGAGAATAATATCATTTTGCAAACTATACAAGGATGGGCATCTGAGGATCTGCAAAACCAAATTATTCAATCTGTTTTCCCTTGCCTGATATTTTATTCATGCTAATGTAGATCCAGACTTTTACTATTATGCATTAGTTAGATAGCCAATCTAGAAAAGCACTATATCTAATTAACTTTTTTTTTTTTTTTTTAACCTGATTGGCTTCTTACTGATTTAGCAACTCCAACAGAGAGATCTGGTCCTGGTCCAACCCAGTCACAGAAGTGATGGCCCCTAAAGACAACAGTGAGGTAAGAGTGAGTAGGACTGGGAAGGAAGAGGTTTATCCATGACACTTTCATTTAAGATTTCAAAGTACTTTTTTAAAGTGGTAATTTTCAACCTTTTCCTCTCCTTTCATGTTATACATGGAAAATAAATTAAGTTTACAAAACAGAAGAAAACAAGAATTTAATTGCAGAAATATCAGAACAGGGACTTCAACAGTATCACCCTCAAGTAAAAACCAAAATAACTACAAAAGCTAATTTTTCTTAAATTATGTTCAGATTTTTGAAATTAACATTTCTGCTGGGAATGTGTTTGAAAAGTCTTATCTGCTGGAAGCAATGACAAAATAGTCACAAATAGGTGTGAGGACTGAGCCCACAGTTCCTGCATTTATTTTGTAGGCAGTGTGCTTCATGCTGTCAAAACCGTTTTCAATAGTGTTTTAAGTAACTCAGCTTCTTAGAGATGACACAATAGGGATCTTTCTGCTACTGAGTAATCCGAAGTCATGTTTGAGATATTTTGTAGCACACTTAATAGGTAAGCCCTTCTTTTTTTCCATAGCATTTTGAGACAGATCCCTATTCTAGCTGTTAACAGTTTCAGGACCTTAAGCAAAACCTTTTTCACAGAAATAACTTGATCAAAGCTGCAGCCTTGCAGAATTGCATGACCAGGATAGCAAACCTGAATTCCCTTTTATATTTTTCAAATAATGCTGTTCTAAGCACACTTAACTTTCAAATATAATTTTTGTATGTATTTCTAAATAACTAGCAAAAATCCAGCCTCATCCCTTCGTAAGCAAAAAGAGCTTTGACATTGATCTTATTGGAGTTGGAAAGCTGGTGTAAGTTAACTCTGGATAGAGGACTAAAAAACCCTCATAAATTAACCAAATGTGGTATGCTACAGTAAGTAGTTATCTCTGTCCGGATTTTTTTATTGTTTTTTACACACCATTCGCTATGTAACAGTTCCTGACAGAACATAACACATGTCCTAAGATTCATGAAAACTTAATGGAGCTTGATTTCAAAAGCACAGAGATAAAAATAGATGCTGGAAGAATATCTTAACATAGACTGTTTTGTTAAAACCTCTCTTGTCTCATAAGATAATATCTTACAACATGAATTCTGTCCTTGTTTTCTGTTAGCTCCATCCTGCCACATTAACTTTTAATGAATCTTTCTTCTGTTTTGCTGACCTGATTAGTGACACTTTCATTTTCCAGTTTCAGGGGATCGAGTAGAAACAACCTGCAGATGACATACAGTTGTCCAGATAACATCCAGTTGCTGGAGGGACTACGTCAACAGGACTCTCTTCTTTTTAAGTCTTTCAAACTGAACGTGATGATCCTCCACTGCCATTCTGGATGACCCCAGAAAATCATGGGTGATGTAGAAATGGATTAAGATGACTAAATATTGGCACCTGTCTGTTAGTGAACTGGAGGGAACCAATCATCTGATCAGGCAAAAATGGATAAAAGAGAGAAAGAGAAAGTAGAGAGAATTGTCCATGGTCACAAAATTGTTCACTGGCAGTAGTGATGGGTCAGGCCCCATGTTATCTAGCTCCCCTCCTGCTCTGTTTTTATCTCTGACATCCTCCAACTAAATTTATGTAAAATAGACATTGACAGAGGTTTTCCTCCTCGTAGGGTGTGAAAATTTTTCAGATTTTACCATGCCTCTTCATCTTTTCATTTCATACTATGGTAACAGTATAATCTTCCAAATTTCATTTACTGTGGACACTGGAGCCTGGAGAGCTGTGTGTTGAAAGATAATTTTCATTGCTAAGAGAAAGTACCACACTTTTTTATAGTGCAGCTATCCTAATAATAAAAAAATATATTGCCTCCACTTGGAATAATTAAGTACACTGTTTACTTAAATCAAAACCTCTGAGCTTATATATGCTTTGAAATCTTTTTAAACCAAGACCGTTTATGGGACATTTAGTATTTACAAGATTAAGGCAGTTCTGCTTGTACGTAGAATAAAACTATCACTCAGAACATACAGAGTTTAAAAATGTCCAGGGGATTGCGGATCACAGATTTTTTAATGTTAACTGCCTAGATGTCCCCCAAAGTCCTCCTACTTTGCATCAGTCTAAGAGCTTGGTTTTGTTTCTCTGCCACTTCCCTGGAGCCTTAGAAGAAAACATGTCTATTCCTATGCCATTTCTTACCTATATTACCAGTATGTAGGTTAAAAATTTACCTGGATATCAGCTTTAGAAGGCAATATCGAGGGGGGATGGTATGATTTTCAGGAGAGAAAAAAAAAAATAACCCACAACCAAAAAACAGGAGAAAACAATTCAAACTGGGCTAATACTTAGCCACCTTAGCTTAAGGACAGTTTGGCATATATTCCTCAGACTTCATAGTAGCATTTCATTTTATCTTTATATTAAGTGACAATCTCCCAGATTTATCAAAAATATGTAGGCCAAAATACCATTTAATAGCAAATGCCCTGGAGAATCAGCTGGTATTGTATCTTAGTTAATAATGCACTTATTAGCAGAATTTGGATAATTCACAGACATGGAAAGGTGGAAGTCAAGGAATTTAAAGTCTGTCTTTCGTTTTCCACTGACCGAATACATGAACTTGATCACAGCACCTGGACGCTCTATTTCAGGTCCCCACGTTCTTCCTATGGACACAACAATTAATGCTTTTCCTCTGTCAGACACGTCATTAGTTTTAGGTCCCTCAGTCCAACACAGCAGCTCTGGATGGGAAATAAACACTGCCATGGGCTCTTGAAGGCACAGGAAATGTTAAACTGCCAACCTCCGTAAGAGTTTTTGCATTTTCATTTCATTTTCCGTAGTTGTTTTGTCCTAAATGAGAAGAATTAGAATTTAATACTAAGGAAAACAAACAGACATTTAATTAACAAAATGATGTATTTCTTGTGCCAAAGATTTGCTCCCACTTGTGTCTACATTCCATATTTTTGTTTACTTAGAAAGAGAGAGAGAAGGAAAGGGATTGAAAGAAACCTGCTGGATTTTTCACTGTAACATCCAGACCTGACAAGGTTACTTAACAGGATTTTTGCCATAATGCCCTTCCACCCAAAACCAGCTAAAAGCCCATCTTCAATTTATTAGCTTTTAAAAAATTTGTTCTGTTACCCTGCTTTTTCTCTTTAGGGAGTTTATAAATGGCAAGAGCAGTCCACAGAATTAAATAATTTTTGAGCAAAGCAGTAGTGCCTGTTAAGATCTCAGAATATAAATGTATCCTGCTTTTCATTTTTTTAAACATGGAGACAAAAGTGAAGGCTTTATAAATATGTGATACTGGGGTTTATACCCAAGATTGGAGCATGTAATTTTTAAAAAAAAGAGAAGATCTTTCCAAAGTAGCTGGGTAAATGCACATACATACAGCCCAGCTCTGCCAATGCATCAACACCGCATTTTGTATTCAGTGTGTTTTGTGCTGATCACAGCTTTCAGTCAGGTCAACCTCATCTGCTTTGTTTACTAAACACCACATGTATCACACCATGCCAGTTTTTATTGATTTGAATTTTATGCAATTCTACTGAATGCTACAAAACGCTATAGCTGAGACTAGCACTTGAGATTAAAGCTGCAGAGAACTGCATATAAACAACAACATTTTTAATAAAAAAAATGTATTTAAGTACTACTATGATGACAGGCTGAATGGTCGATGAAGAACAGGCTCTTGTCCCTGGCTGATGCTACGCATTATATGATGTATCACCAAATTGGGTCTGACCAAAATATGAAAATCATTATCTAATTAACTAAACCCAGTCCAGCATCTTTTAATGTAGTCCTGTACCCTGCTAGCAGCTAAACCACAACTATGTAGGTTAGCTGCAGAGAGGAAGAATAAAAACTAAAACTAAAACTGAAGCTGTTTAGCCTCAAAGAGATTCAGCTGCAAAGAACCCCTAACTCAAAACCTGCAAGCGGTCATCACACCAGGAACATGGCAAAGAACTCCTTAGAGATAACCACAGCTTTTTATAAAAGTGTGCAAACAACCCTACTAATCTGAGCTGTTGAAATTCTGTATCTCTCTGGATTTTACATAGTTCCTGGCTGCACAAGATCCCTTTTTAATAGTTTGTTGGCTAAAAAGCAGTCCGCCTTCAGAAATTCAACCTTCTTCAGGGACTCAGCTACAAACTAGCCACATTCCCCAGCTGGATGAATCACAGAACACAATTACAAATATAAAGTTTTAAGGTAAATGTGAAATTATATTTTTCCCCAGAGAATCTGATATTTGGATCCACCTTGCTTTTATCCCTGTCCTTCATAGAGTTTTAAGCTGCTGAAATGTCTTCTCCTGACTGCTGGCAGCATGACCCAGTGAGGGCAGACCTGGCTTCACAGAAACTTAGCATACATATATTGGTAACTGGTACAGAACAGAATGACATTATCATGCCATTGGAAAGGTAAATGTATAACAAATTTTAAAAAGGTAAATTGCATTACTATGGCTCAACGGTACTAAAGTTAAAATTACTAGTTTTATTCACCTATCTACTTCCTTCTGTTGTGCTAGCTTCTATAGCCCTCAAGAATGATCTGTATAATAGCTCTTATACAATGCAAAAATTTCAGTATTTTAAGGTAGCAGAAGTGTTTTTGAGAGTTATTAGGAAACTCAAGCCAATTGAAAGAGAAAAATACTCGGGTTATTTCCTTGTTAGAGCTGTAATTTCCATAGGAAAAAAAGGTTGTATGTGTTCAAAACTGAAATTTATTACTGTCCTTGGAAACAAATAGTTTGGAGCCAAAACTCCATTTTTAAGTGAGCATGAGCTAAGTCTCTTCCAATTATTGTTTGGACTGCAGTCAGACATTACTTTATGAAAACATGCTGAGTTTTAAGAAGTGCTGACACCCTAAGTCCCAGGTGAACTGCAATGATGGCTTGTCGCTTCTACAAAAGTCAGGGAGGGGACTACTTTCAGCTGCACTTGTTGCATGTCGTTGCCTGAGCTGGTTTGGCCAAGTTCCCTCCATATGAACAGTTCTGTGCTCATCACCTGTATCATGATCATAAAGCTATAGTGGTGTCAGTTATGATGTTCCAATTGGGTAACCTCGTGTGACCTACAAGTGCATCCTAGTTTGTCTCTATTTGGAAAATTAGACCCACAAATTTACTTTAAGTTCATTGAGCTTAACCGAATTCAAGGGGAACTCCAAATTGGGTACCTGTGCTGCCAAGTTTAAGTTTTTACATCAGGGAAAAACAGGCAGCTCTGAAAGTAAAATGTATGGATTTTCCTTTGCACCACTTGTCCAAAGAAGATCAATTTATTTATTTAGAGAAGCAAGGTATTGTCAGTCATCAGCTGTGCAGTTTACTCCAGTTATTAGCATCAGCACACAATTGGAAAAGGAAGAATCAGAAGCACATTTCCAGAGTGAGCTGGGATGCTCTGTACAATTTAGTCATCTACTCACAGGCTAAGGGGCACCGAACAACCAGTGAGTAACCACCCCCCTCCTGTGGTGTACAGCCTCCTCTGGAAAGCGCTTTGGAAATTACATCTGAAAACAGTGGATAATCACTATCTTGATGTTTTGTTTGCCCATTCTATTTAAACCTGGTAACCATTGTGACCATTACCCATGAAAATCCTTATGTTTTGAATTGGAAAGAAGGTGGTTAAGCAAAAAACACATCTCTCCAATAGAGCCGGAAAAAATCACTTAATCTCTGCAGTTAAAGACAGTAGTCACTAAGATGCATGCACCATTGGACCCTTAGGTAGCATAATCACTGCTCTGAGATTTTCTAGAAGCTATTTTACCTATATTACTCTCCAAAATAGACCTTCTTTTAGGATTATTAGACAAATCACCAGCCTATTTTCTTGTCTCATTTGCACCTGTTCTCCTGCATTGTGTTCAGTTACAGAACTCAGAGCACAGCTTCCCTGACATAAAAATGAAATACAGCACACAAGAAAGGCGTTTTTTTTTGTGGAGACAGAGGATAGTGGAAACGGTTTGCTTACAATCATTAATGATAAACTAGAAATTGCTTTTCAACCCAAAACCAAAGGTTTCATTTTAAATTTCAGGTTGTATTAACCTTTCCATTTACTTTATATTTTTAAATAAAACTGAATTTAAAAAAAATTTTTTTTACAATGCCAACATATGGCATTTTTGATATACCATTTCAAAAATTTCCTCCCTACTTCTTCTCAAATAGTGGGAATAATTTTGCCTCCTCAAATAAATTAACTTTTGAAAATATTTACTCATTTGTATGTAAATAAAATGGACAGTTATCCCAAAGTCCACCACAGTTGGGTAAAAGGAAAGTAGTATCACTTCTATTTGGCACCAAAAGATGCTAAGTGTTGTTTGCATTATCGACATAGCAACCAAACAGTAAGCATCTCAAAAGAATGCAGTTCCCAAGAATGGTTTAGGCACCAAATCACACCGGGAAAACAAGGGGATATTTTCAATCTATCTCTCACCAGGAAAGACTTAAGTTTGAACCAAGAAGTGGCTGGAGGAGCAGCCAATGGATACGGACATAATCATGAAAGAAGGAGATAAGTTGAGGGATGGAAGTATTTGAGAACTGCCTATGATTTTGTCTGACAGTGATCTGAGTTGTCAGTTACCTGATTCTAGCTTAGGACATGTCTTTATACAGAAGATTCCATTTTCTGATTCTTACCTATTTTTCATTCTTAAATGACTGTAGAGCATGCAATTGGAAGGAAAATATATAACAAGAAAAATCTGATCAGAATGATGACTGTATCTGCAGATAGCTATTCTGATGCTCCAAATGTAAAAAAAAAAAAAAAAATCTCCTAAATAATGTAATTTTATTTTTTGCTTTTTATTTGCCTGTATTTCGGTAGATAGAGATTTTGATTTCAAAATAAAATCTTCTAACTATAAATGAGGATACTTTTTCCCCCTTTTTTGGGCTTGAAGATGAATTCTGTGCCACCCAAGAGAAGAATGTTCATGGTCACACTAAATCTTCCTTTGACATCCTGAAGACTTCAAAGTTAATATGACTTATTTAGGCTCACTTCCAACTCTTTTTTAGTTACTGATTTCTCTTACAGAAGTACGCTGACAATCATTTCAAGAGGCATTTGCATTAAGCTGGGAGCCAGCAAAGCACTTAAGTTGGTGTACTTAATAAAATCCATCTTCCTCTGAAATCACTGTGCCAGCCTGCAAGCTTAAAAATAAGCATATGCTTAACTGCTTTGATGAATTACAGCGGATCAGCAGTTTTATTATCACTGAAGTCAGAAGAGGTCTTCAACTTTGTTATTTCTTTCCTCCTTTTAGCCCATTGTTGAAGTGGAGATTTATAATTGGAAGGTTTTGGACTGTGATTCAAAGCCAGTCACAATCCGTCACTGGAAGGATGTGGAACATGCGACCATTTGAGACAGTCACTTAGTTTTAACTTTTAAATAACAGTAATAAGTTTTTGCGAACAATCTTCCCTTTGACTGCCTGAGACAGCGATTTCTAGGCCAGCGGTTGCTTTCATGGAGTAACCAGTTGCTCTTTTGTTCAGCAGGTGAAAAATGGGTGAGATGGATTACCCTGAGCTCAGCACCTACCACCAGAGCTTTACATCTGACAGTGGCTTCTGTACAGCTGATGAGCGCAGAGTCATTTTGCGTCAGTGGGATATTACTTATTTTGCAGTAGTGCCTCAATACCTTGCACAACGGGTTAAGAGTTTCATGTATGTTAAGTTGACCCTTGTCCCTCAGCACTTCCAGGATGAGTGGATCGTAGCTTTGGAGTAGAGCAAAGCAGCTAGAGACCATCTGCCTTTCCAGAGAGTCGTGAAGTCATCTGAGCATCAGCTAACACATGACTTCGCGATGCTCAGACCCTCTTTCACACTGATTTAACTGAACCACTGCCTTATCTCAGTGCTTTATAAGACTTGAGCAATGATGTCAAGATCACTGAAGACAATTCTCTATGAATATGACTTCCCTCAATCTTAGCCACCTAGGAGTGAAACAGAACTGCCTTTACCTGGTTATCTAATGCCAAAGAGAGGAGCAGGATAAATCACCTCCTGGAGATGCGTCTCTCCAGTGTCTAGTGAGAGAGTTTAGATAAAACACATAAATCTAGACACAGCAGTGGCAAGATGAATTAGCTGCAAGGCCAAGGCATAAAGAATGTTTAGATATTCAGCTTCTATCAACAAGTTATACAACCAGGTGTGCAATTATTTGGGTTTAAAGGCGCTTTTTGACATATTTTTCTTGGCAACTAATTAGACTAAAGGTAGAGATTACTCCAGTGAGAGAGTTTTGAGGTTTTTGCCTTTTAGTCATAAAATTCCATACATCACACAATATTTTTTATTCCATTATTCTTCTTTATGATGAAACATTGAATGCGACTGCTCTAGTGAGATTCTTGCCTTACAATAGATTGAAATTGAAAAACATAAAAGTTTATAGGAATAATTCTTCAAATTATAATTGCCTTTCCATACCAGAGATTTGTTTTTGTGTGAAGCTATCAAATATTTAATAGCAGACCTTTACATAAAAGCAATTTTATTAAACAAAATGTAAAAATTCAGCTGCTTAAATTATTGGCATCAATTCCCTGGAAGTTTGCTGGTAGTGCAATTACTGCTTATTTCTAACAGAGAAGAATAGAATAACTTTAGGAAATATATTATTTGATATTTTTCAATATCATATAAATGTAAATGTAAACAAATCATTCCTGAAAAATGACAGTGTGTAAAGAACAAAATAGTAGTCTCTAGTTTACAGCTGCAATATTCTCATCTGAGAAATAAGACAGAAAAATCTCTGCTGCATTTGTTCACCCACTCTGGCAGTGGCTGAAGACTGTATAAGACAAAATAATTTCTACAGTGGCCAAAGAAAATTTTCACATAAGGTCAGAAAGCTATTAAACCTCTCATGCCTGAGCCTGGGGTTGGTCATTTTTAGTCTGAGGCGGGGAGACCTGGAAGCTCTTTTGGTAAGCTGCCTCAGCGAAAAATGCTCTGCACCAACTCACCTCTTTACTCCTGAGTCTTGAAGAAGGAAGCCTCAACATCTTTTGGCAATATACCATCTGCTCTGTAAACCTGCAGGTCAAAGTCAACTTCTTCGGTGCGAGTTTTTCAAGTGAGTGGTTGGCAATTCTCAGCAGTGGTGCAGAAGTCATTTTGTAGAGTCAATGATCAGTCATTCAATTTTCCTTATGCTTTTAAAAAAGCCTGAAGACTTTTTCATAGTTCACATTTCAAACATAACACATTAGAAAGAAAAATCAGTTGCCAGGTTTGAAGTTTCCAAGAGTTTTATATGCGAGCCTTGAGTTCACATCCATGTTCTTAAAAATAAAAAGAAAAGGTGATAATGTTACAAAGAATAAAGTTAGTCTGATGGCAAGTCACTTGAAAGAGGAATTCTTCCATAAATAAATGGCTAAATCCTAGGTTATCAGCATCTAGAAGGAAGCAAAATTCTTCATACTAGATGTACTGTAAGAGAAATGCTGAAAATGATATAACTGCATCTTTCATTCAGTTTATGCACTGACCTTCTTATCAGATATTTCTCTTTGAATTAGGAGGTTTCACCTTTCCTTCTAAGCACAGAGCAGAGGTTGTTCTATTCACATATCAGGAAATGTCTTCCGAGAAGCTTGGAAATGGCTGCCTGGGCTGGACTTTCGGTGTGTCGATGGCTGTGTGAGAGACATGCTTTCCAAAGGAAGGGCAAGATGAACGAGTGGAAGGTTACCTGGCACCATAGGTTTGTAAGGCACAGAATATACCATGTGTCCGGAGAAGAGTAACAGTGCCAGCCCTTGGACCAATTCCCCCGCTGCTCCATGTCTCTTGTCTCATCAGGAACAACCTGTTTTGCTTCTCTTCATTTCCACACATTGTCAGGGCTATGAGTAAAAAGCTCAGCAGTAGCTTGAGGTTAAGCAAACTAAGGTGGACGTGGAAACTACTGGACATGACACAAGAAATTGCAGGATGTGACATACCGCATTATGTTGTGATAATACAAGATGCTGACAGAAGTTACAGATGGGGCCATGAGGGATGACTGGACTTCATAGGTGGTTAAGGGGGATTATTGACGTATTACGTCAATAAAAGGGCAAACTTCACAGATAATGGGAGGGGACTATTGGGGACCTTTTGAGGAATAAAACCTTATAAGAAAACCTAGGTAACCCTATTAGTAATACCATGCAAGGTCAGATTGCCTAGGTAACGATACCAGAAACACCAAATTTGGATACAGAAGTAGCAAAACCGGTACCAATGGGGAAAAAAGTAATTAGGACATGTTGATTATCTGGGCAGAGACTGGGGTGGAGAAAGGGAGGTACAAAGGCAGAGAAAAGGAAGCTCAAGAAACACTAAAAAAGGAATAATAAGATATGAAATAATATTAATGAGGCCATCCAGGGGTAACCTGGTTTCCTGGTCAGGAGGACCAGGGCAGGATCCTGGCTAACAGAGTATCTGGACAGATGGAAGGAGCATCCCGGTATCAGCGTGTCGGTGATACCATCATTGCCTAGCACATGCAGTGTATAGTGCCCGTGTTAAGGCAGCTGTCTTCCGAACTGGTGGGCTGTGCCGAGCTCTGCGTTTCACAGTGCTTCAGCCATTCAGAACCAAGTTTGCTGCACAATATAAGGAACCGTAGATGAGGTAGCTATTAGGCTTTGTATATTGATAGGTTTCTTTCTCTTCTCATTATTCCAGTGCTTTCTGTTTTTTCATATGGTAGCACTTCAATATTTATAAGCTATACTGATTGCTCGTATTTTTTTCTGCCATACATCAGAACCCACCACAGCTAGAAATTAATTTGCACCGTCAAGTCAAATGCACACTTAGAAATATGAGATATTAACAACATCAACACCTCAGGCTGTATGTGTCTATACCCAGTGTTGTAAAACACATTGGCTAAGTTGCTTGCAATTCTAGCTCTTCTTGCCTGCAAGTTTACAAATATTTTTTGTTATAGAGCAACAGTAGCAATGCCTTCTCAATGCCTTTCATAGTTCAATTTAATGTACATATACATTTAAAATTTAAAAAAACCCAAACTGAATAAAGTGGAGAACTGAAAGTACTATGGGCATACAGGGACATCTAAACTCATCCTATTTTAAATTCATTTCAAAGATCAAAGCTTCTAATCTTTCTGTTGATTTTGATAAGCAGGCTCAAAAATAGTAAGGTAGTTAGGAAGGTAATGGCAAAATGAAGTCTTAAAATGAAAAGGGATGGTTAAGAGACCAAAACTTGTGTTGAAGAGGTCTTGTGAATTTGAATCTGAGGTATGCAGAGTGCACTTGATTGTCTGAGACTTCAGCTTTGTATTAGGGCAAATATTTTTAAATAAATCAACCAGATTTTCAAGATTTTGGAAAAGATACAGGACTTGATTCCAGACTGAGATGTCTATGTCAGTGCCTGATTTTAGCAGACCACTTCACTGAAAAAAACACAAAGAAAATACTTTAAAGAGGTTAAGGGCACTGTAGCTTCTACCCTCCTCCTTTATTCATTCCACCAGTATAACCTGAAGGAAGACCGGGTCATCTTGGCATGACTGTACCTCTTCCCTATACCTTCACCTTCTCTTCCCACCCTTCTGCTTGGTTTAGCAGCACCGTGCCCTAACAATTACAGATTTTGCTTCATCGTATACTCACAGTTGAGGTTCATTGCAGTAGTTTTAAGTCTTCTTCAGCTGGAAGTTTACCCTGACATCACCTGCCTGAACAGTTTTCCTCTTATTGAGTCAAACTCTTTCTTTCTGTCTAATGACCTGTCAGATGCACTGAAAGCCTTTCCTGCTTTTAAGGTCTTCCATGCAGAATACATGAGGTGGTATGGATTTCAGTCAATGCAAGTTTGTAATTAACTCTAAATAGTAGAATTGTGCAGTTCACTGTGAGTGATAAGCAAATACTGACACACCATCCTGTTATATATTCTGAATATATAAACTTAACAAATGCATTCTAGAGAACATATTTTAAATGGGATTTTAATATCCAAACTTTTACTATTGAAATATCTAATTTTCATAAACCTTGACTTGGAAAGCTAAGTGTCTTAAGTCACTGTCAATTTGCCAGGAGCTGATGTGCATTTCACTTTGGCAAACAAGTTCCTTGGGTTTTGACATGTGGGTATAGTTTTAAAAGGTAAAACGTGACACCAAAAATAAATGCAAAGTAGGCAGCTGATAACTCTTTGGATCCTGGAATACCCTCTTTCCTACAATTTTGCTCTGAAGCACTCATATCTGAACAAAACACAACTGCCCTGAGAGAAGGGACTGGATCCCTTTGACACCCTCCCACCAGGTGGATGCTCTAACAAGCAAGTAAGTCCTGTGGTCTGTGGTCCAGGTATGCTGAAAGCACACATGGAAATTTGAATATACACTGTTGTCTCACTCCTTCCCCATTCCTCAATTAATAGGTTTATCAGAGGGAAATAAGGGATGAACAAAGGTCTCCCACTGAGCAGTCAATGCTGTGCATAGAAAAGACTCTTCTCTCCAGATGTATTTAAAAGGGTAGAGCAAGTCCTGCTCAGCAGTTTTTGAAAGAAAGGGTATCTTTTACATTTAAAGTATAGCTTATATTTATCTTTACAGGACTCTCAGAGCAAATATGAAACAAGAAAAGGTACATACACTCCTACAGCACAGAATATTAAACCTAAATCCCAATGGTTTCAAGCATTTCCTCTTTTTGGAGTTAACATTAACTAGTCTAAGGATTTTTCCGTCTACCATGTTGGGAACATCAGATCCTATTCCGCAGCATCCAATTGTCCCTGTACGGTCCAGATCTCAGGATTCAAGTATCCCTGCTAAGTCAAAACATGTAACTCTCTTCCAGCATCTGGCCTGCCAGGCTGCAAGGCAGCTCCAGCCTGAGAGCTAACTAGTCCAACTGGTTCGCTTGAGCTCACCACCCTGCTACGGAGCACAGCTAGTTAACAGGAGGCAAAGAAAGCCAGCATGTTATCTGGACGAGAAGCGCACTGGTGTGAATAACTCCTTTCCAGCTCAAAAGTGGCTTGTGCTCATCCTGCTTGAGTTTAGTCTGTCACAGCCTACCAGTACAAAAATGACTTTCTAAGGCCATTATTGTCACAGTACATCAAGTCCTAACTGTCACACTTTTTTTTTTAGCCAGCTGGAGAGATAGCATAAGCTTTCTAGCCAAATAACTAAAGGAGTGAGGACAAAAGTCTAATCTTTCTGCTGAAGAACTTCTTTTTACCAGACCTACAGAGAATTTTCTCTACTATTCCTGCCCTCAATCAAGAGGTCAACATTGCCATGACCCTATGCGTGCTGAGCTGTTCTCCTGCAGATTTAAATAAAACACCCCAAAGGAAATTCTGAAGTGGAATCACAGACCACAGGTGTTACTTTCTTTTTAAAGTTAGTATTTAGATAAGTACTGCAGACTTTAATTGTAAGAAGGTGAAGGTATTATTGTGAAGTCTTGACATGAAATATCTGTCTATGGATTTAGAAGGTTAACTTTAGTGCCATATCAACTAAGGATTAAATATGCTAAGAATAGTAAAGAATAACTCATTTTATGGAAGAATAATAAGAGGAGAATCAATTGTGATGCAGTACTGAACTTGAATTTGGAATATGGTTCATTTTTAAAAAATCTGTGCAAAGGTGATACAGCTGCTGCAGAACAGAAGTCTGCCCTTTTGGAAATGCCATTAAGTCATCCTTATTCTGTCCTCTCAGTTGTAAAATTTCCATTTAAATACAACACATCTAGGCAGCACACACAGAGAAATAAAAATCCTTAAGGAATAAGTCTGAGTAGTAACACTGGATGTCTGCTGGACATTTTGAAAGGTGAATTTTATCCAGGTTGGGAAAGTTAGTACAAAATGAGCTCCTGTTTTCAGAGAGAGTTTTATTAGCTTTCGTTGTTAAACCTGACCCTGTGTGACAATGCATTAGTGATGGTTTTGGACTCAGTCGTTCCAGTGAGGGATGCTGGTTTTCTGCTGCTGCTGCCATCAGAATAAAAACCCAGCAGTGGAGGCTGGAATTGGTGAAGTTGTTAGAATATAGTCTATTGATTTAGTTAAAACATATGCTACTGATTCCTTATTATTAATCATCATACTGGAAGCAAAGTTTCTACTATAAACACCCAACACTGTGTAGAACAGAAGACATTATCTTTTTGGAGGGACTGACTAGCAATAATGAAAGTATCATAGAATTACTTGATGAGGCTGTTAATTGAACTTTTTTGAAAATGCCTTGTTTATCTTTTGTTAAAAAGCTTAGTTAGGAAAGGTTTTTTCCTCTAGGACCACAAAGTCCAAATTTGCATAATTATCTTTTTTTTCAGCAGTTGTATTTATTAATCTTTTACACCTCAGTCATGATAAACATGAAAAAAACCTGGAAACCTGTCTGTAATACAGTGTTGAACTATGTCCATTATTGAGAATTGTGTTTGCTATTACATCTGACTACTGTGGACCTTGTAGTACCCAAAAGTGGCCACTTATAGCTGAATCAACTAACTTGTTACAAAGCATGCCAAAAAAAAAAAAAAAATCCTTTCAAAAAGAAGTCTAATGACAGTCATCACTGCAATTTCTGTCCAGCATGGATTTCTTTCTGGTACAGATTAGCATTGTTTTTGCAAGGGCAGTGTTTGAAAGTAAAACTACTGTCCAAGGATTATTCACCTTTACAATTTGTAACAGGAAAGCATAGTTTGCTAGGAAAACAGTTTATGAGTGACAGAAAAAAGGCCAGAGTAAACAAGCAGTGGACAAAGAATTTATTATAAAAGTAAGGAAAGGGAGTGTGGAAAAAGCAGTGGCACAATATGCATCTTGGAGGCAGGGACAGGAACGTGAACTAACCTGAAATCTTCAAGATGAAAACCATGACCAAAGCCTCACTTTCTAGCCACTGCTGGCTAAGCTATCCCTTCTGCTTGCAATGTGCCGTTTAAATATTATTCACAGAGATTTTTGTCTATAGTTAACAGCCTCCTACAGATTTACCTTTGCTAGTAATGTATACTCTTTCCCTCCCAAAACAATTCAACTGTGAATCTCTGGATTGATCAGACGTGACTCAGTTCCATTATTCTAATATGGGCACTACCAAAAGCCAACATGAATATGCATACTATACAAAGCTAGTATAAGTTCTTTCCTCTTAATTAAGAAGCTGTGCAAGTCTTACAACTCTCTAATTCTGTGTCTGAATCAGAAACTCTTCATTAAGTACTTTTAAAAAATAAATTTATCTGCAGCTGAAAGAACTGAACCATGGAAATTCAGGATCAAAAATGACATGGGGTCTGCAGTAATTATTAGGCACCGAAGCCAGAAAGCCCTGTGGCAGAAAGCCTTACTAAGCTTTCACGTCATGAAACATGCAGAAATAGTAAATGCTTTCAAGACATCTGCAGCTCGTGAGTTATGAACTGTCCACCGCAAAACAGGCAGGACTAGTAATAAGGCAGGCTGCAGTGTTTTTAAACTAGGAGAGTGAGGAGAGTTTGTTGAAAGAGAGAAAATAATGATCTGCTTTTGCAAGAAGTCTTCTAACTATCTGTGATGGGCAGACAGGTCTCAGCCACTAAAAAGGAAAGTTACATATGTACCCCATCCTTTGTATTTCCTGTTGTTCAACGCTTCATGAAGTTATGTTGATCAGGTTGTATTTCCATAACTCCCAGTTCAACCAGCTGTTCTGGATATGGTTCAGTATCACATTAATGCAGCTTCTGGTACTGCTGTAGATATTCTAACATCTCTACATAAGGCTGTACTTGGTCATTAAATTGTCCCAAATTCGGCAGATGTTTGTGCACCAGAACACATTTTATAGCCTAAACATGCAGAACCTTTTTGAACACTGTGTGAAAAAAATATATACTCAATAAAACATCCTGGATTTCATTGTGAGGGCCAGACACTTAGAAGTTTGTTGCTCCAATGCACAGCTTTTAGGCACCAAAGTCTTTACTGGATTCAGACCTAAGTAATTAATTGCACCAAAAGTTTAATATTGAACTAGTTGTTTAGTTATTGTATATACTCTTCATTCAAGTGCAAATCATTACCTTCACTGTACCTGTTTTACAAAAAAGAAGAAAATATTTCTTATTCAAGCTTCAAGTGAAAATGCAAATTCAAGAACACCACTTAGAGTTCTTCCCAGCCTTAGGACTTGTTTGCTGCGTAATGCACCCCTACTTCAAATATAACTTTTCATTTAGAAAAAACTGTAGCCACATTTTCTTATCTAAAATTATAATATTTTTCATTTAAAATATAAACCAAAACAGGAAGAGGCTTGACTGAAGTCCTGTAGGAATGCCAGGAAAGGATTTTAAAACACATTTTAAATGAATGTTTGAGGAGTTTGGGCTTCTTCTTCTGATTTAGTTGATATCTGTGTGCCAATTTCACCATGCGAATGATACAATTATAGGCATTAAATATCCGGATTTTAAGACCAGCAAGATTATATGAGCATTGTTCTTAGTTTCAACACTCATTGAAAGAAACCAATACAGTGTTCATTTGTAAAAATGTAAAAATGACATGAATGAATCTGTGGAATAGGTAGAGAAGCATTTAATTAGTAGAGTATAAAGGAAATTGTCTGAACATCTCTAACAAGGAAAATGGAATAAAAACTTAAATCTCATTGACACTCTCATGTCAGAGTGCCTAAAACTCTGTCTTGTTTTGTAGCTAAGTTAAAACTAACTTTACTCAGAACTAGGTGAAATTCTGATTCCGTTAAACCAGGTGAGTGCACAAGAGGACTGCAACGTGGTTAAGCATTTTACACTGTTAGACATCTTAATATCCAGAGGCTTTTACACATTGTTATCTAAAATAATTAGATGGGTGTACTTAGACGGGTGTACTCTTCGCTGGGTAAAAAACTGGTTGGACGGCCGAGCCCAAAGAGTTGTGGTGAATGGAGTTAAATCCCGTTGGCGGTTGGTCACGAGCGGTGTTCCCCAGGGCTCAGTTTTGGGGCCAGTCTTGTTCAACATCTTTATCAATGATCTGGACGAGGGGATCGAGTGCTCCCTCAGTAAGTTCGCAGACGACACCAAGTTGGGCAGGAGTGTTGATCTGCCTGAGGGTAGGAAGGCTCTGCAGAGGGATCTGGACAGGCTGGATCGATGGGCCGAGGCCAACTGCATGAGGTTCAACGAGACCAAGTGCCGGGTCCTGCACTTGGGTCACAACAACCCCAGGCAACGCTCCAGGCTTGGGGAAGAGTGGCTGGAAAGCTGCCCGGCGGAAAAGGACCTGGGGGTGCTGGTCGACAGCCGGCTGAACATGAGCTGGCAGTGTGCCCAGGTGGCCAAGAAGGCCAACGGCATCCTGGCCTGTATCAGGAATAGTGTGGCCAGCAGGAGTAGGGAGGTGATCGTGCCCCTGTACTCGGCACTGGTGAGGCCGCACCTCGAATCCTGTGTTCAGTTTTGGGCCCCTCACTACAAGAAGGACATGGAGGTGCTGGAGCGTGTCCAGAGAAGGGCAACGAAGCTGGTGAAGGGTCTGGAGAACAGGTCTGATGAGGAGTGGCTGAGGGAGCTGGGGTTGTTTAGCCTGGAGAAGAGGAGGCTGAGGGAGAGCTGCTCGTCTCGTCATACCCCAAAGTCTGTAAGTCTGTTTTTTGGTACTCCTATGGTTCCCATAAGATTCATAGTTTTATGACATAAAATTCCAAGTCTGTAAGAACAGAAACAACAACAGCAACAACAAGAACAAAAGTTAGATGGATAAAGAAAATAATGTCACCATAAAAGTATAGAATTGTCAAGATCATCACTTTGCTGTGGCCTGGATAAAGCCTCTTGCCTAAATTCAGTCTGGCATACGAAATGTCATTCTCCTTGGGAGTCTGCAGAATGAGGCTCTTTCCGAGGAGTTTATTAACATCAGTCTGGGCAGAGTATGCTTATGTAGGGGAAATCTGATGGCTCATTCAACTGTCTTACAGTAAGCTTTTCCACTGAAAATTTCATGTTGCCAACAGAGAAATCCAACAACAGCTTGTAATTGGTGTTTTCACAGCACACTACCCCAGACACGATGTATCCAGGGACATCAATCCATGGAGGGAAGTCAGCCTGTAAAGGAAACTGGGAACTTGATAAACTTGATTCTGATTTTAATTTAGCATTTTGGAAAGACAAGTGCAGCTTGGTATTTTAACTTGTTAAGTTTCAATAGAATCTTATTTCATTCTCTACTTCCATGGATCATGTCACTTTATTCCTTTTTCCTGCCCCTTCTCTGCCTTCTTCTCCCATTAAACATACACTTATATTTTGTTTCTAGTTGAAGGGATTATGTCCTGTACATATGTAAAACAGATTTTATTGTTTCTGTCTTTTAAAATAAGGAAGTTGGAGATCTGGGCTCTGATTACAGTCAACAAAGTCTATTCACCACAGCAGAAAGCTCTTTAAAATCTAAGAGACATAAATCCCTCCAGAAATTCATTAGGGTAAAAGCCACATCCCAGAAGTCTAAAGTAATAGTTCCTTTTCCCTGTAGACACTTATAACCATTGCTCTGGATTATATAGTCTTCAATAAAAAGACTTTAGCTAACAGACTGTTTGAAACCCCCAAGAGCACGTAGGCCCATTCCAATAAAAATGAGCAAACAGATAGGAMAAAAATCAAGCTTGGAGGGCTGATTCCCAGCTGGTTTATGTACGTGTTTTCTAGCCCAGTGAAGGATGGAGAAATGAATACCTTTCAGAAAGGTACTCTCACAGAGGACAGGGTTAGAGGCACTCTTTCAGGGAGACTGAGGGTAGTACTCCCCATCTCACAGGGGATGTGATGAGGCTTCCCCAACACAGGAATGGGGGTTTCCTGCTTGCTCCCAGGAAACATAGCAATTAGAGAGATCAGACGTAGTCACTGTGACTGGCTTGTTGTTTTAAATTTGATTGGAGGATCCAGGGACAAAATTATAAGCAAGCTCTTAGGTATTGGCTATTCATCATATAACATTTATAAACAGCTCCATAAAACAGGATACCTAAGTGGAGCAAAGAAGAAATTTAAATATTCCATGTCAACTAGAAGAAAATTAATGGAAAAGATAATTTCAGGAAGAGGAAGATAATAAACAGTACATTCACATTATCAGTCATTGTTAAGGGAGGATAGTGAAACATCACTAAAATATATTTTTAGGCATAGTTGTTACATATCTTGTTTAAAAGTTCATGATCTTAAAATCACAAGTTCAAAAGGTGTCTCAAAGAATTAAGAATCTGTGGGTCTCACTTTTACATGACTTGGAAGCTATCTAAAGGAATGGAAGAGCCTTATCAGTCAGGGGCATCCTACCTCTCATCTTTTCTATTGTTGAAGTCTTGGATATAACTACAAGAACCCTTTAGAGAAAGAACATTTTCTGCCCTTCTCACCTCTTTTTTCTTCAAACAGTTGTGTAGATCTTAAAATATGAATAAAAACCCATGGGGCCAATTTTTCAAAACGAAGAGGCTGACTTCTACCTCTTGACTTTGCTAAGTCAGAGTTCAATGAGATTCTTCTGAAGACAAGTGAATCCTGCTTTCACATGTGGATCATGTGTATTATGGTGACCTGAGGCCTGTACTCAGAGACTGTCTTCCAAGAGGCGCTTTATTCTGGGTCTTTCACAACTGCAGAAAGTCAAACGCCTATCTAGTTTAATGTATCATCATGTTAGTTTCAACTAAGTAGCCACGTCTTGCACTAGCTGACCCGTACAACAGTCTTTTCCTTAACTAGTTTTTGATTTGTGTATAAATAAATCCTGTTAATGCCGATGATTCTACACCAGCACTTGAAAGCAGGACCTAACCTCTAGCTGAATTCTTCTGCACCATTGCTTATAGTGAGATTAAGCCCAAATTCATCCTGCTGAAGTCAGTATTGTGGTTCCTCAATCTTGGATGTTTTGTATACCTAAAATTGGCCACTTGAGCCAGAACTCTGTCAGATACTCTGCCATCGCACAAGCCATGTTAGCCAAATTCAATTCTCATTCTTCCATTAAACTGTAGTTTTAGCCAGATACTGATTTTGTGATAATGTAAATTACTTTTAAGTTTGAGAAGCTGATATGTTAAAATATAAATCCAGATTAGTCTTAGGTTCCCAGCTTCTCAAAAAGTAAGATATTGTTTTTCTTATAGTCCTGCATTTGCGGGACACATCTATTATCATATTAAGATTAAGAATTGTATTTGGAACTCAATTTTTTAAATGGAAACAGGAAGCAGTTCTATGAAGTTTTACTCCACTTCCGAAGAGTCTGTAAATTAATTAAACTTTTGGCATGAATGGAAGAGCAATATACTTAAAATGCTTGAATGTAAACATCTTTTCCAGTATTTATTCGTTATCTTCTGCAGGGACGTAGTAACTTGCATATGATGGTAACACTTAAGATATCATTAAAATCAGAGCTCCTTCCTCAAGGTCCTCACCCTCTGCCACAGAGAAGTCAGCAATTGTTTATCTGAGAAGCATGAGTTACCTCCGTTACCTAAATGAATATTAATCACTCACAATTAGACTGTTTGCATTCATCAGAATTCCATATAATCTGAGGGTAATCACAACCCCTGCTCCCCCAAGTAACATGCACAAATATTCATGACCAAGTCATACAAATCTCTCTGCTTTTGAAGCATGTGTCATCTTTTTCCCCACTCTGCTTTATAGTTGTTGCACTCAAATGTGATACTATTATACAAATTATACAATACATACTATTATACATTTCATATATATAATTATATATGTATAATAATTTTATGTGTAATAAGTATTTTATATGTATTATATGAATTATAGAACTCATCATTGCCAAAATGCCAAATGCTGCATTCTTCATGATTAAAACTTTCCTAATCCTTCCCCATCTCACATTCTGCTTTCATCTCCAGTAGACTTGCAAGTACTTTCTTTTTTTAATTGTAACTTTGTCTCAAAAGCAAACTCTACAAAATAGAGACAAGACATTAAAAAGATGCTAATGTGGAATGGTTAGCTGATGAGCAGACCATCATTACTTTACTCCCAACTTTTGTCTGCTAGTATCTCAGATATGCCTGGTATTACAATGGAAGAGGAGAGAGAAACTTCCTCTTTTCCATTACAGCCACGTCCTTCTGCTCTGCACAAAGAACTGGCTGATCAATACAGCTATTAATTACCACAACCAGACACTGTTTCCTAGGTGGAATATTCCTTATTGGACAATGAAATTTTAGAGAAACTCACTAAAACAGAAAATTTTAAGCTTGATGAATCAGTATTATGCCCCTCCTAAATGCAGTAAAGTTCAACCCTAATGTTTATAGATCTGAAAGACCCGAAGATTCGTTATGCTGTATCAGAAATCAACAGATAGTGTCACTTGGATACATGATTTACCACCTGCTGTTCCTGACAAAGGTTTATTTAGCCTTTAATACCACATAAATCCTAATCCCTTACTACAAATTCTGTTAAGGGAAGAGAAGGTTAACAACATGCGACTGATCAGGAGTAGGAATGAGTGACAAGAGGGTATTGAACAGGAATTTAGACGCTTACAATACATTATCTGTGAAACAGGCACTTGGCTTTCTTGGCCGATGAAAGAATTGAAGCCTACAGCTTTCCAGAATCCTTGAAAAATACAGGCTTTCATTAAATCTGAAAATTTAGCACCAAATGCATAACAGTTCTTTAATTATTTATTTATGCCCAGGCTTCTTTTAGACAAAGAGGAAGAGGTGTAGTCCCCCATTACGGTGTATTCTGGTGAAGTTTCACTGAAGTCAGCAGAGGTATTGGTAGGGTAAGCATATAGCTGAATCTTAGTTATGGAGGTATATCTGGGCTGTGAGAAAGTGGTGTATAGAAATTCCTTTAACATGTGATTTCTGAGAATATTAAGAAATTTAGGGCGAGAGCTGACATGGGCCAGTGGAAGTCACTTAGTGGAAAAAGAATTTCTAAGGCTCCAGAATCTGATTTTGCCATTCTGATCACAGCCGTATTTCAACAGGTTTCTCAAAAAATTGCAAAAAAGTCTTTATGAGAGACAACCATTGGATAGAAAAAATATCTAGGTAGAACTATGCAGAAATGAATTTTGTGTGAATTAGGGTGGCCAAAATTTGCTGGTATTTGCGCTCTTGAGTGAATGTAATATAATACTTGCCCATTCTTAAGGGAAATGGAAACACTGACATCTGCATTGTCTGCAAATGTAATACAACAAAGCTCATAAATTCATTATGTGTAACTGGAGTCATCAGAGACCACACTGCAGCCAAGGCAGAGACAGTGACTGTCCTAGTTCCTCATTTCTTAACTTTTTCTTCTAAAGCTGTACTGTGCATTTTTTTTTTTTCTTTTCCATTTTAATTTTCCCAAAAAGATCATTCTTCCCATTCCAATGCAAGTCACCAGGTCAGATATTGTTCTCATTGTTCTTTTTTTTCATCCAGCAACTACTAAAAAAGACAGCGTTTTTCTCTTATTCACAACCTACTTTTTACCTGATACAATTCAATTTCACTTGATGTAGCACTGGCAAGAACCTCATCCCTGTATTAAAAGTAGAATTTTTCATACCAGAACAAATTTACCACAGGTGTGTAAATTTGTGCAGCTTCACTGGTTCAGAGAGCTTGATCCATGATGCTATCAGAGAGTTTGGCAGAACACGTCACATTAGAAGCAAAATATACAACGGTGAGAATTTGCCCTCATATAGAGCCTGTCATCTGAGAGTCTCAAGGTTAACCAACAATTTATGGTCTGTTAGTTCCAGGGACTGGCTTGAGATTCAGGATCAGTTTTGAAACACATCACAAATTTTCCTAGCAAAAAATGTAGAATAAGGTGGAGGGACAGTATGCAAACAAGAAAATTTACTGCCCTTTTATCACCAGGTAGCATAGTGCTTATGCCCACACAAATGGTGCAGTAGTTGCTATGTGACCCTTTACCTCCTTAAATCCTAAGAAGTCTCCCGATCAATACGGATCATTAAATATGACCTCATTAAAAAAACAGGAACATTAAAACACAGGAAAATTACCCAGCTCAAGGTCCCTTCTCTGCCCCTGAAGACTGTAGCATAAGCCCAATTTACATTCAGAGTGATTTAGCTCTTCCTTCAAATTCGTGGTAACAGCAAGCATATTGTTTTTTAGGACTAGTCTCTGGAGTCACTGTCCCCTGATGCTTCCCTGGGAATCATCCGAGAAAGTGCTCACTGGTACCTAATATAATCAATCTGTCTTAGGGACTGTGCTAGAAGCTAGTGAATTAGATAGTCACAGGTCAGTGCTTGAGTCCAGGCCCTGATCCTGTTTTATGAGCTAGTATGGATACAGTCTACATAATCCAGGGTAAATCCCCACAGGTTTAATCCACACAGAGATTCAAACACCTCAGTCACACCCAAATCCTTCCGAACTCCCTATACACCTGTCCTGGTTTTGGCTGGGGTGGAAGTAATTTTCTTTCTAGTAGTTGGTATAGTGCTATGTTTTGGATTTAGTGTAAGAAGAATGTTGATAACACACTAATGTTTTTAGTTGTTGCTAGGTAGTCTACTTTCTCAAGGACTTTTCAGCTCACATGCTCTGTGAGGTGCACAAGAAGCTGGGAGGGAGCATAGCCAGGACAGCTAGGCCAGCTGGCCAATGGGGTATTCCATACCATGTGATGTCATGCTCAGCATATAAGGCTGGGGGAAGAAGAAGGAAGTGGGGGACGTTCGGGGTGATGGCGCTTGTCTTCCCAAGTAACCGTTACGCGTGATGGAGCCCTGCTTTCCTGGAGATGGCTCAACACCTGCCTGCCCATGGGAAGTAGTGAATGAATTCCTTGCTTTGCTTTGCTTGCATGCGCGGCTTTTGCTTTCCCTATTAAACTGTTTTTATCTCAACCCACGAGTTTTCTCACTTTTACCCTTCCGATTCTCTCCCCCGTCCCACCTGGGGGAGAGTGAGCGAGCGGCTGTGTGGTGCTTGGTTGCCGGCTGGGGTTAAACCACGACAACACCGGCACTCCCTTGGCAAAAATTTGCACAGCATGTAGATTTCCACTGATGTGCATTGATATTATTATTTACATCTCTATATCAAGGCAAGTGTCTTTTAGTCCCAGAGCTCTGTAGGGTTGCCCTCTGGCTTTATTTGTAAATATACACCTTTTGATGGTTTCAGCATAGGTGTGAGACCTGTTCTAAGATCTCACTCCTACTTCATCTGGAGCAAAACCTTGAACGTTATCCCCATTGTATAGCTGTTGACCTAAGACAATGACAGCTGAACGATTTGCCAAAGCGTGTCCAAATGGCATAGCGGAGGCTGATCCATATCTGCTGAGGCCAACACCTCTGCCTACACAATCAATTTTATTCTCAAGTGATGCATCTCAGCTCCCAATGAACAAATGGGGAAGAGGTGGGTGACAGATGGGAGTTTTGTTCTGACCACAAACCTTTTCTAACAGCAGCCATGAAAAACACATGAATGTGCAGAATTAAATGCAAATGATATTTTAAAAACCTGACCCTACCAGCCACAAGAACCTCATGAGCAGGAGAAAGGAGATGAAACAGTATGTGCAGGTATGTTTCTTTGGAAAGTCGATCCCTTTGCGTAACTTAAACTGCCAGTCTAAAAGTGAGATTTTCTTGTCTGATTCCAAGAAACCGATTAAGTGGGATGAATTAAATGTTATATTGGCTTGAATTCTTCACTGATGCTCTAATTAAGGGCTGGAATAGTCCCCTGATATTGTGGGTTTTGATGAGATAACCAGTGAACTTGATCACTCATGATGGATGGCTTTGTTGTGGAATTAACTAGTGAGAGTGTTTTGGGGGATGCAGTTAATTCTTCTTCTTTTCTCTTTTTGAAAACATTACATATGAATCAAAGTACTTGAAATTAAACTTTCATATGAGAGAGTAAAAAGCTGGGTACTCAGATTTCAAAAGGAACTTTTATGTTGGTGGATTTATACTTTATTTTTCAGTTGCTAAATGTGATTATAGATGCTCATTCTCATCTAACAACCTGAAATCAAGACTGTATGTCACACTAAGTGTTGGAATATAGATCCTCTCTCACCACCTCCAGCTGTGGAGAACCTCTGCTGTGATCAGAATTACATACCCAACCTTGGTTTTAACCATATGACTTCACCTCTCTCTCTGTTATTATATTTGTCCCACATAAGGTCATGGACTTTGCCTGTAACATTTCCACTCAGCTAAATTCAGAAATCTAATTCTGGGAATAACTAGCTACGTTCATCCTGGAATTTCTAACAGATAGATGTGCAGCCTTTCATCTGTTTCTCCCCCATTATACCATAGCCTCACTCATTATCACAGACCATGCCCTGGGACTAACCTAACATAAGCCTTGTTCAGCTCAAGGAATGGAAAAATTCTCTTCCAGTTCTATAGACCGTGGCACACACTGATAGGGCCACAGTTGGCCCCAAGGTTTTGTAATAAACAGGGTGGGATGGAGTTTTCAGATGGCAGAAACCAACATTGCTTTCCAGAAGTCAGTGCTATTGCAGTAATACTCAGTAACATAAGAGAGAGCTTTCCAGCTGGACATTTCTATCCCCAGGGTCCTACATTTAGATTTCGTACATTCCAAATGGAGACAGTTTGAGGAGGTCCATTAAAAAAACAACAAGAAATAAATAATAAAAAGTGCCCATACACTCTTACTCATCTAGGCTTCTGTAATAAATGCCAATCAGACCATTTAAAAATATCTCAGAGCTCTGAGATTATACATCTAAAACCCTATAATTATTTATTAATCACAGCAGATTCAGACTTCTTCATGTGGAGTTTCTCTGTATCTTTCAGCAGCATTTGACCTCTTAGCCAGGAGATTTCTTGCTCCTTCTAAATAGCTTGCTTGCAAATGTTTTGAGTTAAACTGTCCCAGAAGGTAGCAGCAGCAGTTATACTTACAGCTTGTAGAATCAACTGTTCATGATCAACCTGTGCAGCTTCATTCCTGCCAGCACAGACTTCTGTAGTATTCTTGATCATGGCCATGTGGCCTCTTCTACTCTAGAGCAAGTTGGTAACCTTTCCTTGCCTAAATTCCTATCCCTGGAATCCAGCTTGTAAGATATTTTTCTCTAAAATATGCCATGCAACAAAAGTGTCCAGATAAGACATACCATGATGACATCCACTCTCTCTAGACTGAACCTCACCCTCATGTCTGTACTGAAAGCAGGTGGGAATGATTTGAGTCCCCAAAGCTGTCTGAAGTCCTGCTCACCTTTGATGTCTCAGGTAAATCCCATCCCATGTGGAAGGAACCACAAAAGACATACATGGACTATGGGCAGTGCCACCACCTTCTGTCCCTCACTTCCGCCTACAGCCTACGCCACCATTTGGGGCATTCACTCCTTCAAAGATACAGCTGAAGAGCAGCCTGAAAGTGGTCCTCTCCGTCACTGGCACAGCTGATAAGGGTCAGTAGACCTTAGATGGTGAACAGCAAATGCCAGGAGGTACAACACTGGGCCTACAAAAGGCCTATTTGGAGACCTGTTCCCTTCACACATTCATCTACTCTGGTTCTTACTGGCATGAATCACCCATTTAAGCTGACCCTGCAGTAAAATTTCCCCATGAGTTTTCAATAAAATAAAATTGAAAAAAAAATCTTCTCTATAGTTTTCCATTCTATTAATCAAGGAAAAGTTATTTAATTCAGGAGATAAAACAAATAGTATTTCTCATTTCAAACAAAATTTCTGATTGTCTTTAATGATTGTGTAAACACAAATACGTGTATTATTTTGGATAGAAACTCCTGCATATGGGAAGATAAATATAAATTCAAGTTATTTAGACATGTCTGTAAACAGTCAACTTATCTTTAAACTAGAAGAACTACATGTGAGGAAGGTTTTGATAAGGGAATGAAGTTTTTTGAAAAAAAAACCATGAAAATATTCTATTCTGGAAAAGCAACAGGAATGACTATACTAGTTTACTTTCTTCTTTTATCACACATTTTTGTATGTTTTGTAGGGGTTTGGAATGCAATTCTTATTAAGATGGAAATCTGTAACAAGGTGTTTGAGGGGAAAACATGGTGTGTATTACCTAATAACCTGTGATATCTGTTGCAATAAAAGTGGAGCGGGGGAGAGAGAGAGAGAGAGAGAGAGAGAAGAAAGGCTGATAATCCTTTGATATACTGTGGTAAGATATAGTCATGTACAACAACGTTAAACATAAGCCGTCAATCAGGAATGATTGAGGCCTCATCCTTGGAGGAGGACAAAGGACTAGATAATTTCTCAAGGTGTATTTTACTTCTACTTACTATGACTTCCTGTAAATCAAAAGATAATAGCTAGATGAATACCTGCTTCTTACATCAAATCGCTCTAGCATCCTATTCAAGACAGTTTTACAATATGGTTGCAATTTGTACTCTTGCATAGTTTCATAACAGGATTTTTCAGTGCAGGATTTACTTATACTCATAGATATCATAAAGCCAGGTTCTCTTTCTTACATCGTTTTTGTAGTTAATAATATCTGGTAGTTAGTAAAATTCGTGCAAGCTGTTACTGTATTTTCCTAGTAAATTGGCTGTAGTTTGTTTAATTTTTCTTCCTTAACTTCCTGACCCTCCTGAACACAAGACGATAGAATAATCAATAWTTTACAACTGTCATAATGGTGTGGAATGTGGAGTTTTGTTCTTGAAGTACTAATGGACAGATAATATGACAGGCAGAAATATTTATACAGATCGTTGCATAAAAGCTGTAAATGTTAATCAATGTATTAGAAACAGTGCAGAGATTTCTATTGATTAAATAAATGTTTCAAAACATTAAATTCAATCTTTTTTCTTTGAATACACCTACAAAGAATTTCTTTTGTTTSCTTTTAGAATGCATTTTCTTCAAAGACAAGAACCATGTTTAATTTCACATTATATCATGATTTATAATGGTGAGGCACATCTATTCTATAACATAGCATTCAGTATCACCAAGGAGATTTTTCTGATGAGCTGTGGTGAGTTGTCAAAGTATGTTTACCTGCAGTTGACACAGAAATCCTTGGAGCTGTAGATAATTGCCAACTTCAGAAATCATACAATTAGCACTTTAATATGGATTAAGTCAACTTACTACCAAATGCGAAGTTTGGGTTGTCATCATCATCAGTGTACATTTTTCACAAGGTATCTATGAAGTCAGTAAGAATACTGCAACATACTTCAGCTGAGCTGATATTTGACTATAAGAGAGACTACATGTCKTATTGACAATATTGAATTTTGGCTTGAGGTTGACCTGTATTAAAATCTAAGCTTGTTATACCAAAACTTCCTGTTTATAAGATAACACAACCATGATTAAAACATTTTAATCAAAAACCTTTTACTGGAATAAATTGAAAGTTGATTAAAATCTTGAAATCAACATTAAATATCCATTTCTAATAAAGGTAAAAATGGAAGGAAAGAGAAAAGAATAAGAGGATGGTTTGAGGGTTCAAAAAGTAAACAAAAACAAATATTTATTTTCTAATTTTCTACTAACTCAAACACAAAAAGGAAGCCTACAGAGTGTGGAAGCAAGRACAGGTAGCCTGAGAAGAATACAGAGAAATTGTCYGAACAGCCAGGGATCGGGTTAGGAAAGCTAAAGCCCTGATAGAATTAAATCTGGCCAGGGACACTAAGAGCAACAAGAAAAGCTTCTATAGGTACGTTGGTGATAAAAGGAAGACTAGGGAAAATGTTGACCCTCTCCAGAAGGAAGCAGGAGACCTGGTTACCCGGGATATGGAGAAGGCAGTGGTATTCAACGACTTTTTTTGCCTCAGACTTCACCAGCAAGTGCTCAAGCTACACTGCCCAAGCCGYAGAAGGCAAAGGCAGGGACTGGGAGAATGAAGAACTACCCGCTGTAGGAGAAGATCAGGTTCGAGACCATCTAAGGAACCTGAAGGTGCACAAGTCCATGGGACCTGATGAGATGCACCTGAGGCTCCTTAGGGAACTGGCAGATGAAGTTGCTAAGCCACTATTCATCATATCTGAGAAGTTGTGGCAGTCTGGTGAAGTTCCCACTGACTGGAAAAGGGGAAACATAACCCCTATTTTAAAAAGGGAAAAAAGGAAGACCTGGGGAACTACAGGCCGGTCAGTCTCACCTCTGTGCCTGGGAAGATCATGGAGCAGATCCTCCTGGAAACTCTGCTAAGGCACATGGAAAATAACGAGGTGATTGGTGACAGCCAACATGRCTTCACTAAGGGCAAATCRTGCCTGACAAATTTGGTGGCCTTCTATGACAGGGTTACAGTGTTGGTGGATAAGGGAAGAGCAACTGAGGTCATCTACCTGGACTTGTGCAAAGCATTTGACGCTGTCCTGCACAACATCCTTGTCTCTAAATTGGAGAGACATGGATTTGATGGATGGTCACTCAGTGGATAAGGAATTGGCTGGATGGTCGTACTCAAAGWATTGCAGTCAATGACTCGATGTCCAAGTGGAGACCAGYGACGAGTGGYGTTCCTCAGGGGTTGGTATTGGGACTGGTGCTGTTTAACATCTTTGTCAGYGACACGGACAGTGGGATCGAGTGCACTCTCAGCAAGTCTGCTGACGACACCAAGCTGGAGGGAAGGGATGCCATCCAGAGGGACCTTGACAGGCCTGAGAGGTGGRCCTGTGTGAATCTCATGAAGTTCAACAAGACCAAGTGCAAGGTCCTGCAGATGGGTTGGGGCAATCCCAAGCACAAATACAGGCTGCGCGAAGAATGGATTGAGGGCAGCCCTCAGGAGAAGGACTTGGGAGTGTTGGTGGATGAGAAACTCAACATGATCCGCCAATGCATGCTTGCAGCCCAGAAAGCCAACCGTATCCTGCGCTGCATCAAAAAAGTGTGACCAGCAGGTCGAGGGAAGTGATTCTCCCCTTCTACTCTACTCTCGTGAGACCCCACCTGGAGTAGTGTTCATTTCTGGGGCCCCCAATGTAAGAAGGACATCGACCTGTTGGAGCAAGTCCAGAGGAGGGCCACGAAGGTGATCAGAGGGCTGGAGCACCTCTCCTACAAAGACAGGCTGAGAGAGTTGGCATTGTTCAGCCTGGAGAAGAGAAGACTCCAGGGAGACCTTCCAGTACCTGAAGGGGGCCTACAAGAAAGCTGGAGATGGACTTTTGCAAGGGCATGCAGTGATAGGACAAGGGATAATGGCTTTAAACTGAAAGAGGGTAGATTTAGATTAGCTAGAAGGAAGAAATTCTTCACTCTGAGGGTGGTGAGGCACTGGAACAGGTTGCCCAGAGAAGTTGTGGATGCCCCMTCCCTGGAAGTGTTCAAGGCCAGGTTGGATGGGGCTTTGAGCAACCTGGTCTAGTGGGAGGTGTCCCTACCCATGGCAGGGGGATTGGRATTAGATGATCCTTAAGGTCCCTTTCAAACCAAACCATTCTGTGATTCTATGATTGTACTTTTCAAAAGCAGAAGAAAATTACATTTTCAATAGGAAAGAAAAAYAGATTTTACTTATCTTTGGTTTTTACTCATAAGAAGAAAATGTGATTATAAATTTTTTCCCCTGTTAGTTTTTTTTTTTTTTTTAATAGTTTGTTCCCTGTCTTCTTCACCASCTGCAGGTGAACAGCCTCTTAATTTCACCTACTTATCTATTTGTGATACATCAGGAGAAAAAAAAAAAAAAGCAGTAAGACAAAAAAACACAAGCATGCTTCTAATATACAGGAATAAAAATAWAAGTGGGAAGTGCTAGACATTGCACACTTGCTCACCCTTGCTTCTGCTTTCTGAGCAGCCCTTGTTTGGAAGTWTCGGTGGTAGTCATAGCAGAAGCTGGCTCTTGAAACATAGCAGTCTCTCTGACCTTRAGGCACGTGCCATGCCCGACTGGGTTGGTGGAACAAAAAAAATAAATAGCATTTTGGYCAAAATTTAGCTGGTCATTATACTAAGGAGCCTCAAATCACTGAGTAGAAGGTACAGAGTGGGGTAGATTCAAGTACAGCTGGAAGCAGCTAAGGGAGTGGAGAAAGGCATTTTCTGAGGAACTATGTGAGAATACTATCACAGATAGCAGAGGTGGTGAATGTATATATATGCATCTCCATCCAGCTTAGCATCTCTTCTCCTCCACTGCCCTAATAACTTCTGTAACTCGAATTTTCAAATTTAAAAACTGGCATGAGTAACATTTTAGGCATTTTCTCAAAGCTGTCTTCCTGTCCATATAAAGAAGTTGGTGGCAGGAAGAAAGCAAAAATGTAGAGGGAGCTGATCCTTCCATGGAGCATCACTCTGTTGTGTTCATGAAACATTACTTTCCTACAGAGGTCCCACTAGATCTCCCTTTTGAAGGAGGATAGCCACCACCTGGGGTGGACACTGCCGCTGTTTCATGAGGTGAAGGTGAGAAGAGATGTTCAGCAACATCTGCATAATGTGRCATGGGAATGGAAGTTGAACCAACCATTACCCCTCGAGGCATTGAGTCTTCCTAAGCCCCCTGACAACTCCGCCAGAATTTTCTGTTATCGCTACATTTTTTTCTCAACTCTTTTCTCGCAGTTAGGCTACTAGCATACAAATGTTTGGACTGCCCTCTGGGGACTTTGTTTGTCTGAATATTTGACCTATTTTATAGTATACATTTAATTTCTCTAAGAAGTTTCAGAAAGAAAGGCTTGAAAGACACATCCGACTGCTCTGACACTTGTTTTCTACTGGGAACCATTAAAAAAAGACATTACTAATGTTACATGCATAAAATGAAATAAAACCAAACTCAGTAAAAATCTTCAGAGGATGCTTTAAAAGCATTTTATGTATGTAAGTCAAAACTYCTAAAAAAAGTTGTCTACTAAAGAGAAGCCTAAACTTCACAAATATCTTCCAACAACTGTATATCAATTAATATCAAAAGCTAAATCTTTAGACAACATGAACTGGCAGAGCTCCAGTGAAAGCAGCGCACAGGGTACAGCAGCTGACATATGGCTTATGGATCTAGCCTCAAATATTTAGGCACAGATTGCAGTTTCTGATTGTTTTAGTGTGCTTTTAATGCTCTTGTTTATTTATTCTGAAAACTTCATTATGCTGGTTGTGATCAATATATTATCTTTTATCCTCAAATATTTACTAAATATCTTAGCATGCGGTTAATACTTTGTTTCGTGTTTCTTTTTGATCATTAAGATATTCAGTAAATTAGCTTCTCAAAGTCACTAGAGAGTGCTACAATGGAAATTTGAACAAAAAATCAGGAACCTTTTTTCTAATTGTCTATAAACAGAAAAAACTTAAGAACTATGAAGTCCAAAAATGCAAGCAAAAATGTTCAGTTCACTGAGACAGTAAAATCAACTTAACTTGGAATTACCAGAAATTTTTTTTCCTATTTTCATGGTTGTCTACAAAACAACAAAAAAAATGTATATCCACTGATCTTATTAWAATTCATTCATGTTTACCACTCTTATGATTGAGGTCTGTCATAATTATGCTTTCTTAGGTTAAATGTATTTCACAGCCTCACAACTTTCCAATGCTGACTTTCATTGACTAACAAGTAAGTGAAAGGTGAATCACAATCGCCAGCCCATTTGACCCTTTTTTGTGAGTAGCCTTTCCTGGTTACCTGTCTTGTGGCACTGTTACAAGGAAAGGATTCCCTTCTCGATTATTTTGTTTTCTCTTCTGCATTTGAAACATCTTTGCTTGGGAYGTAGGCTCCTGAATGATGATACTTTAAAAACCTTGTACTTACTTTTTTCCCCAGGTCTTACTACCTACCTTTTTCATATCGGTATCTTGCAAAATGTTTATCTCAAAGAGTAAATATTTAAAAATTATTTATCACAGAAAATGGGGCAGGATGGAATTTTAAGAGGTCATTTGTGCTGTCTCCAAATCTTTTGCACAGATACAGGATTAATTAATCATAAAAATTCATGACAAACATTTGTCTAAGTTGTTCTTAGAAACTTGGAGTTKCAGACTGCAGAAATTCCCGTGGTGTGCTATTCTGGTGCTTTTTCTGCAGATGAAAAGCTCTTCTTGCAGTGTAACCTAGAATGCCTTTGTTGCTGCTCAAACACCACTCCTCACTTTCTTCACATGAAACATGAAGAACAAGTTCACTGTCACACCACAAATGTAGAGTCTTGTTACCTCTCTCCTAAATTGCAATATTATAATCTGTGAGTTGAATCCTACTGTTTTTCTGTTGTTTTTCYAGGTGAGTCATGTTTTGCATCCCAGCAAGACAAAAACTATATAAAACTCATACCCAGCAAGAAATCAAAAGGAGAACAAAATGGATGAAAGGAGAATCAAATCTACAGATTTATGAACTTAACAGTGAAATTTACACAATGTCTTGACTTCTGTGTTTTATTATTACTTTATTTATCTTTTTGTTCTTCAGTTAATCTTATATTYATTTGTCCCACAGATGAATTCTGGATTATTAAAATATGAATTGGATCAGGGGACATGCTGTCTGAATAAAATAATATCTGGTTACTACATGCTGATATATTCCCAGGCTAAAATCCAAATATTCAAGCATTATCAATCTACAGCATGTTTTAACAACATCATAGCCTAGAACTACTAATTGTATTACAGGATTTAAAGGGTTTTTTTTTGCTAAATGGCAACAGCAAATAATGAAGTAAACAATTTAACAAGCAGAGGATCTCTCGGGCTATATCTTAATGTATCACTGGAGAGATTCATGAACTTCTGTTCAGAAAGCTATGAGAACTCTCGAAAGTAAAGCCTCTTAAAAAAAGGCACGTATGGGAGAAATTAGACCTTTTGAAAGAAAATTGAAGCTGATTAATGTCTAAAACATTTATTTAAATAGTTGATTAAAATACAGATAAGGGAGATAGATAACTTCTATTGCTATGGCAGTAAAATTTGTGTGTCAGATTGTGATTAGAAATCAATGTGCTATATCTTTATTATGATGCTAAAATTAATGCTTCACTCATTTATCCAATGCAATAAATAAAAAGATTCAATAGTGATATGATGAAAACTTTTTTATTCTTGACCCAGTGTCATAACGCATGACCATGGGGAACCTGCTGGAATCAAGTTTGATTATGTCAGGAAAAAAAAAATCTATGCAACCCAAATAGATTTCCATTCACTTCAAATTGCCGATTTCAGAACTGCAGGGARTATTAAAAGAAGTATATTTGCTTTTTATAAGAGCTCTCCCACTTGCTCCTATGGATCATAAGCCACATCAGCACTTGGATTATAACTGAAGATTGAGCCAAGGCCATTCAGAGCTCAAATACTGAACATCAGAAGGCCCAGCAAAATGTGTTATGATGGAAGCTGGGAGAGAAATCTGTGGTTGATCTGTAATAAATTCAGCTCTTCATCCCTCCTCACTCTGAATTATATGAACAATCCTATTATACTAGACACATTATTTTAAAACTTCTTTTACTTTTGGGAGGATGATGATATTTCCCAGAATGTTTGGGCGTGGTGTTTGATATAATTACAGAGCACTTTTCAAAAGTGGAGAAATTGCAATGGGAATTAGAGCCTTCAGTGAAGAAGGAATAATCTTCTGATTAAACAATGATCTGCCTTTCAGGCAGTTTGGGTTAGTCACAGATCCTTTCTATGTTTGCTTCAATATCCTATCAATAAAAGTGACTTCTTTATCTCAGAAACRTTTGGTGAGGGTTTCACAATATATAGACGTATACATGCACCAATCTTGTAATACAGACCAGAACAGAAGCAGGGAAGAATCTAGAACATGTTCACTTGCTAAACACAAAATGAGTCAAATATTACATATGTTCAGAGGGTTGTGTAAATGTTTGTGATATAAGATATCAAGGGACAACTGAAAGAACAATATCTAGATGCAGCGGTGAAGAACTTACTTAGAAAACTCTTTGMCAGACCTATACTGATCATGGTCTTCCTGCTTCTGGATCACAGTATAGGCTCATTCAATATAGAAGAAAAAAAAAAAAGAAAAAAGGAATACATAAGGAAAAACAACCTCTTTTATCAACTCGTTATTGTAATTAATTGAGACATTGCTGAGTTATTAATAATGCATTTTTCAGAAAGGGAGAAATGGGAAATTACAGCATAGGCCAGGTAAGCAGCTTTATGCTTTCCAATATGCCCAAAATTACAAAAATAAAATCCCACAAGTTTTGAAACAATTTAAAAAGGAATTATGTATCCTTACTTTTCCCAAGGGAATGGTGAAAACATTATTGCTCATTAGGAAGTAGTCAGAAATTAATCTCTATAGTGTCCAGAGTTCAAAACCATCATAGACACCAGGAAGTGCATTCCAGAATGATTAGGGCAAATCGCTGTGCTGTGTTCCTTGATTTGCAAAAGCCATTGCGCAATGATCTGTAATTACACAGATTTGTATACACAGGCTATTATGTGATATTGCTTAATTTAATTATCCAATATGTAGGTCACTCAATTGAGTGAATATCTCTCCTTTTGAGATTAGCTACATGAACTAGAATCAGAGGAAAAAGAGAGGGACAAGAAAGAAAAATAAGGCATTAAGATTAAACCCTAATGAGTCATTTAAGCACAAAAAGAATAAAAAGCTAAGGTGCTAGGAAAAATCTCTATTCGTATTCTACACTTTCCACGCTTTAAAATATAGGTGTTCTGGTGACAGAGGAGTAATACACAAGTAGTTTATACAAGTAGTTCTTAAGGTTCCAGTAGAATGGTTTCAAGGTACTTGTCCATACTTGGCAAATCCARTGTGAACATTGGTACTGGATGTTCATACTGGTTTGCCAAGTATGAACATTGGTACCAAAACAATCTCTGCATTCCTAAGATGTTGAGACAGGACATAACCTTGTCATTTTTGCTTCTGATATTACTCTCTGTCTTAAAGCTACATTTTGTTTAGATAAGATAGATAGTGGTCCAAGGAGGGCAGGATAACTCCATGATGTCCAGGTGGAGTTCAGCAACATTGTGTTTCAAAGATCTTATTCAGGTCATGAATAGGATGATCTCATACCTGTATCTCATACGGGCATAACTTGTTTTGTAGAAAAAACYGTGTGTGACATAACTCCTATTTTCCCATGCTTTCCCCTGAAGATAGTTTTATGTGATCAAGTCCAAAGGAATCCAAATCAGGTGGACAAATTATAATGAAACACAATTTCCTCGCTATGTTCTCCAGAGTATGGTTTTGTGTTTCCTTCTTCAGATTACTTGCATCAAAGGATATTTCCTTGTCCTTGTTCAGCTCAGAACAAAGAACCAGATGGGAAATTTTAGACATAGTTATCTAAATCTCATTCTGTCACAAGGGTACAGTGACCTGTGAGACCTGACCCATAAGCTCTCATCTAGTCCATAACCTCKATAGCAAAGGCAATAATCCCAGTGAGCCACCAGATCTGTGACTCTGAATGGACCTGTAATTCCTCCTGCTTGGTTCCCATGCTGCTTTCTCAAGGACARTGTGAGTACCTCCCCACGGTCACACTGTCCTCCACAAACCTCCTCCCTCTCCTCCCTGTACCTAAACTTCTTTTTGGGCTTTGGTCTCCACCCCGAGGCTAACCTCACTAGATTAGCAAGCCTGCTAGCAAAGATGCTTTTGTCTGGCTTTGTCAGATTCATCTCATCTTTCTACAGAGGTTTTWTTTCTTCAAGGAGTGTCCAACAAACATATAAGCAAAAGCTCTACCTGTGACACCAGATGCACAGCCAGATAATGGGTTGGAGTTTCCTCATGGCAGAAGAGGGAACAGAATGAGGATATTTTGCTTCTTGGATTCCTCACTCCTTAGCTAGAATAGCTAGAATATGGACTGGGAGTCACCAAAGTCTCCCCATGCATTGCAAAAGGAATCCTAAGAGGGTACTATGAACTCCCCTGGCTGGACCCACAGACCTAAAAACCAGGATTTAAAAAAGAAGAAAATTTTGTTGTGTGTTAATGTCACGTGTTCGTTAAGTTAAGAATTCTTGGGGCCAGGAAAATGATGCACTGCATGCTTGTTTAGTAAACAGAAACAGTATAGATATGGCCTGAACCTACTTTAATTTAATTCAGTGTAGAGAGTCCCATTAATTCTAAATAAAATGGGCCGAAAATTTCATGAATAATATGCATAATATTTCTGTTTTAAAGGGAACATAGGGAACCATTAAATAAGATCAAAATAAATGCTCTTTTCAACAGCCTTTTTATTGTTATAACTTCCTGCCTCAATTAAGATATTAATTATAGACTTAATATTGCAAGTTTTCTTTTGTAATGTAATTAAAAGCTAGATGATTGCTGTCTGAGAAAACCTAGATATAATGTCATTAATTCAAAATTAGATATCAGAAAGCAATCTGTTACGATTTTATTAACTTATCAGGCATCTAGTTATGTTAAAGCATTTTGCTGGTGTTTCAAAAACCATTTGGATATCAATAAAAAGGTAGCTAAACTGTGCTAATTGACACTTTGGAAGTGGGCTGGTTGGTAACTTGTAGCTGCTTTGAAATATCTCGGTTAAAGCCTAATCATCTCTTTTAAGTAGATTCCTCTTCAAATATTTAAATGGACATAATTAAAACTTAATTGTTTATGTGAATTTTTGATCATACTTGGCAGAGAAATTAGATATGGATCTTCATATTACTGTTTAATAAGTGTTTGTTATCAGCTGGCATTAAAAAAATGTTGTAATCACTGTTCTTTCATGTTTTGAAATCTCAATTGAGAATTAGTGCTTTGGAAAACAAGTGATCAATATAATTGTCCATATTTTATGTAGCAGTGGAATTGCTATACTGGATCAGACCTATAGACTGTCGTCTTCCCTGATGTTTACAAGTACCAGATGTTGCAGAGGAATGCATAAAGCCTCCCATCAGCCACTCAACAGATGTGTAATCTGTCCCCATGAAGGTCTCATTATAATCCCAAGGGATTTGATTTAAAGCATTATGTACAGGATTCATTTTGTTTTATTTTATAAATCTCTGACARTTTTAACTACTATATGTCTGAATATTTCTTCTCCATATAAACACACAGTCTCTGTTAGAGCTTCTCTAATTTTGGCTATTTCTTTAGTGAAGACTACTAACTATGGCAGAGTGCATTATAAGGTGGTAAAAAACAGTGCTTGCAAAAAGTCTGAAGAAAATCATGTCTGAAAATACAAATGCAGGTCTCAACTCCAGATTTGCTATATGCTTTGTATGACGAACAGGGACACTAGAAAGTATTAAATAGAATTTTACAGGAAAGGTTCAGATCTGTAAATTTACTTGGAAGAAAATTACTATCCCCCAGTATTCCTGAAAAAATGAATAGCCTGAAAAAATAAGAAACAGACAATAAATACCAAGTCTTTGTGCTAGAGAAGTCACATGTGATCCCCAAGAATCAGCAGCAAATGGCTAAGATTGACATGATTCGTGACAGTATTCATTAGAAGTTGGCAGGACCATCTATTTGGGCAGCTCTGTCCTAGGGACATCACAGATTTYGCACTGCTGGGCTATCTGTCTGTCTGGCCAGCATGAATTCACTGATGAGCTCATTCCCCATTCTCCTGACGTCTGGCAATATGAGGAGCCAGCTGACCTGCGCGACTGGAAGTCCTGAGTAGTTCACATGTAAAAGCTTCCTCAAAGCGATGGCCTCTGTGTATCCTGCTTCCCAAATAGCTTCTCAGAAAGGCTGATGATTGAAAACCTTCCTGGTTCTCGGCAGCAGTTCACCAAARCTAACATCAATCTGACCATTCTTTTATGAAATTCTGACATGTTTTAACTGGAAATTCTCAAACAATTTTGTTCTCTGAAAATGTTAAATTCAAGGTGTGATTCCTGAGGAAGGGACATAGCTACCTCTCAGGGTGCATTGAATAAGCATACCCAAGTTCCCACTGAATTCACAGCTTTTCTGTGCTTCCTCTGATTTTTTGTAGACATTGCTGTGAGCCTTGAAAAAAAGACCACACTGTGCCATGAGGCTGTCTGCAATGTGGGCTCCTGACAATGGAAGATAAATTCATACACACTGTCATATTCACTACATATAGAATATATAAAATGTCAGGAGAGAGTCAGACTTTCAGCCTTAAGTAGGAAGCATCCAGAATAAGAGTCAAAATCTGATAGCACAAGTCACCAATATAATGCAGGGAGAGAGCAATGTACCTCAGTAGAAGAACTAAAAAAATCTGAAAAAAAAAAAAGGAACATGACATGACCAGAGACTTGGAAAATGTCTTGGATATAACAAGTGGGAAACACTGAACACAGGTGTAAATATAAACTTGTTCACTATCTGGTTCCTCAGTCTAGAATCCATTCTCTGCTACAGATTTAAACACATATATTTTAAAAGAACTGAGAGGGGATTAAAGAGATTAAGGCTTCTACCTTCTTCCTCCCAGGGAAAAGCTCCTAATTGCTGCCCTTTCACTGGTGGTGGGTAAAGTATACAAGAAAATCTTGGCCTAATGGTTAGAGATCTTATCTAGGAAAAGGGATTTCATGTTTCATTTCCTGACCTATTTGCAAACTTTATACTGGACTGAAAAAAAGGAATGAACCCCTCAGAGCAGGCAACATAGCATCCACCKCCTGCCTAAGCTTCCTGATCACCTGGGTGCGGAGGAAGGTCATACAGGTCTAAATACCCTTTCTACCCCTGTATCCTCTGAATGGTAGAGGTTAGGAAAAGATTATAAAAAACAGAGAAAGCACTGATAGACAGAAGAGAAGAGAGTGTTAAGCTTCTCCTTGCTCTTCTTCTGACCCTAYGAGTCCTCCTTTCCATCCTACACAGTGACCCAGGGTTAACAAAAGGTACAATTCTGTTGGAATAACCAAGGACACATTTTCTTTGAGACAAACATGAATATTCATGCCAYGATAGATACATAATCTTCAAAGCCATCTTCAGTCTATCCATCCATCCCGGTTCAAGGCATAGTGAATGCTATATTTAGTCTCCAGCATCCCAGATATAGCATGCAGAGCAGCAGCAAAGAGAGAGAAGAAAAATGGGCCGTATTGAAATTGTAAAAGGATGTATTACACAGTAATTCATGAACCTGCTGTAGCTAATGTTGTTATCATGAATCTACTGCTATTTACAGTGCTGTGGTATGCACAGAAACACTCAATTCAGTTTTACATATGTAAATTAAACATATAAAACTGCACATTTATCCTTATTAGTCTGTGAAATGTTATGACTCAAATGTGACAAATATGTTATTCATAGGTATCGGTGGCCATCCATTTTATACTATTCYCTGCAGACCACAAATACCTTTATATCCTGATGAATTTCCTGACTCTCTGGCAGAATGAGCCAAATAGTTTTTAAATATTTTAAAGCATTTCTGAATAAGATAGTGGGGAGTCCAGTCTAGATCCTAGTATGTTCCCAGAGAATAAAAGACTTTTCCTCTTTGTTTTTCTYTAGATTCAGTTTGTTTGCTTTTTGGCTACTTGCAGAAAGAATTGATTGATTTTAGCAGAGATAAAGAGTCTTTTGAGTTAAAAGCCACCTTGATGTCTGCCACATTCCATCTTCCTACAATAATACAGAGCTGAGACTGCCAGATGTAAATAAGTTTTGGTGTATTTTGTCAGTCAGTAACCTGGGATTTGAGAACGCAAAGCTGGGTCCCTTGATTTACCATASATTTTGCTTGTGACCTAAAAAGGTTCCTTAATTTCTTTGTATCTCATAGTAACATCTGGAAATAGCAGTATATGTGTATCTCTCAGTGCATTTGGATGTATTAAAAAAAAAAAAAAAAGGTTACTGACATACAACCCCTGGAAATGTCCCATGGACCTAGGTAATGTTCAGGGGAAGGACAAGTTCAGGGGAAGGAAAGAAACAGGGAACTGATGTCACAGATCTGTCCCTCAGTTCATGTTGCTCAGAAGAGCTGACAGGAGAGACACTGTGATCACTCAAAGCTTTGTGAAAACAATCCCTGACTGCTTTTTGCAAGTCCAGATTTTCCTATTTGTTCTTGGCTTGGGAAAACTAGGCAAGGGAGGAATAATTAATTGAAAGTTACTGAACAAATAGAGAAATGAGATACTCTTGTGTAGTCATCTCAATCTTTTTGTAGGTATTTCCTTATGGTCACTGTCCCTAAGGGACTATTAAGCTTGAACAATCTTTCATTCAGCTCACTATGGTTATTCTCTTAATCTTATGACATGGAAGAAAAAGCCATTCTCCCACAAGAAATAAGTTTGAAAAGTGTAATTCAGAACTATCACAAAGTTTTCTCTTCTACAAAGTATTTCACTGTATTTGAGACATTAAATTGTGCTTCAGTGGTCTTTGTAATATGTTAGATCGCACATGTTGAAATACATTATTATATTAAAGTGTAATATTAAGCTAATTTTTTAACAAGATATAGAAACCAACTTGATAGGATTTAAAACAGCACTGCCAAATGTTTTGACCATGTTAAAACAGGATGTTTTAATTTTTCTTCCCCATCAAAGGTGTCTCWTAGACTGGCTGCTGTGAAACATTCAGATTTTGATGAAACTTCATTACGTAATAATAAACTGTGCCACGAACTCTAGTCAAGACAATGCAGGCCCTAAGTGATTGTGTGCCCACTAGCTACAACATATAGATGATTTCAACGTTTGGTGGGGAAATCTGATTAAATATTTTGATAGAGACTGCCAAAACTAGTAGCCCAACAGGTTTGAAGCTGCTGCAGCTCTGTGTCCCCAGGTCTAGCCTGTAGGGAAGCTGGGCAGGRATTCCCCATTGGCACACACACACACATCCAAAGGATAAAAATACACTGCTGGCCCCACAGAGCAGCACAGACAGAAAACACAGCACTCATACAAGCGTGAATGGCACCAATGACCTGATCCTGTCCCTCCTCTCTAGCTGACCTAGATTAAAGTCAGCTAGTGGAACATGCATATGTGTATATATACACCATGATATCTGCCTTGTTGGCCTTCCCCCTGATTCTTACCCATAAGCACTCAACCCTACGTCACCATCGTTAAGTTCTAGACAGTCAAAACACTCCCTAACAGATAGGGCTACCCCACCGCCTCTCCTTCCTTGCCTATCCCTTCTGAAGGATTTATAGCCATCCATTGCAGCACTCCAGTTGCGCGAGTCATCCCATCATAATTCCCTGATGGCAACTATATCATGGTTTTCCTGCTGCACAGTGGCTTCCAGCTCCTCCTGTTTGTTACCCATGCTGTGTGCATTGGTGTGAATGCACTTCAGTKGGGCTGCTGATCCTGCCACCTTTTTTGGGGAAGAAGTCCCCAGCTTAAAAACCGGGGGGGCGGTTCCTTYGGGGGGAAGCGCACGGTTCGGGCAGTTGGTCACGAACACGTGGGGGTGAGCAGTTGCATTGTGTATCGCCTGTTTTGTATATTCTGTTATTGTTGTTATCGTTGTTATTATCACTATTCTACTTTGTTTTATTTCCATTATTAAACTGTTTTTATCTCAACCCRCGGGTTTTCCTCCRTGTGCCCTCCCGATCCTCTCCCCCATCCTACCGGAGTGGGGGGGTGAGCGAGCGGCTGCGTGGTGTTTAGTTGCTGGCTGGGGCTAAACCACGACACTATGTTTCCTGGAAATTGTCAGTCTACCACCTCAGTGAATCCTGAATGTTACTAGCATATATATAATCTATATTCTGGTTGGCTTTTGTATCAAATTCTCCTCTTCATGCACTGATTTACCTGATAAATAATTATACAGATATAGTGATTTACACTGTGCAACTAGGAGAATTGATCAGAGTATTTTAATAACTTTTTTGGGAAAAAAAAATCAAATACCAGAATAATAAAATGACAAAACTGTGTCTGATACCTGTTTGAAAACTATGCCTGTTTGAATTAAAGAGGTAGACCASTCATCATGAGTTTACAGGGTGAAAAACAAGCAAATTACAACTGTAAAATTAAACAATTATTTCCTCCATGTTGAAAGACCAAGGCAAAAAATTTTACTTTAATATGTACTTGTGGGAGAAATGCATGACATAAGCGACACAAATAACCTTTTCGGAAATCATGAGAACACAGTAGAGTGAGGGAAGCCCTTGGAGCATGTGCATTTGAAATATGCATTGTCTGTAATGATTTATTTGTAGCTTATCTCTCTCACATCTGATCTGTCTTTCTTCTCTCTGAGCTCTTTTTTTTTTTTTTTTTTTCTGGTGTGCTTGCAGCTTTTTTTATTCTTTGGATATTCCATGACATATCTGACCTTTAGAATAATTCATTTATTTTGAAGGTTGCACTGTATTTGTCATAATATATATGAAGCACTTAACATTTAAAATAAATTTTTACTTTTGGTGCCTGGCAGAAAAAAAAAAAGCTCTGGTTGTGTTTGACACAATTATTTTTTATTTCTAAATATGTCAAGTCTAGATGCTGTAGRAAGAATGCCAGTATGCCGTTGTACTTCTCTCAATAGTGTCTCTAAGAGGCATGCTGAAATTTTTTTAAACCTTCTCAGAAAAGTGCCTGTATTCTTATCTGTTAATTCAGTTCTGCATACTTACTTCACATGGGACCCATCTCTTTCTGGATCCTGGTAAGCTATAAGTTTTACTTCTAAAGCTGCTTTTTGGATCCGAACAGTACTGAGAAACATGGGATAAAAATACGGTCTACTGCAAAGACCTACAGTCTAAGTATAAAAATGTTAATTCAGTCTGAACTCAGATGYGCGGGGGAATACAAGATGGCAATGAAATGTGGGTTGGCATGGTAAATGATAATCTCAGCRCATCTTGCAAAGATCTGAAATAATTTTTTTCCAAGAGTCCATTAATGAGGGAATGAGCTTATTCCAGAAGTGAGCTATCATCCTCTACATCATGACATCTCCAACAATTTCAACACCAATCTCACAAGCTTTACAGCTCAACACATCACTGAAATATTAATCTGGTTTTGAGGCCTTTTCTGAGGTTTTCTTTTCCAGGCTGAATCCTAGGACTCATTCCACTCCTAAAGATGCCAGAAGATGTTAGTGGAAAATAGAAGTCTACTACCTCATGGTCTCTCAGTCATGAACAGTCATGGAGTCCAGTCATTCTGGAATAACATAATGGGAATAACTCTGATGCTCTTCTTAGTTATAGCTGGGCTTGAAATGAGAAATTACACTTCTTCATGGTCCCGTGGAATTTCCTGATTACAATAAGTGAGGAGACTCTAACTCAGCTCTATTAGACAGTGTGTATTCATAAYTGTTTCTGACCCTATCAACTGACTTCACTGCTCAGTCAACAGTAGAGCTAGGTTAGAATCAGTTTTAGGGGCTATCCAGACCCTATGCCTAACGGCTGAGAAAGCAACACCAATGATTGCAAAACCAAGTGGTTTTTTTTACTACACATCTTATCACAACTTCTTTTGGCTTGAAAATGTACACACTGATGTATGCTAAGTTCCTGTCAGTARCCACCTGGACTGCCTCCAAGGACTGCAAAGGTGGGGAGAGACCTGGGGAAGAGGGAACATTTGAGACTGTTTCTCTTGCAGTGAATTTCTAGGATTAGGGCTGTATCCATAGGTCAGAATATTCAGGTTGTATTTGTTGATCTGAATTAATTGGAAATGTAGAGATTTGATTGAATACAACTGGGAAAGCACCTTTGAGACCTACTAAGAAACTTCCCTTATTTAATAAGTTTCTGGACTACATTTGTACCTCATATATTTATAAGATCACKCCAAGAGAATATGTTTTCCCATTTTAAATAAATGCAAAACTTTTTATATACTAGTACTGGAGATGTTARCTTTAATCCATGGAGGCCTGTAATTTACATAGGTTTGTATGCTCTGGTGACAAGATAATTTGCCAGTTTGTACTGGAAGGAGGTCTGAAAAGAACTGAAAATTGCGGTCAGCAGCAGGAAAAAAGAGGAAGAAAAACGTGATAATTATTCTTAGCAATTCCTGTGCTATTGGAGAATGACAACTTATTTAATGAAAAATAGGCTGCTTTTCTTAACAGGATTTCCATAGCTTTGTAATTGAAATAATGATGATTTTAACTGGAAAACCAAGTAGCTAAGTCAATGTTGTAGGGTGAAACATTTAAAAAAMCGATGCAATTCATAATTAAAAGATTTCATACTTCATGTCAATGTCAAAATGTAAACTTGGATGGCCCACCCATCATAACTTGAAATATATTTCCCTGAGGGATTCACTAACAGCACTCTCACTTGAATGCCTCTGCCTGTCTAGATGTAGCGGCTTGTTATGATTTTTGAAAATCATACCTTTACCTTTTCAAGTTTTGTATGTGTAGAGAAAACCAGCCCTGTTTCCTCAGGCATATTTTTCTACTTCTACAAAGCTAKATGGATCTTGGTAATATAATTTAATATTCTGTCAAGTTTAGTATAATGTAAACTCCAAATCTAAAACTGTAAGTTCAAAGMGTAGAATAGAAAATAAAAAAGGAAACCATGAAAAGCAAACTAATACTTTGATTGAACAAAAAGAGTAAGTGTGTCCTTAATTTTAAGCATGCTCATAATTTCACCATCCGTCAAACATAAGTATTGAAYGGGACCTTTCATAAAGCAATATTAAACAAACCCTGTGTGCTCTGGTCTACTTTAATCAAGCTCTGTAAAATAGCCACATAACTGTAACTCCCTCTRAAAGGAGGGAAAAGCAAAGCACTGGCTGTATTCGGGAAAATAAAGAGAATTATGAGGCCRTGTTATCAACTACCATAACCAATAATAGAAGATACATGAAGGAATCAAATTGAGATTAGCTCAGCTTGTAAACCAATGTCGGTATCACTGGGTCTTTCCAGAGAATGTTTACTAAAGGTCAGTGTCTCCTGGAACATCAAGCTAAAGGCAAAATGTAGGTTAAGAAAGTAACAAATTAAACAGCCGACATCAGGGAACGCTTATTCACTCTCAGAGCAATAAACATTTGGGACAGCTTACTTCATGCCTTTTTCTCTTTACAAATACAKGAGTATTTGAAAACCAGGAACATTTACTCCAGGGAGAACTACATATTGCCCTTGACGATGGCTAAATTCTCCATGGCCTTTATTCATCTTCTGATTTTATTGTTCTCTTATCTAGTTTTCTAAATCACATTTTCAGCAAACTAAAGGCCCACACAATCAGAGAAAACAAATCTCTTACAATTTTATGTCCCAGCACCTAGCGACTAAGCAAAGAAAATGAATGTCTAATCACGAAACACATTTTGGTGCGTAACCACAAAAAGAAGCATTCTCTGCAGAGCAGTACTATATTAAAAACCTAAATTATCTACCCCTAAACTCCCATCTATCCACTCCCAGAAATATTCGTTTCTTAAATTTCAACAGTGTGTATATTTATGATTGGGAAAGTGAAAAKCACAAGTAAAAATGTGCACAGAATTTGAAACAGCAAATTAAAATTAAATAGACATTGCATGAACAAGAATTATTTTCAGTGCTATTATTGCGTTAATCAGTAATTAAGAATATTTTTATAATAGCATACGTAATAATTCAGAAGAAAGACTACCTAAATATTAAAAACAATAAGAATTTTCAGCACAGACATTAGCAATAGGGTATTCTGAGCTGCACTTATTTTTATAACTCTCATTTTCATAAAGGAACTATACTGCAGCTTCCATTCTGGCCAATGAAACATTTATGTATGGAATTTTTACTACCTAACGATCAACATTTGATACACATTAAATCAGAAATTAAAATATCTCCATTCACTTTATGAGACTGGTCTGAATAACATGGAATTTCCTTACTGACTCCTTTGGGTTCTCCTCTGGCTGTACATGGCTGGATGTCCTCTGGCTGGATGCTAAGGTGMAGGATCTTCATTTAAACCTGTCCAGCTCGATTCTTTAGTTCTGGGTCCTCAGTCAGGGATTAATCCCATCTAGTTATTGGCTACTCCAATCTTCTAAAACATTTAAAGARTATTTGGGGAAAACCCTGCTTGAATGGTTGCCTGAGCTGTTTCACCACCATGGTGAGAAAAGCAAACAAAAGAGGCAAATAATGTTCTCTCAAACACCATTTCCCCCAGGACAAAAGAGCAGTTATTAAGACCTAGAAGCTCAGACATCTCTATTTCCTYTCATTGTCCTACAAGGAAAATGGGATCTGATCCCTACCCTTTCATGCTTCTCCACAGCAACTTGGGAAGGGATAAAGTGGATAGAGTGTCCTGAAACTATTGSAAAAAATGGGTCTGGAGGGGAAAATGGTGAGCAGATGTTCCCAGGAGTTACGYCCCAAATGTGTCAGTCCAGGAGAACAGAATCAATAAAGAATGGGCAGGAAGACCTGAAATCAAGGGAATTCTGCACAAATGCAATAGCTTTGTTTTGYTGTTTGTTTAGCTTTGTTTTAAGTAAAGATTTTCCTGCAGTTCTATTGACTAGAAACGACATCAGAAGAAAAGTTCAGGAAAAGAAAATAACCAGTTCTCTATTCCTTGAGAAATCCATCACAGAATAGATCAAGATGTCCTGGTGTGGTGTCTCCCATGAGACATTTGGAGCTGATTATTTTAAGAAAGGAAAAAGGATTGAGACTGAAGTCCATCTGGAAGCAAACCTTCACGAGTGTCTCAAAACAGTAAGGAATAATATTCCAGGAATTCACAGATAGGATTGATTTGGTCTATTTTATTCAGCAAATAAACTTCTAAATATGCACGTGCATATTTACTTGAGCTTGTGTCTAATCTTCATAAACAATTTAGCTGAGGATGCTTTCCCATTTTGTTGGTTACAGCTTTACTGAGCAGGAAATAAGAGCTGTGCTCCTATCAGGACTGAATCTCACCTTGTGCAGAGGTCATCAGTGTGTTACCGCACTGCAAAGTCAGGGCACTGGGTGGCACCCCACCCAAAAAAAAAAAAAAAAAAAAAAAAAAGGCAAACAAAACTCCATCTTTCATAAGGATAAAGAGAGTATTGTTCTGTTTCAGCCCATTATACTCCAACATGTTATAAATGAAGTAATTTGTAACATAATCTAAAGTGCTACTCCATTTATGCTACTTTGTCTCTCAGAATATATTACAGCAAGTGTTCTTTATTGGATTAAATCTTGCCTCTCAATCAAAAACAGATGCAGCAGTTCATGTAAGGTGAATAGCATCTGTACATAAACAAAAGACATTAGGTTCACYGACCATCTCTGTAATTCCTCTAACATCAGTGCATCTTTAATTCACAGTCATACCTAGACTCATAGTGTCTTTTTCCCTTCTTTTTTAAAAATTGTCAGATGTATTAGTGGTCTAGCTACTCTTAAAATAATCATTATTATCCCTTTCCCAAATTTTTTTGCGCCGGAGCCTTTTGCCGATAGACTCCAATCAGTTATGAATCCCGTTAATGGTGATTGTGTTTGTGAGCAGAAACTTAGAATATCATTATAGCAGACAGCTAGGACATTTACACTTTAAAGCAAGTTATATGTTATAACAAAAGCAGCATAAATTGGAATTGATTTCATTAGAGAAATTTAACACCAGAAAAATAATGGCACTGATTTTTCTTCAGGGACACTATTGCGTTACAGTGTTGCTTCACTAAATTAAAAATGTTATCAAGTTGGCAGTAAATTCTGGAATGTGTTACTGTGCAAACTATAAAGTCTGTTTAATGGCTGAGAGCTCATATATAACAATGGAAACATATAAGACAAAGTGGTTTTTTTTAAAAAAAACCCCAACTTTAATTCCAGGAAACTTTCAGAGCAGAGAGTATTATAAATGAAAGAAAAAAAAATAAGATAAATACATTTTGTGAGTAGTTTAATGATCTGGTAGCATTGCTGCTGCTGCATTTAGCATTTACTGTTACTGGAATTGTCTATTGATTGGAATATCAAAATGACTAGAGCATTAATATACTGGACTATAAATATTTGTAATTCTATTAAATGAGATGTTTCACTCAAATGTGTAAGTTGTTATTTTTTATTTTTTTTTTTAAACCACACAAAAAGAGTAGTAGGGAACTGCTAAGACCTTTCTGGAACTCATAAAATCCTCAGTGCTGGTGTGGAGAGAAAACAGTCATTGATATATTAGATTTTAGTTGAAGGTGAAAATCTGTTTGACAGGTTCCTATTCTCCTTCATTGGATGAGCAATGTAGGGAGATGAGATGCCTTTAACAACTATCCCAAGGATATATCTTTACATGAGTCCCAGGAACATTTAGTGGAGTGTCKCCTCCTTACCAAATTCTTCCTTAGAAAGTGAAATATAGATACTAACACATGCAAAAAATATGACGTTACATTTGTGGTGGAATCCATCCTATCTGAAGTGACCATATTCCTCTTTATTGAGAAGCTTCAGAGAYGCACCTAGCTTCTAGGCACCCAGGTGAAGATCAACAAATTCAATTTAGATACCCAAACAAAAGATATCTGAGGTGAATTAAGATGTGCTCAGATGATCAATTTGGCTTCCATTTGCCATCCAAGAAGGCTAGAGGCCTCCTRTAAGTCTTGTGCTGTGTCTCCCAGAGACATATCTCAGAAACCCCGAGTCATCTCAGATGCTAATAGACACCTATGTCTAGTCACCTGAATTGCTTGTTATATATGTGACATGAGACGGTCTTGCATTCCATCACCATATTCTATTTTTCTTTTTAGTGTTACATATTCATAAGGTTACGTGGCACATTCTATTATAAAATTCTGCTTTCAAATATTTACRGTTCTATTCAACTTTAGCCACTGGAGCTGAAATTTTCTATCTCAGGCTTTTCATGGAAAGAATCTGCAAACAGGGCACAATCAAATTGGAGACCAAAATAGAAGGGGAGACATCACTTTGTCCATATTTTATAACTATCCTTCAAGAAACTCTGTCAACGGCATAACTTTGGACGTGACTCTTGCCAAACCCAAGACAATTTGGCCAAGTTACAGACTTTTAGGGAGAAAAAAAAATCACATTCTTTTAAYAAAGAAAGACTTGTAATGCTTAAAAGAGACAGAACTGAGCATGCTTCAGTTCTGACTTCAAAGAAGTCATAGAAGTTATGATTTAATTCAGATATCGCAGCTCAGATGAAGTAGATCTTTTGCTTGCATTCCCAGTTGGCAGTCTGGGAAGAGGAAGGAGGAGGCTACAGTTTAATTTGACTTTTAAGGGCTGTGGGAAGAGGGAAAATGGGCTTCTGAGAGGGGATAAAAGCACCAGCAATCTGACAAAGGAAAGCAGAAAAAGGTTGGGATGATATATATTGAAGTCCAGAAGTGTGGTGGTGAGACCTCTGGTTCAGAAAATGTGAGAAAACTTCTTTTTTTTTTTTTTTTTTTTTTTGAGAACCAGCTGCCCCAGGAGTGATGGAACTGATGAAGTCTGATTTTCTTTTAATCTCTATATCCAGTATATCCAGAGACTCCCCCAGCTCAACTCCATCCCCTTGTCACACTCTCCAGATCCCCAAGGCCCCTACATTTGCCCTCAGCTCTTCCTCAATCTACCTTCTGACTCCAGTGTCAATTTCTGGAGAAAAAGCTKTGAAGGAAACTATATGTGTAAGGACAAACACACTAACTGGCTCGTCAAGCATAATAGGTGAGATTTGTTCTCTACTTGCTTTTCCCTCAATAGCGGAATTAACCCAAATTTCACATCAATTTTCCTAAATTTTTTGCAAAATATGTAGCAACTTAACAATTTTTAAAAATTATTATTGGAAATTGGAGAACACATTTAAAATTTACAAGAATAAACTCTCTGGAATTGGACAGACATAATAGGTGCTGCCAACATTTTTCCCTTGGAAATCTGGCTTAAAATCATAGAATCATAGAATCATTAAGGTTGGAAAAGACCTTTAAAATCATCAAGTCCAACCGYTAACCTAGCACTGCCAAGTCCACCACTAAACCATGGCCCTAAGCACCACATCTACACATCTTTTAAATACCTCCAGGGACGGTGACTCCACCACTTCCCTGGGCAGCCTGTTCCAATGCTTCACTACCCTTTCAGTGAAGACATTTTTCCTAATGTCCAATTTAACCTCCCCTGGCACAACCTGAGGCCATTTCCTCTCGTCCTATCGCCTGTTACTTGGGAGAAGAGACCAACMCCCACCTCTCTACAGCCTCCTTTCAGGKAGTTGTAGAGAGCGATAAGGTCTCCCCTCAGCCTCCTCTTCTCCAGGCTAAACAACCCCAGCTCCCTCAGCCGCTCCTCATCAGACCTGTKCTCCAGACCCTTCACCAGCCTCGTCGCCCTTCTCTGGACAYGCTYCAGCMCCTCAATGTCCTTCTTGTAGTGAGGGGCCCAAAACTGAACACAGGATTCGAGGTGCGGCCTCACCAGTGCCGAGTACAGGGGCACGATCACCTCCCTACTCCTGCTGGCCACACTATTCCTGACACAGGCCAGGATGCCGTTGGCCTTCTTGGCCACCTGGGCACACTGCCGGCTCATGTTCAGCCGGCCGTCGACCAGCACCCCCAGGTCCTTTTCCGCCGGGCAGCTTTCCAGCCACTCTTCCCCAAGCCTGGAGYGTTGCATGGGGTTGTTGTGACCCCATGATGGCATGTTATACATATTTCATCAGAGAGTAAATTAAAATAGAAGATATAACTTCAGTACTGTAATGTTAGGATATTTGGAGTTTTTTTATGACTTTGTCTAATACTGAAATTTTTTTTAATTGTTAAGTTCTGGATACTTGACTTTCTAAATTGGTTTTTCTTTATCCTTATGTCTTCTGAATAATATGGCTATATAAAAGCACACTGGACAGAAGGAGCAAAAATAAGTGATCATTTTCTCATATATGAGATTCATTCCCTCAGAACAGRACAGAGTAAAATAGAATTATTTGCAGAAATGAAAGTAGGAAACTCTTTCAAAGGTTTTGCTAATATCAAGGCAGCTGATCCCACAATCAATTTGTTGCCATGAAGCACTTTGAGTACTAAGCATGCACTTATCTTTAAGCACATGAATAGTCCCAGAGGAGCCTTTGTTGTTCTTTGGTTGTTTGTTTTTTTGTGGATTAAAGTCACAATTATGAGCATTTTACAGCTCTGAATTAGTGTATCTATTGTGGGGAAGGGAGGGGGCAGTAAACAGATACTCCAGTCARGGGAATTAGAATAAATCTCTAAACATAATTTAATTCATGTCTCTTTTCCCAGTGCTGCTATAAGTAATAAAAAGAGTAATAGAAAAAGAAAATAAAAAAGAAAAAATAGTCCAGAGCACCCTGCAGCAATCTCTAGAGGGCACTGCTTGAAACAGAAGGAAGAGAATTCCTGGACAGCCAAGCCACTGTTACATCTAAGTTTTCCCATGATTCCTATATAGCCTCCTTTCAGATCACTCAGTGATTTAAGTAAGGAAACCAGGCTTTTTTTGTAATCTCTGCCACGCTGTGAGGGCAAGGGTTCACAAACATGTAGGATCCGTGTTGAGACATTCAGTTTCTTGTTCCCTTACGTTCATACAAACTTGCAAAATTTATACAAACTTGCAAAATTCAATGACAATGTCATTGTCATTTTTACTTGACAATGTCAAGTAAAAAACAAACTGCTTTTTCTCCATGTGAATAWATGAAAATGGAAAGGGGAAATTGCCCTGGGAAACAGTCTCTTTTCTAATCATTCATCACCATGTTAAGCTTGTCTTCATGCAATGAAAGAAATTCCTTAAAGAGTTGAACTGGGATGCTAATGACAATGGTATAGGATTTATGGCCAGGTATTGACAGAAAGCACTGAAAATATCTAAAKCTGCAGATGATTTATGAGGCATCATTCCCCAGCAACCGCAAATGCAATTTATATAGACTTGTAAGAATTATGATATATAACAGTACTTTTAAACAGTAATTTTAGACAGTAGTATGCTAAATGTATTTCTTTAATGAACAACAAGCATGAGATAGAAAAATGTAATGGAAATATGCTAAGTATATAATAGAAACTGCATAAWGGAAGGAGTGGGAAAAGTTCAATATTTGCCAGTGAAAAGCACGATGAGTTAAGAACATCCCTTGTCCTGCTTATGGTCCGATGTGAGTGATGACTGTGGTGGCAGCAGTCCTGGTGTGTCTTGGGTTACCTGATGCCTTAAGGCACAAGGACAGAGATATCTTTAGGCATGTGCCATCCTTGGTCACCTCTCCCTGATGTCTAGTGAAGTGAGGCCATGTGTTAGGGAGGATAGTGCACCCTAAGTGCTCCTCACCTGTACTCAGGGAAATGCTCTGCAGGCACAGCARAGGTTTGTGTCACTTCTGTCTGAAGCTTAGTGGTGAAGATTAACCAGTCTAGTCAAAAAAAAAAAAAAAGAGATTGCCATTTCTGTGGATGATTTATTCCAGCCAAACAGCTATTATGCTTAAAATGGGAAGAATTGCTCCCTGTAGTTGTCACTTTCTTCTTGGATGATAGAGAAGCCTAGATGACTGGTTAGACTAATCATAGATTCATT